>CM053410.1:24902626-24928972 GCA_028644305.1 Xerus rutilus | reverse complement strand
TAATTTAGTTTTTTAAAGAAGAACTCTGACCGATCAATAAGGTCTTAATAGGGTAGTTAATCACTTAGTTGAATTCCGTTTTCTTACTGTAAAAGAGATTGTAAACTTTTAAAATGCAGACCATCAATGGACTTCTCCACAGCAGTGCAGAAACCCACAGTAAAGATAAGGCAAAGTGCAGAGCAATCTATAAATTCCACAAACCAGTACCTACTGAGATGCTGTTGTGGTTGGAGCCTGTGCTTCAGGACCACATGATCTGAGGAACTTTCTGGAACACTCTCTTTTTTCCCATCTAAATGGATTCCCTTTTTACTTTTCTGGACACATGGCTTAACTTGTGTTTCCATACTCCCCATCATTTCATTAGCAAATATTTACCAGAGACCTACTGTGTACCTGGCACTGGGAAGGCAGGGGTGAGCTAAGTAAAAATGCTTGCTTGACTCTACATTACTACTGAAGGTCTTAGGGCGTCAGGTGGCTAAATCTTCTTCATCCGCAGGGAAAGATGACCAAATGATTGTGGCTCAATTCCTCCACAGAAATTTCCTTTGAATGTTTTTAAATGAAGCAATTAAAAATTTCAAATTTAAACATGTTAAACATCTAAATTAAAAATTTTACAAAAGATAAAAACTTAAAAATTAAAATGAGAATATTAAGAACTGGGAATGTAGGTCAATGATAGAGGGCTGGCTTCCTAGCATGTGTGAGGCCCTGGGTTTAATCTGTAGTACAGCAAAAAGAAAAAATTAAAATTAGAAAATTTAAAAATATTTAAATTAAAAATTCATTTTAAAAAGACTTCCCACTGAGCTTTTGAGAAGAGGTTATAGTGAGTGGAATGTAGGTGGATCTGTGATTTTATTACCTGGAGGAACGTGTGGGCCCACAGTCGAGATCTGACCTTGAGAACTGCACCTTCTCCTCCTTCTAGTTGTCCCACTGCACAGGAGATTTGTAAACACTCGATATTTGTACAATTCTGGAAAAACACAAAACAAAACAAAAAAACCCAACATCAGGGATAGCACATTAAAAGATAGGGGCAGTGTTACGGTTTGGATGTGAGGTGTCTTCCAAAAGCTTACATGTGAGACAATGCAAGAAGGTTTGGAGAAGAAATGATTAGATTATGATCTTAACCTAATCAGTGAATTAATTCCTGATGGGATTAACTGAGTGGTGACTTGAGGCAGGTGGGGTGTGGCTGGAGAAAGTGGATCATTGGGGGCATAGCTATGGGGTATATATTTTGTATCTGCAGAATGGAGTCTCTCTCTCTCTCTCTCTTTCCTTTCTGATCACATCTGAGCTGCTTCCCTCTGCCACACTCTTCCACCATAATGTTCTGGCTCACCTCAAACCCTGAGGAATGGAGCTGGCCTTCTATGGACTAAGACCTCTGCAACTGTGAGAACCTCAGATAAACTTTTCCTCCTCTACGATTGTGCTGGTTGGGGCCTTTAGTCACAGCAGCAAAAAACAAACAAACAAACAAACAAAAACAAAAAACAAAAACAAAACCTGACTAAAACAGGCAGTGTCTTTAAATGCTGGTAGAGTATCAACATTGAAGTCAGCTTATTTCCATTTTATTTCCTCACAAGTCATTGCCTTATCTGCCAATTTAATTTAAGGAAAGAACAAACTTATTGAGACAACCAAGGACAAGCAGATTAGTGGTAACTATGCATGGACGTCAGTGGTAAGAGAGTGAAAATGGACTTGCATAAAATGCAAGCTCCATTCTAAGGACTCATGCCCTGGTGGCAGAGATGACTTGTTCTGTTTCATTTACTGAGAGCTTGGGAAGACGTTTCTTATAGACACTCTCCATTGAGCAAGTGTGGAGAGGGCTACAGAGGAAGCTCCCGAGTCCATAACCTCAGAGACTTAAAAAAGTTATTGACCTATTGATAAGCATTCGTTCCACAACATACTTCTTTCTGCCCCAAAGACTTCCTAGTTGTGAAGCAGGCTCTTCTGTGAATTCTATTTATCAGGCTGTTTCTAACTAGTTTCTTAGGTTTCCCAACTTATAGTGGGTCACTTTGAGTGTATGAGATGTATGATCCTAGAAAGTATTTATTATGATGATATTCTACCCATCAAACCAATCATATTTTATCAATCATATTTCTGATTGAATTCTAGTATGGAAATAAATGGATGCCTATTTTTGATGTGCCATGTACAGAATGATACCTCTCTAAATGTACTCCCTCATTGATTTGAGTTTATCTTAGGGGTTATCATTATTCATTTTTCATGTCTCAAACACTGGGCACTGGACTACAGGTGCCCAATGCAAATAAGTCTATTGGATATTATGTGAAGTACTTGACTGAAGCATTTCACTTTAATGAAATTTATAAATGACATAATAACCTGAAGAACATATTACCATAAGAATCTTTTTAAGAACTAAGAATTCTTTGAAAACTAAGCAATTAGTAACGTGCATCAGATAAATTCTGGTAAGATCAAATTTCTACATGACGCTTCCAAATATAGGTAACTGGGCTATCCTTGAACTATTAGATTTGGACCCTGAGGTGCTGGTGATGGAAGCAGGAGATCTCAAAGCTCTGTCCTTGCACTTATGGGGACTCATTTTTTCTATGCTCCACAATTAAGATGCTACTCACTACTAATCCCACTCCCAGGAGGCAAGAGAGAAGCCAATTGGTAGCTGTTGTGACCTCCCTGGAGATGTCAATCCTGGTTAGCTAGCTCTGTTGGAGGACTCTGAAGAAGCTGATGTGTGGAATGGCTCTTGAAGAGTAAGAATTACCTAGAAGAATGGGATGACTGGCACACGGTTCTACCGAACAATGAGAGGGCATGCTCAGAAAAGAGGAGGGCAAGGTATATGGGGGTGAGATGGATAGATGGAAATAAGATGCTAAAGAAAATCTAGGTAGTGAAGAATACTACTTCTGCTAAGGAGCTTAGATTTTATTCAGAAGGTACTGGAGAACTGGTGAAGTTTTTAAATCAAGGACCGTGATCAGGTTTGTATTTTAGAAAGATAGGTGGTATTTGAGGAAAAAACAGAGTTGAAGGCAGGAGGATAGTTAAGGAGCTTGTAGCAAGAGCCCAAATGAGAAATGCTAAGGCCCTGAACTGAGGCATAGGGAATAAAGAGAGTAAGGTGAATTTTAGAGAAGTTTAGGAAGTAGAATAGATACTTGGAGTTTGCAATGAAGGACAGAGAGGAGCGCAGGGAGCTCTTTGTGTTGGAACAGGGTGGATGGGTACTGGTAGGATGTGTACTGGTGTTACTAAGATTGAGATTTCTAGGGAAGAGGCACATTTAGGGTGGTCTTGGAGACAAGAGTTTTGAACATGTTGGGACTAGGATGGCTACCAGATATCGAAGCAAACCCTTCAAGTCTTGATTGCAGGAAGGGAGAGCTTAGATGGCAGGCTGCATCTAGGCAAGACTGGAGATACGGTCATGCCAGAAATTTCCCTGAAAAAGCAAAATCAATGAGAGAAAAGCAGAAGTCCAGAAGATGGACTTCTGAGGTACAAGGGCATTTAAGGATGGGAAGAGGAGATGTCCATTTAATATTCTAAGACGGGGCTAGCCAGAAGATAAGGAGAGACCCAGGAGAGTATGTTTTTTGGGGGGAAGCCAAGGGATATAATAGTTCCAGAAAGTGGCCAATAATATCAAATGCTGAATAGAAATTAAGAAAGATAAAGTTTCTGTAACCAGAGTAGTGAAAGGGAAGAGAGAAAAGTTTGGAGAGAATTAGAAGGAGGTGATAATAACAAAAGCAGCAGGAGAACAAGACGAGAAACGCAAATATAGTCTTAGGTGGAGGAGAATTATGTTTCAGTGTTACAGACACAAAAAGTGTTATGCAAATTGGGAATTATGATCCCAACACAGGATGCTGGCATTTTGCACTTTTAAATTCCTAATCAGAAATGTGATTCGGTACGTTGTTTTTAACCAAACAAAAATGGTGGGAAGTCTTATTTAGCTTTTGATTTTAGAATAAACTCTGCATAATCACTCTCCAGAGTTGTTTTGCCTTGAGGACATAGAGAGGTGTATGATTTGCAAATTTTGATTCTATAAGAGAAAACGTGAATAAAAGATAAGTTAAAATCAGATAAGGAGGGGCTGGGATTGTAGCTCAGCGGTAGAGCGCTTGCCTCGCATGCGTGAGGCCCTGGGTTCGATCCTCAGCACCACATACAAAGCAATAAAATAAAGACATTGTGTCCATCTACAAATAAAAAAAAAATCTTAAAAAAAAATTAGATAAGGAAAGGAAAGATTGCCTTGGCAATCATCTATGAGCAAGTAAGCGTCTATGATATTCAGAAGTTAAAATTTATGTCAAAATATTTAATGAGAAACAATAGAAGGAAATACATTTGACCCTGTAACACAAAGGCACACAATTTTCAAGAGAATTTTAGTCATTGATCTCCTTTGCCTCAGTGTACTCATGGAATATACACAGAAGTGGAAATTTAAAAAACAATACAAAGACATCTTAATCTTTATTTTTCACATGGATAGTTCTATATAGATGTGGACATTGGTTTTCCAGAGGGCTTTTCCCATTTGTACTGTGCATATTATAATTCTGCAGATGTCAATCATTGTTTTCTGTTTCATTATTTACCCTGGAAGCTTTTTCTTAATGACACTATGCAGAGCTCTATGGATTTATCCTGAAGAGACATGTATGTATACGTTATATGGACATAAAATTTACAGGTACTCGAATCATAATCTGCCAATTACAGCTTTTTGCTGTGTAATTCAAGTACTTCTATTTTAATAAACACTCCTTGCTTGACCTCAGTTTTGCTGTACTCAGTTTGCTTGTACTTTTCTGTCCACTTCCATGTTTGAACTTTTTTAATGTCAAGATAAAATAAATTAATGCCAGAGAGTATTGAAACATGTTTAAAACATCATTTTGATCATTTTAGGCATATAGTTCAGTGGCACTAGGTACATATTCATTGTTCTGCAACTATCACTACCATCCATCTCCAGAACTTTCTCATTGCAAACTAAAATTATGACTCTTGAAACCTTTTTTTTTTTTTAAATCAATGAGATACAGAGTTGGGATTTGTGTCTGTTTCACCCTAACACCCTTTCTTTAATGGCTGTTTACTACCATTAACAAATGGTTATCTATGTGCTGGATGACATGTTCAGAATTCTCAGGACTATGATAATTCTATGTAGCTTTATCCTACTTTATTGAAATGAAGTAAATGATTAGGATTATCAGGGTTTAAAGAAATATTTGTCTCTGATTTTTAAAAAGATAATAAATAAATTCAAGGTCAATACAGGAGGATGGGAACAGAAAGGAAGTTAATGTAGGACTTCTCTAATTCCCTACTTAGCATCCTGTCTGTCTTCCTCAAAACTCGAATGCTTCTCAGCATGTGGCTGGCTCAGACAGGGTTCCTGAATGAACTGATCTGGACTCAGAACTCAAGGAGAAGCAGAGCCTGCAGGTAGGGGGTATTCATGTGCAACTTGGGAATAAATGATTATCCCCAGTTAGTGTCTCTTTGGCATGAAGCAAAGGATCTCATGGCTGTCCTTGGCTGCCCAAATCCAGCCTTTGAATCTATCTTTCCTGAATCTGGCCTTTACTGGAACCTCCCTGCCTTTTTCCTCCCCAAAATGTACTCACATGTAGTTGATTCCACTCATTTGGCCAAGTATGATGCTATCTATATCCAGAGCATCCTCCGCTTTCGTTGAGGGGTCCAGTGATTCATAACCTTCACTCCTACCATCATTCTAAGCTTTATCTCCTGCAATTCCTTGCTAACTTTCGATTTTTCAATTCTGTAAATTCAGCCGATTATGATTCCTCTTCCAGTCATACAAATGCTAAAATCAGGGATTCAATTCCTCAAGCCCATATTTATTCCCTTCAGCTATTTTGAATTATTACAGTTTCATAACTGGCTCAAATAATTATATTTCTCAAAGCAGCTGTTCATCGTCATAACAGTAATTTTATTTCAGATTCAGTAGGTAGAGTGGCTAGTGAATTTAGTTCCCATCATCACCACTTAAACTGCTTGCAATATATTTGCTTAGAATTGGATTGGGGGTTAAGAACCCTGAAGTTCAGGGGGCAGAGTAAGACTAGATGGAGATCAAGAGCATTTTGGAGGTGACTCTAAAAGCTATTAGTAGTGGCCATGATGACTTCGTCCACTGTGTCATTCACATATTTGCTCAAAAAATGAGCCAGGCACTGAGATGCACCCTGAAGAAAGAATACTAAGGAAACTAAACATATTCTTATCCTTATGGGTTTTCAACAGAGTGGACAGGTAGAGAAAGAAGAGTGCCCCAGGGCCAGAGCCCAGTGGTACCTGGATGAGCCCAGCAGTGAGTCCAACATGCCCCTGCAGTGTAGGTGTGGGTGTTTCATGGCTTGTGACCAGCCAGGAGGGTAACTGTGGGCCCTGTGGAAATGACTACAAAGCCCTCTGGCTCAAATGCTTCCTTCTCTTCCTTATTCTTTCCTTGGCCTCAAGGCTCCCTGCCAAGTGTCTCCCTCTCTTGCTAACCTCTTTGGATTGATAATTGTTGACTTGAGGTAGTTGTGGCTCTTGACTGAGTGCCACCAAAAGATAATGTATCTTTGATTGAGCTTCTGCATTGCAGCTATAGGACGGGAAGCACCTACTCAATCCCTGCCTCATCCAAGTGCTGGGACAGTGTTCTAGGCCTACCCCAAACCCCTGGGGGTGTCTGCCCAGGATGATGGGTTTGGGGGGAATTATACATGCAGAGCTAGAAGAATGCTTGTATGGTTTTACTCTTTATGGAACTGGTCTGTGAAACAGGGCTAAATTGCTTTTTGACATTCATTTTCATCCTTTGCCACATGGTCAGGGAAGAACATGGATATTCATGTGAGGAGATAAAGCACTAGAAACAACACTGGGCTGAGTACAAGCATTGTATCCAAAATGCTGACTCATAGCCGGGCGCGCTGGCTCACGCTTGTAATCCCAGCACTTGGGGAGACTGAGACAGGAGAATTGCCAGTTCAAAGCCAGCCTCAGCAATGGTGACGTGCTAAGCAATTCAGAGAGATCCTGTCTCTACATAAAACACAAAATAGGGCTGGGGATGTGGCTCAGTGGTTGAGTGCCCCTGAGTTGAATCCCTGGTACCCCCCCCCCCCAAAATGCTGACTCATGAATGCTTTGTACAGTTTGGCAAAATCCTGCCTAGGCTCAACCTAGACCAAAATACAGACCCTAATGCTATGATGCTACAGGGATCATGACCCAGGAAACCTGAACACACCATTTCTGACTCTTTTGGATGGGCACGGGACTCTGCGATTTAGGACAGGCACATTCTGTGGGCTGAACAGCACTTCTCCAAGCTCACTTCAGACTCTCTGCGGACAGGTTAACAACTGAACCTTCATGCTCTTAAAATGGATTAAAGGTCACATTTGATGTTTTCATCCTTATTTCTCTAAAGTGGCCTCCACGACAGGTTTAGAAGAACAAAAAGGTTATATCACAAATGCTCCTTAATCCTCACAGAAAAGTTCACTTTCATTTCTTACAATATGTACTGCCAAAATATGTCAGGCATATCTGAGCATCAGAGGAAACGACAAATAAGACTTGAAGTTAAAACCATCTGTATCTGGGATTTCTGACTGATCCAATCTTTCCCCTCAGATCTAGGCACACAGAGACAACTCACCAGTATTTTTGCGGGACTCTGTCTGTGAAGCTGGACCACAGGCACATCCCGCTTCCTGACAAGATGAGGAATGGTAGAGTTTCTCAGAAAGGCACTGAGCTCACGGGTGTCCTCTGGGGAGGCAGCCGGCTGCAAACAGAAAGCAGGAGACATCATACACAATTGCATTAACAGTTGTTACCTTTCATTAGCCTTGAACTCTAGGCAGTTTTTTGCTCCCAATTGAATTGGATTCATATGAGAGTTCAGACATGTGATTTACCAGCACGATGTGCAACAGCAAAATGACTTGCACTGACAAAGAATGAACCTTTCCACTCTCCAGTTACAGGAATCCATGAAGCATGGGGGGAACACATTCTTGGGAAGTTTGTCTTGTAGGGATAAGATTTTAAGCAGAAACAATTTCCCCAGAAGGCTAGAAAACGTGTATTATTTTCTCTCTACTTTCCTCTCATTATATTTGGAGCTGGCAAAACACAGGAACATTCTGGGTGGGGAAATGGCTTTCGAGATGGCAGGAAAGTGGGGAAATAACACAATGTGGTCAAGGACCTGATGTTTGCATGGCTGTACCCCACATTCCAGTGCTTGGGAGAAGTGTCCCTCAGGAGAGAACCATGTCCTAACGAAAATGACTTTTGCAAAGTGTGGCCCATGCAAATGATGCTGTAATGGAGCAGCTCTGAGTTTATTTTGCAAGTCTTCTAGAACTGGTGATTTTATCTCAGGCTTCATGCTGGGTACATCCAATAGCTGAAAAAATATTTTGAGAGTTCCAATACATTACACATAATATCCTATTCACATTCTTTATTTTAGATGAACTGAATATACAAACCTCATTTTCTGCCCCCACCCCCCTTCCATCCTGAGAATTCTGTCTTCTTTTACCTGGTTTTCCTTCTGGTCATGTAAGGGAAGTAACACTAGCGTATTCATTTCTTTGGAATGAAAAATAAAATTCCTACATTGCAGATGTAGGATGCGCCACACAAGATGAAATGATTGGTGCTCAGGATGTCATAAGGACCTGGAGAATTCTTCTGAGCAAACAAATGAGTCCATACTCCCTAGCATGACATGTACAAGTCTCTACCCACTGGTATTTGTCCACTTCTTCAGCTTTATCTCTCACTGAGAGCTGCTCACATCCAGCGCTCCAGGATGCAGAACTGTGCTGCACTCCTGAGCCGCACCAGGCTGATGCCTGACCTGCTTCATGTTGCACATGCTTGCTCTGGTGCCCGTCAGCATCTATCAAACTGAACCGCAATTGCTGCTAACTGCTTTGAGCTGCCCAGTGAGAACATGTAAAGTGAGAAGCACCCTGAAGAAAGAATACTAAGGAAACCAAACATATTCTTATCCTCATAGGTTTTCAACAGAGTGGACAGGTAGAGAAAGAAGAGTGCCCCAGGGCCAGAGCCCAGTGGTACCTGGATGAGCCCAGCAGTGAGTCCAACATGCCCCTGCAGTGTAGGTGTGGGTGTTTCATGGCTTGTGACCAGCCAGGAGGGTAACTGTGGGCCCTGAGGAAGAAGATCCAGCCAGGAAAACTCAGGTGGGGAAATCAGATGTAAAAGGTAGTCCAGGAAAATGTGCTATTATAGAAGCCCAAGAAAAAGAAATTGCAAAAACAAACAACTAAGGATGCCAAGCAATCCTGAAGAGTAGTTAAGAAGGGTGAGGAACAAAAGTATTTATTGAATCTGTTGATTAAGATATCATGGATGGCTGGGTGCAGTGGTGCATGCCTGAAATCCCAGTGATTCAGGAGGCTGAGGCAGGAGGATGGCAAATTCAAAGCCTCAGCAACTCTGCAAGGCCCTGAGCAACTTAGCAAGATCCTGTCTCAAAATAAAAAATAAAAAGGCCTGGGGATGTGGCTCAGTGATAAGTTGCCTGAGGTTAAATCTCCAGTACACCCCTGGCCTCTCCCCCTAAAAAAAATAATCATGGATGCCCTTTGATTGGTGGTGCAGGTGAAAACCGAACTGCAGTAGCTAAAGAGTGAATGGAAAAATAATTATTTGAAAAAGTATGAATTTAAATCCTTCTATTGTTCTCATTAAAATAATTTCGAATGGCTCTGAGTCGAGATGAACCTTGTCCTCCAAATAAAGCAGCAAAACAAAACATTCATTTTCCTAGCAACACTGTGTATAATGGAGGAAAAAGATAGCAATCTAAACTTTATGGATATATACAAGTAATTGATTAAATGAATTATGATACATGTATACAAGACTGGATATTTTAAAAGCAACATTTTAATTTGGAAAGATACATGTATTAGTAAGCAGGAAAGACATGTTACACAATAGCATATATAATTAGATTGTACTTCTTAAAAAGAAAAAGTGATGTATACCTATCTATAAATAGAAAAAGTCTGGAAGAGTACTCATCAAAGTATTACCAGTGGTAGAGATTTGATGATAGATATCAGGGAAATTTTGCCAATTTCATTTTAGGTATGACTATGACATTGTGAACTTTAAAAGAGTATTCTTATCTATTGACAATATAGAGTGCAATATTTACAGGTAAAATGAAAAAATAAAACAAAATAGAAAACATAAGAGTTAAATGGGTGGGAACACCACTAGAGGTTTAAATTTTCCTTCACATATTGCCTGATATATTCTCATGATGAACATTTAGTTTTTTTAATATGGAAATTTAAAAAATTTTCCATTATAAAAAGAGTGAGTGAGAAATAATGAAGTGGGGATAGCAAGTTCAATTTGGTTATAAATGTAAGAAAAAAGAGACCCATTCTTGGAAGAGGGCATAGGGCAGTGTTATTTGGCTTACTGTTTGTTTTAAAGTTAGAGGAAATTTAAGTAAGTTTATAGGATCCAAGGAAGAGACCAGTAGAAAGGGAGAGGTTGGATATATAGGAAACAGGAAATATTTGATGAAGCAAAATTAGACTGGGAGCTGGAGGAAGAGTTATCCTTCCTCTGAAAGTGTTGGAGAGGAGTTGAGGACGGAGGAGAGATGATTAGAAGGTGTGTGGGGTGGGGTGGGATGGACTGGCATGGGGCCAGGGGTTGTGATGGAGCAATGGATCATTTTAAGATCACTTAATAGTAAATGTGAGACCAAGTGGACAGGAAGCTCAAGGAGAGTAAGGAAAGTCTGGAGAAACCATTGAGGAGAATGAAAAGGATAGATTGTCAGAAGAGCAGAATTTCCCATGAACCTGGCTATCCCATGAGCAGTTCCCAACATTAATCCATAATGGCACTACCAGCTAATGGGTAGAGGAGCTAAGATTTTCAGAGCAAGGACCTGGAGGGATATTGGAGAAGGGAGGTTAAGGCAGCTTGTAAGATGGTGTTTCAAGTAACTCAACTCAGATTCCAGGATGGCAGGAAAGAAAGTATGGCCAAAAGCAGTCTTGAGAGTGGGGTGGGTCAACTGCTTCAGAGGATGTGCTCAGAACAAGGAAGAAAAGACCTCGTAGAGAGAGCAAGTAAGAATTGTATACAAATAGAATAAATTGAAGAATGGGATACTGAGTATTTCAGAGGCAGGGTACCTAGAAGCAGAGCAAGAAAGTGTAGTGAGATCCTGCATGGCTCAGCCCCATGGCTACTGGCATCTCTCGGGACAGGGGTAGGACCTGGCCCAGAGAAGAAGATATACCAGAGTGGCTACGGATCCTCAATGATGGAGAATATGAAAGAAAAGTCTGTATAGCCTAGAGTAAAAAGCTGAGCTTGGAAGAAAATTGAGAATTAGGGAAATCCTTAATCTCTCCTATATTTTCTATCATATACTGGATGCATGTATTATTTTCCCTTTTAGATCCACCATGTGTAATTTCTATTTTTATAGGCTGCTGACAATGAGGTTGCAGAGGTTAACTTTGTAGCTACCAAACTATAGAGAAGAGGTGCTGGAAAGAACTAGGGAAAGATTCTTTATTCCCATGTGACAGCCCATGATTATATTAGAAATATCAGTATTAGCATTAGTTCAACAATAGCACAACAGCAAGAAATTCCTATGTGGTTGCATCTGGTACAATTTGTAAGGAACACATTCTACGGGGGTATAGTGTCATTCACAGATATTTGTAATAGTCTCTCAATAAAACACAGGGCTTATTCTGAGCTAGAAAATAAGTCCATTGCAAAACAGGGGTCAATGGAACACATTTCTTTCTTTTTCTAACACTGTTTTTTTACAAGTGGAGGAATACCACACTTACAACACTGTGGTCAAAAGGTCTTCAAGTGGCTTGCAAGCTAGTTTCCTCAAATGGCATTCCAGAAATTATTTCAAAGAACAAAACAAGACAAGAAGGACGGAAAATGTTATCCAAGAAATGTAAACAATAAAGTCCATTTTCTAGAGGAATATTTGGAGCCATGAACCCACAGACCATGCTTTTCCTGAATCTAAACTCACTGGAAGCTGGAGTCCAGCTTCTTAGTACCCTGTTAAGCAGACATTAAATGCTATGAGGAGCTGTTGGTACACACTTCAGTGGCTGCCTCAGAAGAAATGACAATGGCTTCTTTCTTCAATGAGCAAATAATTGTTAGTCAATATGTTTCTCCAGCTGCTACTCCAAATTTGACCCAGCAAGAGTTATTTTCATAACTCTTCACAAAACTCTTCACTTTGGCATAGGTTTAAATTTATGAACCAAAGGGATACTGAGAGGCTGGAATGTGCGAGGCAGCTGGAAGTGTAACGCTGGGAAAAAGGGGCTGGAAACCAAAGCCACGTAGATTACCTTTCTCTTGTTTGTGACTTGTCTTTGGATGCCAGGTAGACCTAGCACACAAGAAACAGTAGACTGTTTTCATGGGCTTCTTGGTCTGTAATTAAATGTAAGTGGGGACAAGTCCAGGGGTCTGTCTACTCTGTAATTAAGACAAATGTAAAGGGTTTGTGGGGAACACCAAAACATCACTTTTTTTTCCTCCTGAAAAGATTGTGCAAAGCATAACTAGAAGAATCATCACTCATTCCGAGAGGTGATATTGAAGCTGTTCTTAGTCTTCAGATATGGTGTTTTTGCATTTAAAAATATGCATGGGCTAATGGGCTTAGATCCTCACTCCTAAGGCTGTAGGAACTCGCTTGGCTTTAATGGCATGAATATACTCAATCTAGGAACTGGTACTTTCATATCACTTTTCTATGGTTGGCAATTAACCCTTTAAAAAAGAATGAATATATACACACATACGTATGTGTACATATACAGATGGATATGTATAGATATGTATATGCAAAGAAAATATACCCTCTGGGGCCATTTCTTTTTGTCAATCTTCTCTTTGAGATAGTCTTCAGGTGTGTGTGAGTACATATATATATGTGCACACATGTGTCTACACATATATATGTACATATACACATATATATGTGTATACATACACACACAGTTGAAGGCTATCTCAAAGAGAAGATAAACAAAAATAAATTGGCCCCAGTGAGTATATTTTCTTTGGTGCATAAGAATTTGATCTACAGGCGTTTTTGAGTAAAAGGTGAGCTGGATGTGGTGGTGCATGCCTGTAGTCCCAGCAGCTCGGGAAGCTGAGGCAGAAAGATCATGAGTTCAAAGCCATTCTCAGCAATTTAGCAAGGTGCAAAGCAACTCAGTGGGACTCTGCCTCTAAATAAAATACAAAAAAGGGCTGGGGATGTGGCTTAGTAGTTAAGTGCTCCTGAGTTCAATCCCAGTACAAAAAATAAAAATAAAACAAAAACCAAAAAAGAGTAAAAGGTAAAAAGCAAAGAGTAAAGGTAAAAAAACCAAAAACCAAAAAAGAGTAAAAGTAAAGTGAATAAATCCCTCTGTCAGAGGAAGTGTTCTCGGAAGAAACTACACATAAGATAGGATGGAGAAGACAAATTTAGGAGCTAGTGGAAGTTGTCACTATGGCATCACAATTGGAAGGGAACAAAATTAAATTTGGTACCTCTTTCTTGAATAGACCACCCACTACTTCCACCAAAAGGAGATCTTGTAGCAGAAGCCCAGGCATTACAGGGCAAGTGACAGACATTAAACAATGCTTTGGCTATGAAATAAATTGGGGCTGCAAATATTTAAGGCCCTCAAAATGATTTAAAGAAAGAATAGAAAGAAATCAGTAGTTAACGTAAAGAAAGAAGAAATGATCTTCCTTTTTCTCTTGATTTTTAAGTAGAGAGAGAAAGAGGGAGAGTTGTTTAAGAACTGACAAGGGTCACTGCATTCTGAATTAATGAGAACCAGTAATCTGCGGCAGTTAGGAAAGAACAAAGTACTCAGAAGGATAAGACAAAACTATGCAAATTTGCCAAGCCACTGTCTGCAGACCCACTTGATTCTAAAAAACGATTTGCAGGGCTATAATCCTTGACAAATGGACTGGTTCTGTGTCTCTGCAATCCATGTTTGTGCTATCTGGTTGTAATTTGGGCTTCCTGTGGGATTGGTGTTGTTGAAAAGACTAGTTCTCAGCAGAAACCTCCTGCTTCCCAGGCCCTAAAGACAATTCTTATAAACAGTGTGGGCTTTCTCTTACATTATAATCTTTCCAGTGTAGTCTCCATTCGATCATTTTGATCTCAGGATTTTTCTTTCTTGAAGTTAGACCCAGAATGTGCTGGGATCTTAACACAGGTTATGTTTGAGCATCTTTCTGTCCTATAGTCTCACATTCCATAGCCTTTGCCCTGCATCTCTCAATGCTTATCATAAAATCTTGCCAAATTGAAAAAAAAATCCTTTACTCTTTGTTTTATGAAATTTTTTGTTCCTTAGTAGATTTTACATTCTCAACTTCATCTTATCACAAGATCATGGCATGTTTGAAGGCCTCTCCAAACCCCAGGATAAAGTCCACCAAAATAACAAAATTGATAGTTTGAAATAATTATTGTACTGTCTTTAGTATAGTTGAGAAATATTTTACTCAACTCTAAAATCTTATTCCAAGAAGGATCTGGAACAAATTAGATTTAATGGATTGGTCTGAATGCTGCAGACAGTTGAATGTTTCAAAATGTTTTTAAATGGTAGAATGTGAAGAAATTGTCACATGACAAGTCTTCTCCCTCTGACCTAAGACAGTGAAGCTTGGAGGCAGAACCTGCGTGGATGTCTGCTGATGTCCCTAAAGTCACAGAAGGCAGATTAATGAACCTGAGGAGGTAAAAGCCATCATGGTGGAACAGAAACCCAAGGACAGCAACCACTTCAACGCAGGAGTGAGTCCAAGGCACTTCTGTACCACCATGCAGATGTTGACTGGGTCTTGGTTTTCTTAGGTGGGACAAGGAGGGTTTGTATAGCTCATCTTCTCCTGAATTCCCATTACCACCCATATTTCTACCTACCTCAGACTCTGAGATTTGAACAATGTCAGCAAATCAAATTGAGTGAATCTCCGTGAAGTCTGCTGGGAGGCAGGCATTCAAATAAAAAAAGACATGGACTTCTAGCAGCATCTCTGTGTGTGGTCACTCTTGCCCCACCCCCACTTAGTGACTGATGCTCCCAATTTGAGCAATCAAGGGGTGAGTGTGCTGATCAGTTGGCCCGTTGGTTCCTAAAGTAGTCATAGTTTACAATGTTTACGCTGTCAGTGTTTCCGTCACAAACTTCGGGGACATTTGGGTAACGGGGATAACCAAGCTGTGCCAGTTACTATTGTTAAAAATTGAACCTTGTTAGGGACTTATTGGACTTTGAGGCTTATGTGAGAAGACTTTGAGTGTTATGTTGCATTTGGAACACTTCTTCAGTTTGTAGATGGGTTGGATTTCAGAAAGCTTTGGGCTGGATGTTTGGCATTCAGAATGCATTTCTCTTTAAACATGATGTTTCAACTGGTAGTTCAGTTCTCAAGCCAGTCCACAAAAAGCCTACTTAAGCCTCAATATGGTTTTGATGCCATAAAACTGTATTTGCAGTAAAAATAATAGTATCCAGGACTGTGGCCACATGAGTGATTTAAAAAATATGGTAAAAAATCATTATGTTAAGTATGTGATACTGAATGCTGAGGAAAGAGGTTTTAATTGGAAGGAAATGAGAAAGTCTGTGGAAGCTTTGTAGAGATTCTAAGGGGTAGTTTATCTAGTCTACCAGTTTATCTCTCCGTTCTCTAGGACATTTCAAAGGCTTTAGGTTGGTGGCACTGGCTCCTTGAGGGGGGTGGCCTTGAAAATGCTTCTACGAAAATCTGGATGGTTTCTTTTTTATAATAAAGTTTTTTAGAAATCTGTGAGAGGGCTGAGAACAGAGGAGAGCTATCTTTTCAGTGGTTATTGAGCAAAAGTGAGAATATATATGAGAAGAAGAAATTGGCTAAGAAGCATGTCTAATGTCAGAGAAAAGGATTTGTTGAAGGGACATCAACTGAGTGGCTGAGGAGGAGAATGTGGAGGGAGAATTGTGAAAATCCCTTGGCTTCAGAAAGTTGGGGTAGAGGTTCTCTATGACAGGCCATGGTTGGCCTGGAACATTTGGGGGGTTGGTCTAGTGGCATGTGGAGCATCCTCAGAAGGCAGAAGGACATGTGGAAAGTGGACTGCTCACAGATGCAGATGTGTCAGGGGCATTTCCCACCTATCACTCTCCTTATAAAGAAACTGTACACCAAATGGTCTTAGTCCATTTTATTGCTAAAACAGAATAGCTGAGATTGGATAGTTTATAAAAGAAAGTTTATGTTAGCTCATGCTCTGGAGGCTGAGGTGTCCAAGAGCATGGAGCCAGCACCTGCTTGGCTTCATGGTGGAAGAATGGAAGGAGTCACGTGGGGAGAGAAGAAGCGAGAAAAAGCAGAGGGAGCAGAACTGCTTTTCCTAACAGCCTGCTGCCACTGTAAGGAACCCTTCAAGGAGAACGAACTTGAGAGAACAGCATTCATCCCTTTCATGTGAGCAGAGCTCCGGTGAACCAGACACTTCAGAAAAGCCCCACAGCCTCTCAACACCATGACAATGAGAACTAAATTTTATCATAAGTTTTGGGGCGAGGGGCGGGGCAGACAGAACATACCTACGCTGTAGCTCAAGTAGTACAGAATGATAATTTACTCCTGGGTTAAGTAAGACTGAATACCGGGATTTAATTCTTGCTTTAACAAGTGTATTTTTGCCTCCCTGGTCCTTTGACTAAACCTACTTTCTCTGCTTCTTACCAAAAAATAAAATTCTCTGTACTACAATAAAAACAAATAAACAAATAAAAACAACCCAGCAATTAGTTTTGATGCAAGTGTTTAAAATTGATATTAACATCAGAAATTTCTCATGCCTGTTGTGTTGAAGGTAAGAACATACAAGAAAAACTGCCATTTGATTTTCACTAATTTCTGCTTTGTATATAAGACAGAAAATACTGTTTCTCTCTCCATTCTCTAGGAAGAAATAAACTGCCAAGTGAATAGGTAGCAACTTCATCAAGAATTTATTTAATATCTTAAGAGGAAAATAATTTTCAAGTGTTCTCAATTGTTTATAGCCACTGATATGAAATATACTGGTTATCAACTTTAAAATCTATTTATTAATAAAAAAATCTTTTAGACTCTCTGGGGAATATATTAAATATAGGTAGAAATATTTTGAGAACATTTAGGTAATGTCATTTCAACTTTTCTTGAATTCAGAATTTCAAGAATTCTTATATTATTCTAATTAGTTACTTTAGGGATCTGTCGCTTTATTCTGTTACTAAATACTACATTCAATTTTTACGAATTGAGAACTTTAGAAAATGAGTGTAAGTTGCATTTAAAAAAAAATCCTAGCCTTGGACAGATTTTTAATGAAAATCTATGAGTATTTTAAAGAATGAGTGGGAAACAGAGGATGCCAGGTGCTTAGTGTACACTACCACTTGATTTTCACAAATCTGTCAACATTTGAGGCAAGTTATCTATTAGTACTATCCCAGTCACTGTAAATGATTGTTAAATTGCCACAAAGAAAAAAAAATAACTCACAACCACCATAGTGAACATTAAACAAGTTACACAATATATACAAATATATATAAATAGTGTCAGATATAAACTAAACATTGCACTCAGAGAGAGAAGCTTTCTGCATTATAAGACTTCATGACCAAAATATGGTATATGTTGAAATACAGAGTAGGAGATGCAGAAGTTTGAATTACTTCAATGTTATACATCAATATTTGAAGACATTATTTTATAAGGAGCTATGGTCTCTTAGGATGTTCAAATCATCCCACTGAAGAGCAAAGAAAGAGGGAACAGGAAAAGAAATCCTACTGAGCAAGTATTTTAAATAACTTTATGTAATACAAGTGGTCTTATTTATTATTTCCCCATGAAGAAAGAGACTATTGCCCCACAAGTCCTTTACCAGTGAGCCTCCTTTTTGTCTTCCCCTCTTTGAATGTGGAGGCATGTTGGGTTGACAAAGAAAGACTATAAGGACCCCCAGGGACCCAAGGCCTGGACCCAGGGTCAAGATTGCCCTGCATCCCAGATGGTTAAGTCGGTACTTGAGGAAACCTGCTTTTGACCCAGAGGTACTGTGCCCCTGTAGCTACTAAGGGAACATTTGCTCTTAAATGAAGTTGTCTTCTGAGGACACCATCTGATTAACTAAACTTTTTGCTGTTTTGTTTTGTTTTCATACAAATGTGACATTTTTTCAGGCTTATGCTAATTCGTTTCTTTCCTTCCCAGAAGGAACCTAAGCCAAATTTGGATCTTAATCTGGATGGGATCAGCATTTTGGACACTTGAGTTCCTTGTTAATGAACTCCAACAGACCATCACCTGCACAGGAGGTGGGAGCTTGCAGAGAGGTGGAATCTCTGGGTCCTCCAGACTCTGCATTTCAATAGACCTCCAGGTAACTTGGAAGCATTTAAGACCTGCAGCATGCTGCTTTAGGTTTCTCCATAAGCTTCCAGTCTGGGAGTTTTCAGGGCATTAAGAAGCCTTTGGCAAATTCTTGCATTTTATCACTTGCTATTGGCAACAGCTGGAAGAGCACTTTTTGGCAAAAATGCTCGGGTCTTATGGAAATATACCAAAAAGTCTTTAAAAACAGAATTTAGTACTAATTCTCCAAAACATGACATATCTAATAATGATTTTGGTTAGGTGGTGCTGCTAATCAAGCCCTATATAAAAGATGCGTATTGAAATGGGTTCAATAAATGACAAGTTAGTATGAGCAATAAAAACTAGGAAAATTTAAAGTTTTTAAGAGTGATATTTAAATTTGGCATTTAACTAGAAAACTAAAAGAAAAGCTTTGATCAATGGTCATTGAAGCAACATATAATTACTTTGCTATTTTAATTTAAAACCAACAGCCATTTTTACTTTTTCCTTACCATAAAAAATAAAGCCATGAATTAGAGCAGACTCCTACCTTTATATCCTGTGGGTTGATATCAGGATTTGTTTGACACCTCAGAGGTCCCAGAGTTTGGATATGAAAAATATAAAGGAGAAACTCATCCCGCGCAGAGAATGGCCAGCCCACCTCCAGAATGGTATCACTGATGGTGCTTGGTCCAATATTGTGCAGCTGTAAGCAAGTGACAGATTATGGAATGATACAGCACAAGGTGAGGATGTAAAATCCAACTCCATCTACCTGATTTTAAAGGTGTGTGTTGTTGGTTGTAAGTCATCAGGATAATAACTCTAGCAAATAATAATAAGAAAAGTCCATATGGGCATCAGGAGCTCTGAAAGTGTGATGTGATGGTGTTTAGAGAAGACTCTCTGGTCTGTGAAGCTCTGAGAGTGGATTTCTTCATTGAAGATCCTACAGGCTGAGCATCTTTTATCCAAAATACTTGGGACCAGAAGTGTTATGGATTTTGAATATTGAACTTACATAATGAGATACCTTGGGGAAGGGACCCAACTCTAGACACAAAATTCATTGATAACTCATATTTACTTTGAAACCTAAAGGTCATCTTTGACTGTGACCCATCACATGAGGTCAGGTATGAAATTCTCTGCTTGTGACATCATGTCAATTCTCAAAAAGTTTTGGATTTTGGAGTACATTTTTGATTTTCAGAATAGGCATGCCCAACCTATATTAACCATATCATATAACTGCAATGCTTACCTTGGATTTATATTAATGATAGCACTAGAAATGCAATTTTAATTAAATGCTTTCAAAACTTAGTGATTTTTTTTTCTTTATATTACAATCTGCCTTTTCTTCCCTGACTACTGACTCGTCAATTGCAACCATATGTGATGCACTCTCTTTTTCTCTCTGGAAAATGGTTCTCCATCAAGGGCAAAAGCCAGTCTATGCTCACTACAGTTTATTTTGCACATTTCAAAGCTGACCTACTTTTGTTTTAATCAGCAAATCCCAGGGGGAAAAGGCCATATCGAGTAAAGAGATGGATGTTGTTAACACACAAATCCCATATTCACAGTACACAAAATAGCTTGCCAAAAACACTAAGCATATTTAGATTTATCATGGACTTAGAAATTCACTTCCAAGTTAACAGGGATCTTACCCCTCACCTCTACAGTTCTGATCATTACAATGGTCCATGAAACAATGTATAATTGTTTTTGCTTATTTAGGTGGCCTATTTAGCTGACATTATCAAAGAAGTATGGTGTCCATTGATACAGTATATTATGAGACATGAGATTAAAATGTAAGAAACATTTGATGATTGATTTTGGCACTGCTGGTAATTACCCTAAACTTTTATGATCTGCTTATACTAAGATCAGAAGCAGCGCTGTCCTGGGAATGATTGAATCTGGGTGTTTTTTTTTTTTTTTTTTCTTCAAACTTTAAAGTTTCAACATTCTTGAGCAGAAACAGGCACACATAAATTTAATAAATTATTTGACAGCCTTTTATTTTTCTGGTGATGTTCTTGATCTGAGTGCCACTGGGACAGGGTTATCCCTTTACTATCAGATGAGCTTAGGTCCACACTTTGATCCAGCTCTGGACAGGGCTTCCAAACCTGAGCTGCTGGTTGGGCAGATGATAGAGGTTTCCAGGCTAATCCTACCCAGGACTTGAGGCTTTTTCCCCACTTACAGAAACAGCTCATCAGTTTGGAACTGGCTTTATATTTGCCCTGAGAGAATGTTATTCACGACCCTGTAGCTTGAGATGAAAGTCACAGCCAGCATCATTGAATTGGTGGCATGAGTTACATAGGAAAAGAACATAAGGCATTACCACTCTTGAGAAGGTACCTCAATCAGAAAACACCTTAGAACTTCATTTTCCCAGAATTGTTTCTATTCCCTTGAAAACGAATAACCACTCTCTACTAATAACACTAACTTTGTTAACAAAACAAACCAAAAACCTGAACAATGAATAAAGTAATCTTTACTATGTGTTGGTCTCTAATTGTAATAAATAAATAAATAAATAAATAAATATTTAGCCCTGTGTCAATAAATATTTAGCACTGTTCACAATTAACACTTAAAAATGTGCTAAGACATCAGGTTCTTTTCATGTGTTGCTTGTTTGCTTCTGGAAAATATTTTACTAATCAATGGAGTATTTCAAACTTCAGAATGAGTTGTTGATTTCTAATCAGGTTATTTGAGTGAAAAATAAATTTATTCTTATCTATTTGCTACACACCCATCTCATGTATTATATGTACTTTTTTTGGAACAAGAAAAATTAATACAGTTATCTATCTGGTACCTTCTAATTGATGACTTTCAGTTTAAGAGATGGGTGGATTTTAAGGTTATCTGAAAACCTAGGAAGAAATGAAATAAGGTCCAGGGAGCTAGATATTTTTATGCATAAGCTATCCAAATATTAAAAAGAGAGCAAACAAACAACATTTAAATAAAGAAGAACAGTAACAGGATAAAACATTTCTTACCGTGTAATGGCTCTCACCACCAAAGAGCAAGTGACCATGTTTGTGAGTGCCCACGACATCTCCCACCACCCACTGCAATACAATAGCATAAGAGCGCAAATCTAAACATTATATAAAGCTCAGAACTTGGATTGGTGTCTTTCAAATGTTGTATGTTTTTAAATAAAGAACATACAAATAAAACCCTAACACAAATTTAACATAAAAAGCAGCTAACAGAAAACAGCTTCCTGCTGGGCTCCATGGTACATGCCTGTAATCCCAGAAACTCAGGAGGCTGACACAGGAGAATCTAAATTTGAGGTTAGTTTCAGCAACTTAGTGAGGCCCCCAGCAACATATTGAGACCCTGTCTCAAAAAAACAAATGTGTGGGAATGTAGCTTGTGCTAAAGCATCCCTGGGTTCAATCCCCAGTACAAAAACAAAACAACAACAAACTACCTCATAAATATGCTCCACCAGTGGTCCAACTTCATCCTCTTGGCGGGGCTCCTTTTCTGGTTCCCAGTTATGAATGGGAAGAATAATCTGCGGAGGGTGGGATACTCTGAAATATGGAGTGCTATGTTAATTGCTGCTGATGGCCCAAGGAAGGAATGTTTCACTAGTCCATAGTGCACTGTCATCAGACAAATCAGGTGGCTCTCAATTTATTTCAAAAGATATTGTCTACATGGAAAAATATTGAAAGTGATGCTCAACAAAATGACTGGAAGAGTTAGTGAAGAATCAGAAACATCTGTTTCTGTAGACTTTTGATGACAGGTATCCTGTCCAGAGATCAACTATTTTATAACATCTCATCCTTGGACACTAGGAGGCAGAGCAGAGAGCATTCTTGTTCAATTATTCAGTGAGTAATTGAACATTACTCATCTGTCTGTCCATTATCTGTCTATCTGTCTATTGATCGATCTATTATGTTTCTATCTATCCTGTGTGTGTGTTTAAAGATTATGTAATCCTTGTTTTAAGTCATATTTAAGTCTCATAAGTGAGACTGTGTGTGTGTGTGTGGTGTGTGTGTGTGTGTGTGTGTAAATTTCTAGGATCTTCTGTGATGTATGTCGAGTTGTAAAGAAATATTGTTTCTGGTTTAAGACTTCATAATATTGTATATTCCTTTTTCCTAGATTTTTTTTCATTTTTCTATTAATGCAGTCAGACCTCTCACCAGGCCAGGCTTGGAGCCAAAACAAAATGAAGCATGATTGAGTCCTAGAGTAGACAATGTAAGGGTGAGTCCCCAAAGCCCTTTTAGGGATATCCAATAATTACTACAGTCTCTAGGAATTTTAAATGTTCCTAGTTTTTCTCCTTCTTGGGGTAATCTCTTCCCAAAGTAGGAAGTACAATCTATTGGATTAAATTCTGACCCAAGGGCAAGTAACTTAAAGTTAGTATGCCTGTATTGCCTCATCTTGAAAGTTATGATAAACTGTTTGGGTTGTATACCACAAATGATTGGAAAACATCTCCAATGCTTGTAGTCAAAGTTAATTTGGCTGCATTGTTTTCTAGAGGTGGGTGGGAGAAAAACATTGCAAAATGGACAACCCACAAAAATGTTATTAGATTGTAAATTTACAGTCCCTTTGCATATGTCTTTAATATGCAACTGTTAAGTAAGACATATAGGGCACAGCTTTGCTGTGCTGACAACTCAAAAATCTTTCCTTTAGATTGGCTTATAGTCATGCCATGTTCTTGTCATTATTCTGTGTTCTCTTTTCCTGCTTGATTTGATTAAATTATGTTATGCTCAAACCCGGGGACATGGTAGGGAGAAAAGCAAAGGACATGGTGTGTTGCTTTCATTGGATGGAAGCTCAGAGATCATGGGTTCCATTCCCAAAGGCCTTGCCAGCTTCCCCACTCAAATCTTTACTTTTTTCTCAGCTTGGCAACAGAGAAGGGAGTTCATGCTCAACACCCATTATCCATTGTGCATCTCTGGGATTTTTTTTTTTTTTCATAGAGAACAAACAGAACAAAAACTGAATACATTTTCTCTGAAATTTTTGCTCTATGGTTTTCAATCACATACGAGTGGTCATAAATTCTCTAGGATTATAGAATCAAATTTTTAGACCTTGACAGGTACTGTGGAGATAATCTGATCAAAACTTCTCATTTTACACACAAAAGGAAAACTGATGTACAGAGAATAGTAGGTTAGCTGCGGTAGTACTTTAGTAGGTAGTGTACTTTAGGGGCTCCTTAGTAGCAGTGATATTTAGTAGACACAACTTAAATTTCCTGGCATAGTACTGTAATAAAATTAAGTAGAAATATGTGAAGAAACATAATTTATCATGGAGCACAGAAAAAAATCTAATGAAGGAAAGTTTATTCATTTATCCATTGAAGACTGATTAAAAGCTAGGGAAACCATGGCAAGGAATGGTTCCCAAGTAAATCAGTGACATGCAATTCATTGTTTTCAAAGTGAAGTTTTTTAGAAAGAAGGAAGCAAGTCATCAAGAAAAAAATATAAGAATCTAATTTTGTGGGAATGAGCTGCCTGTGCAGTAATCGAACTACCTCTACTAAATAGCCCTCTCTCCTAAAATAGAAGCTAGAATATTATTCTTAGAGATCCTCTGTTAGTAAAAAGATTGATGCACTGTTAATTGTAACACTGGGTATCAGAAAGGAATTGGAAGAAAGAATTAGTTTTTTTAAAAATAAAATTTATTATGAGATAATGTAGATTCACATGCAATTGTGAGAAATAATATCAAAAAATCCCTTGTATCCACAAATCAATCTCCCCCAATGGTAACATCTTATAAAACCAAGGTGTTCTATTGTATATATTATCACAACCAGAATATTGACATTAATTTAGTTAAGATATATGGCATTTTTATCTCCACAAAGATACCCTTTCATAGCTATTCTTATTTCCCTCTGCCCCCATCCTCCCCTTCTCTCTTGACATCCACTAATGTTGTTCTCCATTTCTATAATTCTGTCATTTCAAGAATGTTATGTAAATGGAAACATATAGTAGGCAGCCTTTTTGGATTGGCTTTTTCAACTTTGCATAATTATGAGTCTCATTCAAGTTGTCCATCTCTTAACAATGCATAATATTCTATGATGTGGATGTATCACAGTTCGTTTATCATTTACCTGTTGAAGGACATTTGGATTGTATTCAGTTTGGGGCTAGTTCAGTAAATTGTTATAAGCATTTTTGTATGGGTTTTGTATTAACCTAATTTTCCTGGAATTACATTTTTCTGGAATAAAGGAACTAGGTTTTTTGACAGGTTGAAGTGTGTATGCTGTCTAGAAGTTCAAATCTGAGGGTGTGGTAGTAGTATGTTGTTAACTCTGTTTTCCTAACCCTATTTTCAAATCCTATTACTTTAGCAAAGACATTCATTTATTGTCCCAATAATGCTGTGGAGAGTATCCTATATAGACATTGGATAGACGGTGATCATTCCTAATACAAATCTATCTATCCAAATCCTAATTATTTCCACAAATCCTGCAATTTATCTTACTTTTCATGAGCTCGATATATGTGTTGATGTGTCTAGTGGCCAAATTTGCTTCTCATAGATCTATGCTAAATTGATCCATTTGTACCAACAAATGGCATGTAAGTTGGGCCAAAGACAATGTTGGTGTTATCTAGCTATGAAACCAATGGAAGAGTTCTCTGTAATTTTCAGCTCTCAACAAAAATCCATTTTGGCTTATTTTTTAAACTGTAAGAACAACATTAAATTTAAAAAAAACCCCACTGTATAAGATAGTGAGTGATAAAATATGCTGGAATGAATATCATTGGCCAAAAGAAAATCAGATTTTTCTTGAAGATTAAACATGGAAGGTGTTTAGCATAGCAACTGTTCATTCCTTGAAGAAATAAACATTGGAACAAATATTTTTGCTGCATATACAGAAAAGAGTTTTACTATATAAAGTGGCCCAGAAGAACTTCAACACTGTCTTAGAGAATAGACTTTGAGCATTAATCTAACAATTAAAGTAACCATACCCATGTGAGAAACCAAACTTTAATAAACTGGATTACTGGCAGAATTTAATAGAAATTTCCATATTTTATTTTTACTGTAAGTGATGGCAGAAATGCATTTGAAAACATTAATCTCATAAAATCCATTTTGGTTTATTTATGAGAATAAGGACAGTTCCATTAAGCCTTGGATTGAGTTATGACTTATTAAATAAAAACATTTCTCAACTTTAAATTTATTTTGGAATTGCTAAACGCTTCCCACTTATTTTTGGTTAGCCAAATTAAGCTAAGCCAAGCTTAAAGAACAAGACAGAAGTTCACTTATAATAGTTGAAAATTTTGAAAAGATATAAGAACAAGATAATGCCAGGTATGTGGGGAACACCTGTAATCTCAGCAATTTAGGAGGCTGAGGCAGGAAGATTGCAAGTTCAAGGCCAGCTGAAGAATTTAGCAAGACTGTGTCTCAAAAGAAAGTTTAAAAGATGAGGCTGGGGATGTAGCTCAGAGGTGGAGCTCCCCTGGGTTTAATTCTCAATACCATGAAAAATTAAAAAGTTAAAAAATTAAAATATAATAGTAAAAAGATTGCTTGTGTTTTCTTCTCTTTTAAAAACAGTGTTTTTTCTCATTAAGAGCTAGAATGAAAATAGAAATCAACAAAAATAAAACCAGATTAGCTCCAAATATCTAAATCAAACAAATCTTTTCC
>CM053410.1:24886564-24902126 GCA_028644305.1 Xerus rutilus | reverse complement strand
TCAGCCTCCCTAAGTGCTGGGATTACAAGCGTGAGCCACCGCGCCTGGCTAAATTAGTATAATTTTAGAGACAGTGTTTTGTTTCATCTGAACAGTTCAAAAGCAATACAGTTTTTGGAAAAGGAATAAATTAAAGCTATGAAAGTGGACATTATTCCATCTTTGTAAGAAGGTATTTGGTAAATGAGGTTATCAGCTGAAGGGTTACTCTTGATTTATGGATTATATATCAGCCTAGGTCTATATTTCTTTTTTAATTTTCCTTTTCTGCTCCTTCAATACCATTAACAACTGGATGATTTTAACATTTTTTCATAAAGCTTAATATAACCACTATAACTTACTGAATTATTAACAATGGCACTCCAACCTGAACCTGTTGTTTTATTTTTTTTTTATTTTTTTATTTTTTGGTACTGGGGATTGAACTCAGGGGCACTCGACCACTGAGCCACACCCCCAGCCCCATTTTGTGTTTTATGTAGAGACAGGATCTCACTGAGTTGCTTAGCACCTCGCCATTGCTGAGGCTGGCTTTGAACTCGCGATTCTCCTGTCTCAGCCTCCCTAAGTGCTGGGATTACAGGCTTGAGCCACCGCGCCCGGCTTGAACCTGTTGTTTTAAAGATATCTTTAGCAGAAAAATCTTTCTAAGTCACAAGTTTTCAAGAACTCTGTTCTAATCTGAAGAGAAAATTTCAAACTTGTTCAGCAATGGACTGGCATATTCTTCCTAAACACATAAAAATCTGTTATCCACGCACCCATGCACACACATCATGTGTTTTATATACCATAGAATTAGGATCACTTGCAGGTCAGTACATAGTTATAAAGTACACTTGGGTTGTCAGGAAAAGCTGTGAACCATTACTGAATTTATGATGATATTCGGCATGGACCATTATTCTGAATAGGTCTGATTGTAACAACAACCATGAAATCAATCCAGATTCCTCATCACATAAATCTGAATGAAACTATTCACAGACAGTGCTTCTGATATGGTCAGGACAATACACAATCCTCACACTCATCACCATGCACAATTGCAATAATAATCCTGTGAGTCTGCTCATAACCGTGTATGATGAGGAAAAAATGAGATCAATATGAAACATGATTTAAAAGTACAAAACAAGCTGGGTGCGGTGGCTCACGCTTGTAATCCCAGCACTTAGGGAGGCTGAGACAGGAGAATTGCGAGTTCAAAGCCAGCCTCAGCAATGGTGAGGCACTAAGCAACTCAGTGAGACCCTGTCTCTACATAAAACACAAAATAGGGCTGGGTCGAGTGCTCCTGAGTTCAATCCCTGGTACCAAAAAAAAAAAGTACAAAACAATCCACTTTTCATTCTCACCAATTCAATCCTTTTTTTGATGATGACAAATATCAGCTTTTACATAAAGTCACTTAAACCTGCAAAGGTTTTTTTGTTTTGTTTTGTTTTCCAGTTTGGAGAATTAACTAGTTACTTTTGATTTTATGAAATGCAAATTTCCACTAGTTTTTCCTAACTGGTTAATAATCAATTATGTTAGTATTTATTGAGTTGGATTTTCTTTTCTTTTTCTAATTTAGAAATGTCAATAGCAGCTAATTGAAAGATGGGAATCTACAATGAGCTGGGTTTAGTGGTGCATGCCTATATGCCTATAATTCCGGCAACTGAGGAGGCTGAGGCAGGAGGATCATAAATTTGAGACCAGCCTTAGCAATGTAGCAAGGCTCTAAGCAACTTAATGAGCCCTTGTATCAAATTAAAAATAAAAAGGGCTGGGGATATAGCACGGTAGTAAAGTGCCCCTGGATACAATTACCAGTGCCAAAAAAAAAGGAAAGACAAATCTATATTGATGAATGTGAAGAATCATTTCAGATCTACAGTAAAAGGTTATTCACAGAGGCCTTTCAATTGCTTTGTAAAAACTAAACTAAATTCTCAGAATAATAACAGTAACTATAAAGAACAAGAGAGATACATTCTATACTGAATCAACTGTTACCTCTGTATTTTTATACTCTGAGGTACCATTCAGAATTTTTTTTTTTGGTATGGGAGATTGAACTCAGGGGCACTCGACCACTAAGCCGCGTCCCCAGTTCTATTTTTATATTTTATTTAGAGACAGGGTCTCACCGAGTTGCTTAGCACCTCACTTTTGTTGAGGCTGGCTTTGAACTTGTGATCCTCCTGCCTCAGCCTCTGGAGCTGCTGAGATTATGGGCCCATTCAGAAATTTTGCAAACAAAACTAAATGCCTTTTAGGAAATGTGTGCAATAGGATTAAATAAATAACTTTAAAGAAATGTAATATAATTTGTCCACATAAAAATTGCATCTCATCTTAATGGTAGGATTTAATGCAACAGGAAAATTGCTCACGAAAAAAGAACATTTTCTGGTTAAAAAGTAATATTCTTTCTGTAAAACCAATTGGGCCCATAATCATGTTAAAACTACTCAGATCTTAAGGAAAATATCCTTAGAAAAAACATATTACCTAGTTCAAAACCACTTCTGTACCAGAGTGTGACACCCATGCTTAAATTCCTTCTAGAAATTCATTGAGTCACAAAGGCACGAAGAGAAGACTAACTACATGGGGATATTAAAGTTTTAATACTCACACTCAAGGAGCACTCACAGTTCATTTAATGTTCATTTAATCATGCCAGGCTAAGGAAAAATGCTGGCTCTTTCACATATTTTCTCAGATCAGGTTTTCATTATACTATTTTATGGTTTAAACCATTTAAAAATGTGCTCAGGGCATTTCCCAACTATTTTCAAAAGAGTTAAGGGAGAGGACACGCCTCCCTGCTATGGGAGCTCCCAGCAACAGGATGTTTTTCAAAGAATTCTTCAGGGTCTTCTGTACTCCTCACCCTCCACCCTCAAGTGTTGACTCTGGTATGAACTCCTGTCAAAAGGCCATCAGCAACACACTAAAATGGGCTAGAAATAACTTCTCTGGATCACGATTGGCTCGTTCTATATTCTGAGAAACTCAACATACTGCTCGAGTTAGACCGCATCTCCTGGAAAATGAGGGCAAATCTCAGAACACCTCAGGGATTTATTGATTTTCCAGAAGATAAGCCCAGTTGGCATATCATGACCGCTGACCCTTAAGGACCTACTCATGAAATACAAGGTGATATTTTCTTGGGCTTTGATATAATCTAGTTTCATTTTGTCCTCCTTTCAGGTGACTGGCACAATTCACAAGGGATATTTTGAAAAGCTGGATAAGCAATATTCTCCTGTGGTCCAGGCCAAGAAGCCATGATTCTACCACTATTCCTGATGATGAGATCGTGACCAGAAAAATACAGGTTAGGGCACACAAAAAAATCTCTATTTTTGTAATGGTTACCTTCTGTCTAGTTGTACATGCTATGTTACAAAACTGACATCTGTTTTCAGCACAGGAGACAGTGATTTAACCCAAGCTAGCCTATTAAAAAAAGTGTATATGGGAGGGTACATAATAGATATCTGAAAACTGGTATCCTTGCATAAGCATATGCAAATACAAGGCAAGATATTTTGTTTTGTTTTTAGTTTGATTAACATTTTAGTATGCCAAAGAGCTCTCTCTGAGGTTTATTTGATTGGGAATTTCCCCAAAGATTTTGATGCTTCTCATTTCAAAGCCTAAAGATCAGAGAACTAGCCAAAGGTCAGCATCATGTCATAGCTGCATTTGAAAGACTAATTCCTTGCTACTTAAACTTGGTCCACAGACAAGCAGCATCAGTACCCCCCTTGAAGCTTTTTCTAGATATATAAAGCTTCAGGCCCTACCTCCGACTTACTGCACTGAAATCTTCCATTTTTTACAAGATAACAAGGTGATCTGAATCCACATTAGAGTTTGAAAAGCACTGGGTAAACTCACCAGGCCACAGGTGTCAAAGATTCTGGAATCTGGCAAGTTTTATTGTCAATATTGATAATCATTGGGTGCAGCAGAAGTTGGGCATCCACAGTCACAACTGGCCTTGCTCTGCAGGGAGAAAACACAGGGTCTGAATGGACCTCACCAGTGATAGGCAGAAGTTCACTTCCTAACCGAGAAAAGTGATTCCAAAGGCCACTGCTAACATTCTCAGCCTTGTGCTAAGAATTCTGCTCTCTGCAAGGGAGTAGCACACTCAACTAGCTACTTCTGAACACATCTGATAGCACATGAATCCAAATAAGGGATGCTGTGGGCCTATCAAGTGCAGCCACACTCACAGACCTGCTGTCTTTATGGGATGGACTCACAATATTGTGGCAACATGGGTGTAAAATACTGCTTTACAATTTGGTAGAATATTTATATTCCATATTTGAGGAGATACATCTATCTTACAGCCACTCTCAGTAAGTACTTGAATTTTACAATGTTGTTGGCTCACTGACAATGTTTGACCTCGATTGACTGATAATGTTCTATCTGAGCTTTGCGGAGTTAGCTACACACACACGAGGGCGCGTTTACAGAATAATTCTGTACTTAACCCAGAGTGATGGTTCTTAATCTTGACTTCCCAATATAATCAGCCAGGGAGCTTTGAAACAAATTCCATGCTCGGGCCCCACCACAGGCCAGCTAAAGGGGAACCTCTAGGGCAAGGACCACATTGGAAGATGATTGTAATATACAACAAAGTTGGAGAGAGGAACTGACGGAGTTAGCAACATTTTGGCCACTCAGGTAAGGATAAAAAGACAAGAGAGTAAATCACCATGGAAGAGAGTGGAGCAATTTTTAAAGCTTGTTTACAAGATATGATGGCTGGGAGTCAAAGCCACAAGATTTCAGAAAGCAATGACACCACGTTGGCTGTCTTCTCTGACCTGGGGGCAGAAAGTTGCTTAGGACACTGCTTCAAACAATTTCATCATTACCATATGGGCCCACTGGGACTTTTCCTAAGCTGCTTTATGCTGTAGAGCTGTACTTTATTATTTTATTTTCAATGTTGGAACTCCAGTCCTTAGAAAAGCGGATTATAAAATGGAATTAGACACGCAAGAGATTTACTGTAGCAAACACCTGTGAGAAAAGAGAGGCGTGAAGGGGGGAGGCTTGGAGTTTTGATACCTGTAAGGATGAAGGGAAAAAGAGAAGATTGAATAAGAAAGTTCTGGTGACGAGGTGTCCTTGGGTCAGAGTTTCCCGTGAGAGGAGTTGCATGTCTGGCAGGAACAGGCTTTTATTTATGTGCTTGTTGTGTTGGGTAGTTGGCTGGGAGCTGCTCATGGGAAACAGGGCATCGACACCAGAGCAGTGGAAGACAAAATGCTGCAGTTGGGGCTGTGGGTCAATTTCTTTCTGACAGCTCCTGGTGGCACACCTTCATGGCCACTGCAAACTCTAGGCCCCGTACTTCAGAGACTTTGGGAATTCCAACTGCCTGATTCTCTAGAACCTGAAGTGAAAAGCCATTGGTATAAATCAGCCCTCACTGAAATTGTATGGGACGGATGAGGAAGAAAATCCTCCTACAGCAGGAAACCTAACCTTAGACTCTCTCTGGGAGCTGACTGTATTAGCACTGCATGCCTAGCTATGTATGCTCTCTGACTTTTGTCTTAATATCCTGACCTAGTCTCTTAAATTCTTATAAAATATTTTAAAGGAAAGTCCAAACATTTTGAGCATCAACTATCTAACCAGTTACTATTCAATGTACTTCACAAGCACATTCGCGCTGAATTCTTTTAAACAAAGGTTATCTTACAAAGTGAGCATTGTTATTCCCATTTTTCAGATAAAACATCTGAGGTTTAGAAAGTTATAGGAATTGGCCAAAGATTACAAATTAGTGAGGGTATGAAATGGCCTGGCGTGGATTCCATGCCTGTTGCATTTGAACTGCTGATCAACACTTGCTTTTAGAGGCTGCCAATTCCTGGTATGTTTTATTCTTTAACTTTGTGTCCACTGGATTATAGCAGCCAGGGTAAAGAGTAAATTTCCCTTTACCCACCCCAGACTCTTCTACGAGTGCACATTTCAATAAATACAGTAATATTTTAAAAGTGGTTCATTTTATGATTTTCTGAGCCTCAAATTTTATTTAATGTTACACTGGTAGGGGCTGGAAGTTTGGTCAAATATGAAAATAAAAATACAGAGGGATGAAAGTCTAAAAACTGAGGGCCAAAATACCTCCAGATTTTACAAAGAGCATCTAAGTATTCTCCAGAATAGTCAGAATAAGTTTTTAAGGCAAAACTAACAACCAAAAGAAAATGTAGGGCTGAGGTTATGGCGCAGTGGTAGCGTGCTCGCCTAGCATGCGTGAGGAACTGGGTTCAATCCTCAGCACCACATAAAAATAAAATAAAGATATTCTGTCCACCTACAACTAAAAAATAAATTAAAAAAAAAAGAAAGAAAATGTACCTAAAACAATTAGAACATTTGCATACCACCAGCCACATACCTGTAGACAGCTACTTTTCCTGTTCCAAATGCACCCACAAGTAAATCTGAAAAACATAAAAAAACACAAAATACACATATAGTTTATAGAAACAATCCACAGGTTGAGCATCCCTAATGCGAAAATCCAAAATTCAAAATGCTCCTAACACCATAACTTTTGGAGCACTGATGTGGCAGACAAGTGGAAAATGCTGCACGATACTTTGTTTCACTCACAAAATGATTAAAATATTTTATAAAGTTACGTTTAGGTTAGGTGTATAAGATGTATATAAAATGTAACCAATATCATGTTTAGACTGGGATTCCATCCCCAGGATATCTCATTATGCATATGAAATATTCCAACGCCTCCCTAAGCTGGGAATCCTAAGCACTTCTGATCAGAGGTACTCAACCTGTACTAAGCTCAGAACCATAAGTAGCACATGAGCATCCCGAAGTGATGATTGCGGAGCAAGAACCATTGAACAAAAAGAACAAATAAAGCCTTTCTTAACACATTTTGGAAAGGACATTGGAGCTTCAGGATAAGCAACTAGATATGACAGGAGAGTCAACTAATATCAAATCTTTCAGCACTCAGGGAGGCCATCTTTCTAGAAGTGCTTAAGAGATTCATCAGAACATCATTTCTCCTATCTCCCAAACTCAAGGTACACATTCCAAGGAGACAAAAAGGGACAAAGCAGCGCTCAGTGTCTACTATGCATAGTGTCTTATGATGCCCTTACCAGCCACAACCCTAAGGCCAGGATTATTAGCCCTGGAGAGGGACACAATCATTTGCTCTTTAAAGGAAGTGTGAATGGTGAGTGTACTTTTGACAAAGCAATCAATAGTTGGTGAGATAATTGACGTATATTCTAACGATCTGAAATCACAAAGCAATAATAATAAATAGCTCATATTGACTGAACACTTACTTGCCACCCAAAATTCTTCTAAATGTTTTACTTTGATTCCTAATAGGAAGTCAAGAAGTCTCTATCATTAGTACAGTTTTGCAGATGAGTAAACTGAGGCTTAAGAAGGCTATGGTATAAATTTACTAACGTTCAACAACCAGGTCAGAGGTGAAGCTGGGTTACAGCAGCAGATGATTCTGGAGTATTTGGGGGACAGTACTAACTGTTGTCTCAGGGCGCCTCTGTGATTGGTTAGTACATAGGTGAAACTGCCCACTGTTCTCAACCTAATTTGTAATGTTTATTCTTGGTGGAAGCAATCCAACACAAATAAGAAAGACAATAGCTAAAGCTGCAGAGTGAAATTCAGATGTAACAAAACCGGACTTCGTAGAAACAAGGGCTAACCAGAAGAAAATAGTTGAAATTATAATTGGTTCACTTTAGTAATAAAGTAGAAATGAAAATGAGAAAAAACCCAAAACCCCCAAAAAATCAAAAAGGAGAGGAAGGGACCTGAGTTTGTTGCTCCATATGGAAACTAATAGCATAATTAAATTGGTATAATGGAGTTCGCACAGCAGAATGATTTACAGCTACGTCAGCACCCACCTTTCCAGACTGCAAACCCCTGATTCTCCTCCTGAGGGCTTAATGCCCAGGAATGGCTTTTGGCCACTTATGAATGGAACCAGATGAAAACTAGTACAGCTTCCTATCCCTCAGGTGGGGTCTTTCAGGCATATTCATCCCTGTCTGATTTTCTTGCCCAGGTGGAGCCCCAGCTGCCCATAGTGGCAGCTACCTTGATTTAAAAAAAAAAAAAATTCCTGTCTTTCTTTCTTACTCCCTTACCAGTATTTCTGGAGATCATTTCTCAAACCAACTACTTGTTTTCTAATCCTGTCTTAATATCTGCTCTGGGACAATTCAACCTAAGACACAAAAATTCTAGTTAAAATTTGTATTTATAAAGCGAACTCAAACATTTTTCAGATCAAAACCACAGTAAGATGTCTTATAGCTACACAATCAGATTTTCAACAAGGCTCAGAATTTTGATGCCAGATCTCTGCATTTAAAAAGATGTATATGCTAATGTTCAGATAAGTCAAACAAAGGTCACCTAAAGAGCTTACTATGAGTGAAACTAAAGAAAATATTAAGCAAATGGCCAACTATGGCTCATGGAATAAGACACTTTTTTTTTCAGTTGTTGATGGGCTTTTATTTTTATTTATTTATATGTGTGCTGCTAAGGATTAGAACCCAGTGCCTCACACATGCTAGGCAAGTGTTCTACTACTGAGCTACAATCCCAGCCCCTGAAATAAAACTCTTTTTAAGGGCTTAAATCTTTGAAGCCAGATACCAAAGTTTCTAAGTCTATCAATTTTTAAAATTATGATGATAAATGATATCAGAATTTCAACTTTTTCAGTGATTTTCTCATGCATTTTTGTTACATTTTCCTTTTAGCATATCAATGCATTTTTTCTCTGTCACAGGAAAAAGAGCCACTGATTTGCAGAAACATAAACTCAGTCCATCCTGTGTAATCACAGACTTCAATATTTAGACAAGTGTAACACATGTGGCCCCGGCCTGAATCCATATGTGTTGACCTGACACCGGAGAGGAGTGCTCCATTATGAAAACTGATTCGAGAGGAACCACAAGCTGTGCTCTTGACTGAATAAGATGGCTATTTATACACCAAGAGTAGAACTTGCATAAATAACAGGTGAATTTTATGAATGGACTCGCTGGAGAGGCAAAGAAAACACTGTATTCCTTTCCAGAGCAGGAATCTTTAGGTTTGTATGTCCCCAATACTTCATAGAATGGTATGGGTTGAAATAAAAGAAGAAAGAAATCCTCTTTCCATCCACATTATCAGGTACCCTGTCAGATACAGAGTAGAGGCCTTGTAAATGCCTGGTTAGTAGGGGAGTAAGTAATAATGGGATAATATGCAAAAGATGAGAGGGATGAAGAAATGAGACAGTTGTTCAGATGTGTTCATGTAAACCACAGTTAAAGTCTGCTGGATTCTTGCACGTGTACTTGAAGGTATTGGGATACACGTATGTGTGTGTGCACGCATACACATATACACACACACCAGATTCTAGGAAGTAATATAGAAAATTTATCACAACCAGATTGTCATTAGAGGTGAGCATTTGAGATACCGCCTGATGGTTCTGAGGAAGAGAACTTTTCCTTTAGGAACTTTAATTCCTGTTGCCTTGGGGTGGGAATTTTCCTACTCTAGAAAAAGAAAATAACTGGCAAAGTAGGTCACAATTTTCTTCATAAGTACATGGCCACAGTTCTTTAGAGGTCAAGAAAACAGTTATCTACCACAAAAGTATGTTTGTCTTTTGAGACACCACCTTGGTATTGTGCCTGCTGGAAAAGGCCAGAGAATTTATACTCAGGACCTTAAATTGGTCAGATCTTTCTAGAGGAGCAGAATTGATTTGCTGGTTTGTATTTCTAACCAATTTGTCTTTCCAAAATATGCAACTGGTTTTGATAAGCACTATGTAGTTTCTCTCTCTCTCTCTCTCTCTCTATATATATATATATATACACACACACACATATGTATGTGTGTATATGTATGTATACATGTGTATATATATATTCCATTTCACATAATATTGCATATATGTAACATGTTTATGTGCACATACTTTAATCTATGCTATAGACATGTATACGTGTACATTTATGTGTGTATGTATATATTTGTGTGTATACCTACACACACATAGAAACAATACACTTCAATAATTCTTGCTTAATTTTGTGCTTAGGAATTTAAATGATAATCTATAGACAAAATAATTTTTGTGCTGATCTTTGAATTCGTATCTCTGTGAACTTTCTTCCTTACTTTAAGATAACACAGGTCTCACACTATTATCTAATGTTTACTTGTCTTTCTTACAGAAATATCTTAAAGGCAGATCTAAAGACAAACAAAAGAAACACTTTGCCCTCTCTCTACATAGACACTGTTTTTTCCACCCCCCTGGAAGAAATAACTGGCAACTAACTATAATTGGTTCTTTCCATTCAATCAAAAAATGTTCTCAAAGTGCTCAAGGCCTTTCTTATTGCCTCACATTGCCTGAGAAACACAGTTTATTTTCCTTTTGGCTTTTGATGGAATAACTGAGTACTTTTAAGGAAACAAAAGGGCTGTTAACATAAACGCAGGATCAGTTGGCAAGAAAAAATTGCCCTAAAAATGTGAGGTCATAGGAGATGTATTACACCTTTGTTTTGTATTTCATTCTCCAAAACTGTTATTCTTAAGTGAGAAAGAAGAGCCAAGCCTTTGAAGTAGTGCTTGGATTGTTGAATCTGATTCCACTAACAGTGAAGGAAATCTTAGCGTTGGAAGAAGTGCTATTTGAAAACATGAGCTTTGTTTTGGGTGTGTCTTTGAGGTTTGGGTCAGGTGCATAGGGTACAGGGAGGAGATGGAAAGAGATTTCTTAGGAGAGGGGGCACATGGAAGAAGCAGATAGGAGGAAGAGAGGACCAGTGTTATAGAAGTACCCAGAATCATTTCATGGGAGAAGTCTCTGTGCCCGCCCAGCACCTGCATTCCAGAAGCTGTCAACCTTTCCCACTCATCACCTCCCCTGGGACCATCTTCTCACATTTCACTCTCTGTCTTGTTGAGAAATAGATGAATGCTGAAGTGTATTGATACAAATGCCATTAGATGTCTCCTTTTTTTCATTTTGGAATTAAAAACCATTTATTAGCCAGACACAGTGGTGCACGCCTATAATCCCAGTGGCTCAAAGGGTGGGGTGGGTGGATCACAGGTTCAAAGCCAATTTAGCAATTTAGCAAGGCTCTGAGCAACCTAGTGAGATCTGTCTCAAAATAGAAGGTAAAAAGAACCTGGGGATGTGGCTCAGTGGTTGAGCACCCCTGAGTTCAATCCCTGGTATAAATAAAAATTTACTACTTTGGAATACTTCTACAATGAGAATTGCTATAAAGAACTTCCAAGTAAATGAGAAACACAAGAACATAAAAATATTAGTTTATGAAATGATTACAATTACTCAAAAAGAAAGACCTCCTTAAACATGACCAAAAACATAGAAATCACAAAGGAATTTTAAAAATTTTAACTTTTTCAGAAAACGTAAAACTTCAGCAAAGCTGAAAGAAAAATGAAAGAAGCAAGGAAATGTTTACAAGGTGTGTGGTCAATTGAATGCTAGTTAATATTTTTTAGTGCTTAGCAGAATGTCTGGCACCTAGTAGAAATAAATGTTAATTATTATTATTATGCTTAATTTTAACAAACTCATAAGAATTAATAAAACTATAAGCATTCTAATAAAAAGATTATAAACAGGCAATTCATGTAAAAAATACTTATGATCAAAAGATATTCAACCTTGCTAGTCACCAAAGCAATACAAGGGAAAGAAGAATGAAATAACATTTTCAGCCTTTAAAATTGGAAAAGATGAATAGATTATAACTAGGCAGTGTTGGCTGAGAGTAGAGGACCAAACATGCTCTGTTTGTGGGAGAATAAACTGGTATAATTTTCTTGGAAGGTAGTTTGTTGATATGTGTGATAATGCTTAGAATTTGCACTTCTAGGCATTTATCCTGAGATATATTGCACGATTGTACAGGAAATGTCAAACCAAAAGCTAACATTCTAATCATCTAAAATGTAATTACAGTAATCCTCCCTTATTAGCAGTTTCATTTTCTGGAGTTTGTTACTTGCAGTCAACTGTGGTCTGAAAATATAAAAACAAATATTTATATATCCATTTAATATACATATGGATATATAAAAGTATAGTCATATATTTATGAATATATAAATCCACAAATGAAAAATTCCAGAAATTAAAATATGTATGTCTTAAATTGTGCGTGAGGAACTCTTGTATCAGAGTGTCCATTCTGCCCAGGATCATCTCTCTGTCTAGTTGAATCCACACAGTATATGCTACCCACTTATTAGTCACTTAGTAGTATTTTGGTTATCAGATCAATTATCATGGTATTACAGTGTTTGTGTTCAAGTAACCCTTGTATAGTAGCCTAACACTAAATCACAATGCCTGTGTCATTCATCTTACATCACCTCATCCTACAGGCACTGTCTCATCTATCATCACAAGAAGGGTGAGTACAGTACAGTAAGATATTTAGAGGGAGAGACCATATTCACGTAACTTTTATGGCAGTACATTGTTACAATTGTTCTATTTTGCTAGTTATTATTATTAATCTTTTACTGTGCCTAATTTATAAGTTAAACTTTATCACAATTATGCATAAGAAAAAAACAGAATATACGAGGTAAGATCGTGTTCAATTTCAAGCATCTACCAGAGGTTTTGGAATGTATCCTACATGGTCAAGGGGGAACTACTTAAACTCCTTTGTTGCAACAATTTCATGAGGAAGGTACTTTTATTATACCCACTTTATGGGAATAAAATAATGACAATAATAATGAGGAAGAGGAGTTACAGAGAGGCAGGGCTGAATTTGAGGAATGGACAGTCTGGTGCTGAGCCACACTCCTACCTGTTTACCATGATGCCTCCTAGCGGCATATGACATGATATTTTTTTCTCTCTTTAAGGTTTTTTAAAATCGAAGTATATTTTACCATAGTAAATTTCATTCTTTTTAATATGCAGACCTGAGAACTTTCATAACAGCATCCAGTCATGTAACTATTACCACAATTAAAATATAGAAGTCAATCCATCATCCCAGAAGATCCCCCAAAGAACTTGGCAGCCCAACCTGCCCTGACATCTAGCGTCTGGCATCCATCAATCTGTTCCAGAATGAAACGCGTAGTGTGCAGCCTTTTGGATCTGGCTTGTCCCACTCACCTTAATTTGTCTGAGATTCGCCCACCACGTTGTGTGTTGGGAGTTCATTCCACCTGTTGTTGAGTGGTGTCCCCACTGCATGTGGCACTGGATGACCCACAATCTGACTGTCCATTCTGGCTAAGGGACCCCTGAGTTATTTCTAGGTTTTGAAAACTTACCGTAAATACCTGGATGCAGGTTTTTGTGTATCTACAGGCCAATTTTGATTTGTACATTTTCTCTCGTTGAATCTCTCTACAGCCTCTGAATCTCTCTTTCAAATGCAGTGTAGTATTTCAAGTGGAAAGTTAATGAATGAAGGGTAAAAACTAGGAGGTCCACATTCCAGTCTACTTTGCCACTGGCTTCCGAACGACATTGGAGAAGTCACCATTCATTGCCGCTTCTCTGGTGAAGCCTTTAAGGGTCTCAGATGAGAACGCCAAGAGCTCAAGAGAATTTACTGGGGCGGGATGACTGCATTCTCTATGCTCTGAAGTACAATCCAGGACTCTCCTTAGTCTCTTGACACAAAATTCCTCCTGAGGTGGGGGTCTCTTCTTGCCTCTATTAAGGGATGGCCCGTTTCTGACACTCTCCCTGGTTTTACCAGGACTGTACGTGAGAAACTGCACATCACCTCTGCAACTCGACTCCACCTACTCATGGCTTCTTTCTTGGCATTTTTGCTGCTTTCACCTCAGAATCACCTCCAGGCACTGCCCATAACTGACCAAGCTCCTTTTCTGGGAAGCCTCTTCCCCCCAGCACCCAAGTGGTTTTAAGATGAATGAAGGTTGTCAAGTAGAGTCATTTACTTGAACCCACCAAGGTCTGTTCACTTTCATACGATGATGATATTAAGAGAAATAACAGGATTAGAGACATGGTATGAAATGCTGTGGTTAAAGATGGCACGTAAATCTGGCAATGTCCCCTTGTAAGTGGACTATGGCACTGGTGTGTTTGGCACTAGAAGAACAGCTCTTGTCTGTGGGAAGGAGGCAGTTAGATAAGTCTCCTTAAGTCTGGCAAATGTGTTAATCTAAAAATAGACAGAGGTTGCCTTTCTTCTTTGCTTTTTATTGCAACTTACAAAATATTACTGAAGGGAAGGTTATGAGTTGAGGAAGAAATGTTTTTAAAAAAATGCATGATTTTATCCCAGAAAGTAATAATCCTAACAATCTGTCTGAAATGCTTCCAAATGAACTCTGAAGAAAAACATTTATGAGCTTGAACATGGTATTAGGTTGCAACATTTTAATTTACTAAGCGTTTGCTTTCCTTTAAAAAAAATCCCACAAAAAAATAAGAGCGAAATATCAAACGATGAGTCTGTCTTATGAAAATAGTTTTCTATACATTATTAGCATCCTGTGGCTACAGGATTATTTCTTCCCCTACTCTGGTCTGTTGATCCACTTGCTGAATTCCATGTCACTGTGTCAAAGGCATTTCACTTTGTCCTTATCATGACCACATCAATAAACCATATGTGTGCTGTCCAGTCAATTACTGAATGTCCCCGGGAAAAGTCTGTTTCTGTAGCACCAGTGTCATTTATAAGTAGCTGCCTATTGGGAATGGTTTCATAGGCTTCAGAAGAGCCCAGCAGCTCATAAGACATTTCCCTTCCTGTCCAGCCTGATAGATAAACTCCTATGATTAGAACTTCATGGGGTTTATAGGCTTGCTAAGTGTTATGGGTTGAATTGTGTCCATTCCCAAGTCACATGTGGAAGTTCTAACTTGTAGTACTTCAGAATGTGTCTGGATTTGGGGATGGGGTCTTTAAAGAAGTAATGAATTAAAAATGAGGTCATGTGGGTGGGCTCTAATCCAGTAGGACTGAAGGTATAAGAAATCAGGACACAGACACACACAGAGGGAAGACCACAGGAAGATGCAGAAGGTCAGTGGTCAGTTACAAACCAAAGAGAGAGCCTTGGAATAAACTAACCCTGTGGACACCTTGATTTGGGGTTTCTAACCCACAAAACTGGGAAGAAAGAAATTTCCTGGGTGTTGCTTAAACTACCCAGTCTGTAGTACTTTGTTATGGCCGCCCAAGTAAACCAATACCTTAAGATAGAAATGTGCAAGCTGGGCGCGGTGGCTCACGCTTGTAATCCCAGCACTTAGGGAGGCTGAGACAGGAGAATCGCAAGTTCAAAGCCAGCCTCAGCAATGGCGAGGCACTAAGCAACTCAGTGAGACCCTGTCTCTACATAAAACACAAAATAGGGCTGGGGATGTGGCTCAGTGGTCGAGTGCCCCTGAGTTCAATCCCCAGTACCAAAAAAA
>CM053410.1:24873867-24886464 GCA_028644305.1 Xerus rutilus | reverse complement strand
GAAATGTGCAAATTTACAAGGGAAGCATTGGGGAAGGGAAGAACCTTTACACCTGTGTTTTCCTGTGCTGAGAATGCTCATTCAGCAACTCTTCATGGAGCACCCACCAGGAGCCAGCTCCTGCCCTATCTGGGCACGGAGGGTTCTGCAGAAAGCAAGCACAGAGGTACTCCCAGCACTCAAGGTACGTAGTGTCCATCACCCAACTCACCAACAGATCATGTTAAAAACACAGACCAGTACCCACTGAATCAAAGTCTCTAGTGAGACCTACTTCTCCTTAATCACTCCTATCCTGAGGAGGATATTATTATTAGATCCTTCTCCAGCACCCAGTTGAATAAGGGAAATAGTACACATTTCTACAATTGGTGTGAGGCAGCTCTTAGGGACAGAAAGGAAAGAAGCTGAGGAAGAGAAGATCTGAGCATCCCCAAATTAGCTTCACCGGCTCCATAACTTCATCTGAGATCTGGCCAGACCCCAGTCTTTTTGTTGTTTTTGCATTCTCTTATAAGCATCTTTTAGGGTTGATAGATTTTAGGTAACAGGCACTAAGGTCATCACAGGAAAATGTCAGTAAAATATGTCAAATGACTGCCCTACAGAAAGAAGAATATTCTGTCACAATGTTTGCAAATAGAAAGGACTGAAGGGGATTTTCTCACTATACTAATTATTTTGAAAATTGCCTCCCTGTCATTTAGAGGTGGTTTTAGACATAGATTACCTGAGTCAGCACCTTACAGCATAGGAACAGATCTGGGGCAAAGTTTGATTCCACTCCTCCACCTCCATTTGGTCAGTAGAGTTAAGAAAGAAGAATAACTGACTATGCAAAGTAGCTTGGGAGTTTGCAGACTGTGTGCACAACAACCCTGAATAGTGGGAATTTGGTGTAGGCACATTTCGGCTAGATAAGCTAAGGTTAACCAGTGTATGTCCCAGGCTGCGGAGTTGGTCCATGATGGGTGAAGAAAGGATCACATGGGCCCCTACCCTGGGGTGGTGCTCTTCCGGTTATGCTGGCTACTGACTCCCCTGATCTAGTGACTTGAAAAGCAATTGACACTTAAATACCCAGCTAAGATAGAGCTAGGAGCAAGAGCTGAATGCTTGGCAAGAATGAGTCTGCCACTTTGGAGCCTCCTGTGCTCCCAGGAGAGGAATATGAAAGTTTATTTTCATCATCTCTATTCTATTTTCATTCTCATTCTGTACAGGAATTAAATAGCTTGCTGATTTTAAGTAGGGTTGGAAGGCATTGGTGAGATAAAGAAGTAAGAGCAATAATTTATATGCAAAGATGTGTGGTTGTGAAGAAGTTGGTCTGCTCACTCATTCACGTCTTCACCCCATTCATTCTATCAATCATCCACTGATTTACCCAGTAGTGACCAGGGAACATTTGTATCAGTCACTGTTTTGAACACCAGGATTCCAAAGTGAGCAAAACCAAATCCGGCCCTAGCTTTTGGTTAATACTGTATCCAGTCTGGTGGGGTGAGACATTTATCAAGTCATCACACACTTGTGTAATTTTCATCTGATTGTGGACCTGGGCCACAATCAGAGAAGACTTCCTGAGGAACTGACATTTGACCTATGTTCCTCTGTGGGAAGTGAACTCCTGGGAGAATGCCAGGGAGCACAAAGACTTTGACACAGAGGGATGGATGCATCAACAGAATGATGCTAAAAGGCGATTTAAAATTTGCATATTAACAAGTTAAAAATTACTTAGAGAAAGAATGGTCAGTGGCAGGGCAGAAATAATGTGAGGTTCTAAGTATGAGGGCAGATTATTCCAATTCTTTCCCTTCCCTCTCTCCCTGCTCCTCTCACTGAAAGGAACCATGGCAAGGCAGCACTTTTTCATTACTGTATCTTTGCAAACAAGATCAAGGGTAAATGATATTCTCTCCTATTCACTAATGCCCTGTGGCATATAAATGTCATAGCCATATAGAGTTAAGAATTCATTTATCTGAGGAGGGAAATGTGTATATTTTACTACTTTTAAGTAGGACATTATTTAAATCTGCTCTGAAGCAGACTCTAGGGTGAATTATGTATGAAAGATTATTGTTTGTGGAAAGTCTTGTTTTAGAACATGATTCAGGTGTGTGAGAGAGTATGGGCTTCAATTTAAGGTCATTGCTGCATCCTGGGATGTAGGGCGCCATGTTTCAATATGGCTGCCTCATCAAAGGTGAACCAGGGGTAAGACAGATAGGGGCTCCCACAGGTCTTTATACCAGAATAAACAAAATAGAAATATCTGTCACAGAGATGTGACAGTTACCAAGCTGTCATGTTTTAATCTAAGACTGGGAAGAAAAAAAAACTAAGCATACTATGCTATTGGATTTGAAAATAATTGCAGATAATAATTCATTTGGGTTTTTCATAAAGGCAATTTTAACTACAGACCATAGTCATTCTCAAGCTCAATCTGTGAATTTCTTCCTTGGAAAGACATTATAAAAATAGAAGATGAATGTGTTTGTGGATGGCTGGGCACTAGTAGGTAGGTATGCCAGGTTCAGCTGTACATAGAGCAATCATATAACTCTTACCACAGAGGTGTTAATACAGCTTGAAATCAATCATGGTGGTGATATTTACATTGTGCTAATTGCTAAATGATACAAATCTTGGCTTTTTCTTTTCTTTTTGCTCTGAAGAGTTGGTTGTTAAACATTTTCCAACACACTCCCGAGTATAAAGGCACATTTCAAGTTAACGATATGGACAGGACCTCCTAGAGGTGTGCAGGATGCTCCCCATCTGTCTGAGGGATGGGAGGCCAGGTAGCCGTCCACCAGATCTCACCCAGTAGGACCTGAGGGAGGACCGGGGCTTCTCACTTCCAAACACCTCCGACTGTACTCACTTGGTTCAGTCCATCACTCTCACCTGGAATTCCTTAATGTCTTCAAACTCAAGTTTCTTTTTTATTACAACTCATTCTGCTCATTGCTTAAGATCAAAGTCCTTAAAACATCACTTTGAACTATAAAAGATATTGCCTTTTCTCAATATTTTCCTAGTAGGGTATCAATTATTCAACATGCTATTTAAGGTCTCTAGTTATCTATTTCCAATTTACCTTTCAACTTCACTTCTCCACTTGTGCTCCCATTAATTTGGATCAAATCACTTCTAAAAACTGCCTTGGAGTGATGGAAAGGGAAAATCGCAACTGGGCAGTAATAATTGTTACAGGTGAGACTCATCAATGGATGCTAAGATTAGTGGACCAAAGTATGATGAAAAATGAGATATTTGTATCTCATAACAGCTCTTCAGAGATAGGGGGAAACATCCTGGGGAAATCTAGCTGATAGCACCCTACACAAGGGATCAAAGTGCAAACGACAACAGACATCATCACAAACTTCCAGGCACATGATGCAGGGCACAGCATGACCTGTGTGGCATTCTTGCCAAATATACATCAGCTCAGTCTAATTGTGAGCAAACATTTGGCAAACCTAAATTCAGGGACATGCTTGAAAACTGGCTAATACCCTTCAAAAGTGTCAAAGTTGTGACAGCAAAGAAAGACCAAGGGACTATCAACTAAGCAAATGAGATAGTTAAATGCAACAAGGGATGTTAGATTGGATCCTGGACTAAAAAAGAAAAAAAAAGAATATAAATGGAACAAATGATAAAATTATGTAGAATTTCCAACAGGTCTATTGATCAGTCAGTATTTCATTATTATTGCAGATGTACAAGATGTTGCTGTTAGGGGCAGCCATGTGAAGAGCTTATCAAACACGAACATTTTTTTGCAACTTTTCTGTGAATCTAGAATTTTTTCCAAGAAATGGTTAAGAAAGTCTTACATAATTTCACTAAACTTTTTTTTTTAAAAAGATAAATCCTTAGTAATCTACTCAAAATTGCAGAGCTATCTGTGGAGGCAGAATATCTAGGTCTTTCTGGAATAATAGAATCAAAGAATTTTAGAGTTAAATTTTTTTTTTTTAAAAAAGCAATTCATACATCTACTTTACTCCTAGGTAGGAAAAGCAAGGCTCGGAGAAGTTGAGTTATTAACATGACAGTTGGGAGAGCTGGTTCTAGAACTCAGGCCCTTTAACTTTCAATTCCTTTTTACTTCCACTTTATGACACTACTTGATTCAGGTCCATGAACGTTTTTGGTATAATTAGTTCAATCCAAATTCATAAGATATTTTTACAAGAAATGTAACATTTTAATTTCTAATGTGTTTATAATGAAATTATGAAAATCTTGCTCTAAAGGAATGTAATGTTTTGCTTTTCATACAAACTTGAGTAGCGGTTTAAGAAGTAAAAATAAACTTTTACTATAAGATTTGAACTTGGTCCAAATAAACTTGATCAATTTCAAGGAAGCTCAAAGTTAATTAAAATGCATCATTCTCTTTGGGTAAAGCCTTTCTCTCCCTCCATTCCTCTTGTGTGCAGATTCTCTCTTGTTCACTTATTTGCTTGCATTACGCACACACACACACATACACAACACACACACACACAGAACTTATTAAAACAGATGATGGGGGGCTGGGATTGTGGCTCAGCGGCAGAGCGCTTGCCTCGCATGCATGAGGCCCTGGGTTCGAACCTCAGCACCACATACAGAGCAATAAAATAAAGGCATTGTGTCCATCTACAAAAAAAAAAAAAAATTAAAAAAAAAAAAAACAGATGATGGGTCATTTTATTTCATTGAGTGTAATTATATGAAATGACTTCATGATATAATCATTGTATATTAGAGGCCTGAATGAAACAGTGATGGTCTTGGCATCCAGCCCATGTTTTCCTTCAGTTTTTATTGCCTGAAAGATTTCTGCTCCTCAACAAAACCTGCCCTTCCCCCTCCACCACCCTCTCATGTCTGGGCTATGCATTTAGCAGATGGTGTTGTTATGCAATTATGTTTAACGGGATTAAACTAGATCACTGAATTTTAGGAATCCTGACCATCACAGTTGTTTTTCCTCTGAAATGCTTTCATTCAAATAATGTGTGTATAATACCCTTCAGGTCAATCTTAGCTTTCCCATGAGCACCAACATGGGAACCTGAACACATCTACCTTTTCAATAAGAAAAATAACTTGGGTGCTAGAAATTAAAATACTTATGGCTCCTATTTCTGTATGGGTGCTGGTGACAATATTATGAAAAAAATCTAAAAAAAATGCAGGGTGGATCCATTAGGAAAATGATTGCCTCTATTTCTATAATTAAATTTCCATAAACCTCCCCATGTCTGACCATGAGACAGTATTTTTCTCAGGTACCCTGCTGAAAATTCCAGGTGGTCTTTTACAGTCATCTCTTCTTACTCCTGTTTCTTTTCTGCTTTCCATCATACCTGGTCAAGACCAATTCCAGTCTATTTTTCATTGACACCATTTTGTTGGTTCCTTTCCTCCAATTCTCATTGGTATCACAGTAGTTTCCACCTAATTAGTATATAATCAAGTATCTTTCAATGGCTAAGGGGCTGAAAGGGAAGAGCCTCTTCCATCCCTGGCACCCTGTTAAGCTCAGCAGTGAGGAAGGTGAGAAGTCCCTGGTCCCTCATCTCTCACCTTGAGATCCAGCAATAGGAATTTTTTGAGTGGTTCTCCACCTAGCAGGGTCCCAGTTCGTATATCCTTATTCTCATATTCCTAATTGTCTGGGGGCAGAGGAAGCAAATGTAGTTACTGTAAGTTCAACTTGGGGATCATGGAAGTTTGCTTATTTGAGCAAAAGAAAAGGATGTCAACTAGCTGTGCAGAGGTAAAAGAATGCCTCCAACATATATACAGTTTAGTTTTAAAAGTTGTTTAAAGAGCTGCTGTTTATTAAACAAGTTCTATATAATCTCATTGTAACTGAAATATATGATGTCATTTCATATCACAAAGTTATCTCCTTCCATTTTCACACCAATATTATTTTTGTCTATTTCTGTACACAAGAAAACTGAAAATCAGAGAGGCCAAGACATTTACGCACTCTTACATAGCTAGAAACCAGTGGGGTCAAATTTTAAACCCAGACTGTTTGTTTCTTAAGTCCTAGACTACAGTTTTTCAAAATCATATGTGAGCACAATATGACTGGGAAGTAGTTTCAATTCTGTGCGCGGCAATCAAATTTATTTTCTTTGCTATTCTAAGCTTCAGGACATTTTGTAAGAATCCTCTCCCAACTTAGAAAGTGCAACCCTCCCGCTCCCAGCAAAGTAGGTCTTTTTAGCTCCATAATACCAGATAAGGACATAGAAACTCAAAAAAGTCAAATAACCCATTGAGTGCCAATTGAACTAGTGTTGGGTGGGAATTCAGAATCAGGCAGTCTGGTTTCCCTTCCCCACTGGTCATCTTTAATAAAGCCACTCCGTCATCTTTAATAAAGTTATTTTTATATTAGATGTTTTTTAAAAAGAAAGAAGTGAAATGTCAATCTTGCCACTCTCCTATGTGAAAACATATACACACAAATATAAATGCACACATACACACATATATATGAGTGCATCTGTGTGTATGAAAGATGAATGATAATATTCTAATGGATATACCCTGTATTTATTTATCTTCTATGCCATGATAGCATGCTTTGGACTTATAATTATTAGTAGTTATCATTTCCACATGTACAAAAATATTAACAACAGAATTGACCCCAAGCCTGCTCTTTCTAGCATTCCTCCATCCCAAAGACAAGAAGGCTAAGTGGTCCTGCTTAAAGACATAACACATGTAATTGCAGAACACATCATGGAACAATCCAATTCTTTCATTCCTATACCAGCATATTCTCATCTAATTTTATAGAAAGGAAACTGAAATTCAGAGAGATCAAGGCATTTTATTACTCTTACACAGCTAGAATGCAGTGGGGTCAAATTTTAAACCTGAGCTTTCTGTTCTCATCATGCTAGAATGTATAGATATACATCTTTTTACATGTCCATGCTTTTAGTTAATGCAGGTACCAGGTGAACTTATTTCAGGCCAGTGTATGAGATGAAACAGCTATAATGCACAATAAACAAACAAAGCATCACAATCATCCCTACTCTTTCTCTGTGAAAACAGCAGACAGAACAGGTAGAGTCCTGGGCTACCTATGAGTAGGGTAACATGTGTGTCCTGCCATTATTTGAGGTGGTTCCTAACAGGCTGCCCAGACAGCGAGGACAAAGAAAGCCAACACTGAGATCTGTTTCTACGTGGCTGCTCACCATTGTGGTACCTAAAATGGGAAAAACATGTCTGTTCATCTCAAGAACGGGAAAAGTATCCCTGCTGGATGTCATCACTGTTGGTAAGCACAGTTTCTTAGGTGTGTTTCGTTTCATCATGAGTCCAACTGGTTTGAATTGTTCCAATTCAGAATTTCTCACCTCTTTGTCTTTGCATTTGTTTTCTCACGATGCTAGAGGTGATCAGGTAGAGGCAGTCATGAGATTTGAGGGTTTTGTTTCTGGTCTATTTAGAATGGAAGAACTGGAACAGGGCCAACGATAACATGTGACTTTGAAAATGTGTGTGAATTTTAAAATGTGCCCCTGCCCCTTCCTGAGTGGAAGGAATCCCCTGGAATATGGATCTGCCCCCTTGCTCCTTGGCTGGGCATAACCTGTACATCATTTGCAGCAGCCCTGGTCCTGGAATTAGCTCAGGTTCTGGAAGTAATCAGGGAAACTGGAGGTGCTTGTTTATAGGGCTACAGGGCCCGTACATTTTCTTCTGGTAATGCTTTTAATTAAGACCAAATGATTATAAAATTTCTAAAGGCCAACAATATTTTCTTCATAAAGTATTTTAACATTCACAAGCATAATATTCAGCAACATGTTGAATTTTTTCAAGAACTAGATTATTCTGTTCCAAAAAAAGACTTGTACTTGCAAGACTTAAGTATTTCTTGAATTCGCAAATTCTTACTTCTATGGATTGCCTGGAGACAGGCAAGAAAAGAGCCAAGATACAAAGAGAATTACCTCTCAGTTTAGTGTGAAGATTATCTTTCATGTCTTGAACATGTAACTGGTGGAACTGAGAAACTACCACTGAGCATGTTCAGAGGGCACATGAAGATTTGAGAAAAGACTCCAGAGGGTAATTCACTGACAGGGAAACCTTGCTGAATCTGAATTATTCCTAACTGGCATCAAGCACGGCTACCACTTTAGCCCCCACTGCTTGGGGTATCCCACCTGTCCATGGGTGGGCAAAGTTATCCCAGATCAAAATGTTCTTAAAACTCATTATTTTCTCCACATTTCTGCTCCTCCTTCATATTTTCTGTTCTGACAAATGGTACCACCATCCAGCTCGTCACCAAAGCCAGAAAACTGGAAGTCATTATAAAATCCTCCCTCTCCTTCACCCATCCCCCACATACAGCTGTCCCCCAATCCTGTTGATCCCATCTTCCAACAAGCTCTTCAACCATCCATTTCTCCACATTTGCATTGCCACTCCTGGGATCCAGGTCAAGTTAACTACACCGGTGGGACTCTCTGCCAACCTCTTCTTCACACCAAAGCCAAAGTGAAACTTCCAAAGTGTCTTCTCTTTCTCCTCTTTATAGAGACCAAACCCAAAATGTTGTCTCCATCTGACTCCAGCTTCCTTCTCTAGCCACCCACTCTCTTGAGTGACAGACTGGCTATTTGATCAATACCTTCTTCAATTACTTTGCCTGGTGCAAGGCACAGCCATTCTGCCTGTCAGGTTCCCTTGTCCTGAGAGTGGGGGAGGGAAGCTTTCAACAGGCCTAATGAATAACGACAACTTTCTAAATTAACTGTTCACCTAAATAGCAACTCAGAATTGAATTTCATTAATCACCCTGACGTATGTTGGGTAGGAATAACATAAGGGACCTAGATTTTTGAATTATTTAAAATTAGAATATATACACAGGAGACCTCCCCCAAAAGAAAAACTAACCATCATTGGCTATACTAGTATATCATGACCTAAGAAAATAACTAAATGCTCTTGACATGACCACAGGTAGAAAGCATTAGTATACAACGTAAGAGCAAATCCTCTTTGAGCCTGCTACAACAACTATGTTGGTGTAGTGAAAGGTTTCTGGCAAATATATAAAAATGTGTAATGTTATCCTTTTTGCCTAATCCCAGAGGAGAAGAAAAAGCCAACATATTGAAATTAATGATGTATATTTAGGCAGTCAGCTTATTGGACTGGTGCCCCAAACCAGAGAAAACCATACATGTGGAAAATTCCCAATTAGGGGAGGTACTGGTGGGAAGAGACAAGGTTTTAATAAATAGCTGAAGCTGTCAGTTAACTATTAATGATTTCTCAGCATTTATTGAAACCATTTGAAAATAACCAACATAAAAGTGAAAAGTGAACCATAAAACCAAGGAAAATATTTATGCTCTAAAAACGTGAGTCTTATGACAGAAAATGTTGAGGCTCATCTATTGGTTAATTGGAACTATGAGCCTAAGTGGGAATTACTGGGTTAAAATAAATTATTCTAGAAAGGTGTCTGATGGACACTGTCTTCGTCAATAGAGATACAATTACTGCAGGGTTTCAATGAAAACCAGGGCTGCAAATTTGACAAGTTTTATGTCCGCTGCAGCTTTTTAAACCATCTTGCCTCTTTAACGTTGTCTCTTGCCTGGAAAGGCAAAGTTTGTTTTGTTTTCCTTCAAATTCTCAGGAAAGTGTTCAAGCTCGACTTGTGTCTTTATGAGAGAACGGCTTACACGCCATCCATTTTCCAGAGAATGGACGCTTGCCAGGAAGCAGACTCTCACATGGGAGAAGAAAGAAAACCTTACCTGGGTAATCATTCTTGTCAATGTCTGAATCTCCTCTTAAAGAAAAGCCAAATCCAGAAGGGAGGGTCCGTGAGGCCCATGCTCCTTGCAGAATCTGGGAAGCCTTGATATTCAAGCCATTCTCATTCCCATTGTAAATGAGCACTTGGCCTCTTTGATCCTTGCCTGCAAAGGGCACACCGATGGCAATATCTACAAAGAGAGACATAGACACATACTTTGAAATAAAGAAGAATGTTTTAGAAATAGATAAGGACAATCAAAGAGCAATATCCTAAAATCCAAAGGGTTGATTACATTTTTTCAGGACGACTCAATAGTATTGCAGTAACAGAAAATTATCTGTTGTCTTTTATCCATCAGACAAGTATTTACTGAGTGGGTACTACATGTTGGGTGCAGTGGGTACCACAATAAGTAGGACACTCAGTCTTTGCCTGTGTTTAGAAAATGTATGTGCACGTAACACCATTTGAATGGAGGCATAATCAAAAAATATCAAAAGGGATGAATTCTGTGTAGAGAATCTTAATGTTGATATAATTGGGATTGGTGGGAGTGTTGTTTTCCATTAGGTGATCAGAGAAGGCATCACTGTATCTGACAGAGAAGCTGAAGTCTAGGGGCATGAAGGAACCACCCACGTGAACCTCAGAAGCAAGAGCACTTCAAGCAAAGGCAATGGCCCAAGGATGACCTACAGGGAAGCTGGGTAGGGAAGGGGGGAAACAGGTAAGCTCACAGATCACAGATCATGAGGCTGTTGGACGAGACGAGGTAGGTACCTTTGTGAGTACTTAACAGTTGTTTCTTTTGAAAAAAAAAAAATACACAAAAACCCTCGTTCACAAAGATGATACAGTTGAATGGTTGCCTAGTCCTATGAGCTAGGCAAGACCCATTTAATAGACGAAGATATTGGGAAAACTAGAGAGAACCATAGCACCTGACTCCTATTCAAATACACAGTTTACCTGCCACACAGTTTGTTTTTCAGGTTTTTCCTGAGCAATAAGCATAAATACATAGATGTATTTGGAAAAAAAAATACTCAAAACATATTAACATTAGAGTCCATGGCAGTGGACCATTAGGATGTCCTTGTTTGTAATGATCCTTCATTTCTCTTTGTTCCTAGGTCAGAGAAGATAGGACTGAATGAACTGGGACTCGGTTTTCATTACATTAATGAGGATTATAAGTCTGTTTTCATTTAGCAGGTCAAGATAAATGATCTCAGAACTCAGATCTCATAGAAGGGACATTTTCATGGGGTAGGTTAAAGACATACTTCCTTCTCTTCCTCAGAGTCAGTGACTTGATTTCTGTCCCCTTGATTAAGCCCAGGTAGTGTGGCATTATTTTACCTGCTTGTGACTCCTGATACCAAGGCTTAGCGACTAAGACCCTTTTGATGGGGTTAAAAATGCTTCTTTTAGCTCTTAAAAGTATCATAAAAGTATTTATGATACTTTTAAGAGCTAAAAAGGGAAGGAAATATGAAAACAACCACTCATAGATAATTATACATTATTATTTCACTTGGGTAATAGGAAATTGCACACTATGAGCAGCAGCAAGTCACTTAAAGGGGAACTCGTCTTTTGTCATTTCCCTGGAATTATAAGTTCTTAATATGTTTTCTGGTATTTCAAAGATTACCAGGGCTGGGGTTATAGCTCATGGTAGAGCACTTTCCTAGCATGTGTGAGACACCACATAAGAAAATAAGGAAATAAAGTTATTGTGTCCATCTATAACTAAAAGTATTTTTTTAAAAATTGCTAAACACACATTGCCCAGAAATACTCTTTTCTTTTGTTGATACTGGGGATTGAACCCAGGGTGCTCTACCACTGAGCTACACCATCAGCCCTTTTTATTTATTTATTTTTTTGAGATAGGGTCTCACTAAGTTGCTGATACTGGTGATCCTCCTGCCTCAGCCTCCCAAGTAGTGGGAATTAGAGGTGTCTACCACCGTAGCTGACTAAAATTGTTTTTTCAAAGAAAGCATGAGTTCAATAACACTTGTCCAAAGTACAAATTGAACTCTGATGTGATGTGAAAACTTCCAAGGTTATTTTTGTACAGCATGTTCCTGTTATATCCTTGACTTTGATCTAGAAAGTCACTATACCTTTGTTCTTAACTTCAAAGTCCTAAAAATGTATATAAAATTTTGTGTGAACTTGCATATTTTTCTGAGAAGAGGATACTTAAAAGGTATCCATGACTTTCCAACCCAAAGAACTGCAAACCTATACTAAGAATTTAGCATTACTTTATTGCAAACATTGAAAATGCCTTTAAAATGGAGTTTACAGACCAATAACATTTCAGCACAAATTATATGTAATCCATATAGGTTAGTCAGAAGGCAATATACTTGCTAATATATCAACATGTATTTATTTGTCTTGACTCTTTACATATAGAATATTCTTTAGCTGACCTCAAGTCACTATTGAAAGCTATTGTAGGATATCCTAAATTGAACATGAGAAATTTTCCATGTAATTAGTCAAAACATAAAAACTTAAAGTTGCCTTGTGATTTTAATAGTTTACTAAAAACCAATAATAACTACACCACCCACACCATAGGAATACTTTAAAATGCCCACTGTTTCCTTCATGTAGCAGTAACATGAAATTATGACATAAATAACTTCCACGAATTATTTTGAATTACCATTGTATCCATCTTGGTTCAGGTCCCCTAAGTGCGCAATAGCACTACCAAATCTTCCAAAAGTCTC
>CM053410.1:24827600-24873367 GCA_028644305.1 Xerus rutilus | reverse complement strand
GGAAATGTCCAATGGATTAAATTGTACTTCAGTGAATATCTCAAAGAGTATAAATACCTTAAGATTCAGAAGCCCCAAGGAAAAAAATCAAAACAAAACAAAACAGATTGCTTCCTTGGGTACAAGATGAAAAATACCATCTTTACTTGTTGTTAAGGAGTTTGTCCAGAAATTCCTAACAAAGTTTACATTGACAGAGTTGTAGTCCTGGCTGCCGTAAGATAACTAAACTGAAGTTAATTTTGCCAGTTTGTTTACACTGTACTTTCAAAACCATCACGGGCTTAACAGTATCATCTCCCAGCCAGCAGGCACACAGTTGTTTGGTCTAAATTTTTGGAGTTCACTCAGAATGCTGGAAGATTTTTTGTAGTAAAAAATATTGAGGAAAATCTCCACTAATTTACTTGTCATTTTACTTAATGACACTTTTTTTTCCCTGATACTTAGATGTTGAAGCATTTGTAGGGAACTTGCTTTTGTTGCATAGCCAATAAGGAATATACACACTGGCAGAAGATGTTCATTAAGCAGCCTCACGTACAATCATACTTAATTTTCTCAGTTGGCAAATGGAAAGTCTGGTTCCATTCCATAACTGTATGTGTTTGAGGGAGTCCTTCCTCAGAACCATGAACAATTACCTGGCCCAGTGATTTTCTTAACTCTCTATATACTATGAATACCATTATTATAATCTCAGACTTCACTTTAGCTACATATCTTCATCTGTGATCTTTCTTTGACCAATTGTAAGCACTTCCGGAGTAAATTTATTTCTAATAGGATCTTGAATTTAAATTTGAGGTATCTGAGTAATCACAAAGAGCAAGTTATTATCACACTGAGAATCTTAGGACACCTCACCTTTGAGAATGGCAATGTGGTTAATGGACCTATTCTTTCATGCAGTCTAGAGAATCTGGAAAATGCTACCTAAGAAAAAAGAGAAGTTGTGTGCACAGCAATTTTTAAGGACATTAAGAAAGAACAAATTCATCACTTGAAAATTCCTGTGTTGTTATTATCATGTTGTTTTGATCAGCAGGAAGCCAATGAAGTCTTTTTCATGCCCAAAATATTTACTATAAACATTGTCATGAAACTTGGCTATAGTCTAAATTGAGGATGTTTCCAGGAAGGAAAGGTACCCTCCAGGGCATATTGTGAAACCTGGGAAAATTTGCAGGGATTCGAAACAGGAGCAGCCCACGGAAAGACACACATGGAATGAATCTGCGCCCTGTAAAATGCCACACAGCACCCGTGGGGAAAAGCCCCTGTACTCATGTGACCTTCTGTTGAGAGAAACGTGTGTAGGCTCATGTGAAAGCCTACTGCGGAAGTTTTGTATTTGCTACAGAGTGAGTTCCCTAAACCCGGGGAGTATGCCACGTTTAGGCTTCAAGTTCTTCACCAACTGTCTTCCTAAGTTATTGAGAGCCTTTGATGACAGTTATAGCCTGTCCATGTTGGAATTCGTGACTGGTGGTCCTAATCTTTCTTTCTCTTCACACTCAGACAAATAGAGATTAAGGGGATTTAATTTTAAGTTAAATCTACTTCTAGGAGAAAATTGGTACTGAACTAGACCTTCAAAATATATCCAGAGTATAACTACTTCTGTTTCCCTCCACTGATGCTGCTCAGGTCCCAGCCTCTGTCCCATGTGGCAACTGACCAGGCAGATAGAGGACAGAGCCCGCCTGTGAAAACCAGAGTTTGAACAGGCCACTCCCTCCCTTGGAATCCTCCATGGCTCACAAGATGCAGTGTCCCTGTGGCTGACAGACTTATCCTAGGTCATGGCAGAGTCTGGGTGGCACTGTGTAAATCTGTAGTGAATGCAGGAGCCTCTGCACCTTTATAAGCAGGCTCGCCCTTGTTACCTCTCTGTGCCTCTTTGCTGTTTCTCAAATATGCCAGGAGGTCTCACCTCAAGGAATTTGTTCTTTTTACTATTTTTCTGGGAACACTCCTCCCCCCTTATGTTATCAATGGCTTCCTTTCTTATCTCCTTTAGGTTTTTTTCTCCACTGTAATCATCACTGAGGCTTTCTCCATGTACTTGATTTAAAACTGCAGTCACATCAATATTTATAGCAGCACAATTCACCTTAGCCAAGCTGTGGAACCAACCTAGGTGCCCTCCAACAGAATGGATAAAGAAAACATGGTATATATATACACAATAGAATATTATTCTGCCAAAAAAAGAATGAAATTATGGCACTTGCAGGTAAGTGGATGGAACTGGAGAACATCATGTTGAGTAAAATAACCCAGTCCCCGAAAGTTAAAGGTTGAAGGTTTTCTCTGATATGTGGAAGTTAATCCAAAATAAGAGAAAGGTACAAAAAGAAAGACAGAAAAAAGGAGAAAAAAGGGAGAAGGAATTTCATCAAGCTAGAGGAAAGATCAGTCAAGTAAAGAAGGAGGTTGACGGGGAGGAAAGAGAGACAGGAAAAGGAAGAAGAGTGAAATGAATCTGACCAAATTCCATAAGAACATTCATGAATATACTACAGTGAATCTCAACATCAAATATACCCATGAGACACTAATTAAAAAAAAAACTATACATAAATTGCAGAAAGATCAGTAGAAAATAGGTTTGGGGAGAAAGGGGAGGGAGGAAGAGAGAAATGCTGGGGACTCAATTAAAGCAAATTACATTCCACATTTTTGTGATTATATCAAAATGAATTCTAATTTTATATATATAACTACAAAGAATCAATTAACAAAAGAATTGGAGAAGGAAAAAAATTGCATCCACAGGACTGGGACTGTGGCTTAGTGGTAGAAGGCTTGCCTCGCATCCCCAGCACCACCAAAGAATTAAAATACAAAAAAGAAAAGAAAAAAAAATCCCCCCCCAGTACCTCTTTCTGTTTTCTTTTAAATTTTAATTAATAGGCTTTATTTTATAGAGTAGCTTTAGAGTTGAACAAATCTGAGCAGAAAGTACAGAGTACTCACATTACTTGCTCTCTAATACATAGCCTTTTCCACCCTCAAGTCCCCCTACCAGAGTGGTGTCTTTGTTACCATCAGTGAACTGACCCTCGCGCATCATTATCAACTGCAGTCCATAGTTCACATGGAGTTCACTCTTGGTGTAGCACATTCTATGGGATTTAACAAGTGCCTAATGACAGTATCTTTTATGATAGTGTCACTACCCTCAAAATCCTGTGCCCCTATTCATCCCTTCCTGCCTCCCCCCAAACCCCTGGCAAACACTGATCTTTTTATTGTTTTCATAGGTTTTCTTTTTTTTCCAGAATGTCATATAATTAGAATAGTATAGCATGTAGCCTCTTTAGATTAGCTTCTTTTACTTAGGAATATGCATTTAGGGTTCTTCCATGTCTTTTTCTGGCTTGATAGTTCATTTGTTTCTAGTGCTAAATAAAATGTCATTGCCTGGATGTATCACAGTTTATTTACCCACTCACCTACTGAAGGACGTCTTGGTTGTTTTCAGTCCTTGTGTTTTTGACTTTTTCTACAGAGGCCTTATCACCATCTAACATACTCTTTTTTTTAATATTTTTTTTTTAGTTATACATGGACACAGTGTCTTTATTGTGTTTTATTTATTTTTATGTGGTGCTGAGGATCGAACCCAGTCAGTGCCTCACACATGGGAGGCAAGCGCTCTGCCACTGAGCCACACCCTCAGCCCCTAACATACTCTTTATTTGACTTCTTTTTCCCCTCCCTGTGGCTCCCACTTTTCCAACTCTAGTATAATTTCATGAAATTGTTATATTCTGAACCTAGAATCAGGGCATAATAGATTCTCAAGAAATAAATGCTCAATGAAAGGATAATATAGGAATATTTTCCGAAAGGTATAAAAGTTACTAAACTTATCTCCAATCATATGCCACAGCAAAATATAGAAAGTACATTGCCAGCTGTACAAAAGTCACAGGGAAATGTCTATCAAAGATCTATTTAAAGTACTTGATCCAGATCTTGGAATATGATAAGATTTTTCAGACACTTCCTTTCTACAGAACTGTGAGCTCCCTGAGAACAGAGACTGATTCTAATTTATTCACTTTTGTACAGTGTTCTGGGCATTGAGAACAATGCCTTGGACATAGTTGTGCTCCAATAGTTATCTGTTGCACGGATACTCAGTACATGGATACTCAGGTCTTCTTATTTAATGATTTATTAATTTATAGTAAATAAAAGGGGTTTTTAATAATGATTTATCTTTGAAGTAATGATGTCATGACAACCACAATTCAATAGTGCTATTTGGTTCAAGTTTTACTGTAATTTACTATCCTAATCAGAAAAATAACATCATTATTTTTTCATCTTCCCCATGGATGTCGCTAATAGTTGGTTAAAGCAATGTCAGGGGGAAAAATCATTTTTGTGCAAATGTGTTATGACTGTATCACATTCTAGGGGGAAAAATTCTTAGAAGTGAAGAGACAGATGAACAAATTCCTCAATGGATATGGATTTTGAATGGCCGAGGATTATTTAGTTCATAAAATTAAAAATAAAACCAAATAGAATGTCCTCTTTTAGAAGTGGCAGATGTGGAAAATCTCAGTAAAGACATAAAATAGGATGACAGAATTCTTTATTAGATACATCCTCTTTCCCTGAATAATAAAAAAAAAAAGTTCAAACAAGGGAGCCTCTATGTTTTTGAGGAAGTACAGAAAGATGTACTTCAGGAAGGAAAAACATCACATCTTTATGGATGACCATATAGAGAGTGAAGGTGTTATAAACTTACCCATCATTGTTAACATCCGATACGACAACGCTATACCCAAAATAAGATGCCATCTGCAGAAGAAAATCAAAAGTGACATATTTTGTGCTCAAAAAGTCATTTTTACAGTCACCCCTTAATTATTCCTGAAGGATGCATCTCAGTACATTTGTGCACTTAAATTCCTAAGTTCTTGGATGTGGACTGACTGTTGGAGTCATTTAGTCTCACTCTGACCCGATGAATAATTTTCCCCATAATAACCCTGACATCTGCTTGGACATCCTCTGGTTATGTTTAACAATCAGCCCATTCAATCTGTGGACACAACGATTAGAATGTTCTGGGCTTCCTGCAACCTTCCATAACTTCTAGTCCTTAATCCCATCTACTTCTGTAATCTTGAATCCCACAGAACAATCCAATTCCACCTCCACATGAAGTTTCATGTGCAAATGTTTTCAGATGGTTCACCATCTGGCCCCTCTTTCTTAGAGATGCCACACATGGAAATAAAGAATGGATGATTCTTATGAGAACAGTGACCGAAGAGTTAAGTGGGATTGATAATCTCTACTTTGGGACCTTTCTATTATTAAAGCATAAGAACAGTTTTAATTTGGAGGAAACCTACATCTCAGTATCAATTTTATATTGAGCTCATAGTCAACAAAAGCTCCTAACTCTTTTATACAAGTGTAAATGGCATGCCATAATCTCCCCATATGTTCCCTTTGATGTGTTTGTGGTTCAATCTAGATTTTCAGGAGTTATAATCTTTTCAGATTTGGCTGGTCATTTCAGCTTGCTGATTTTGTTTCCATGGTCTGCCATGTGAAGTTTCTGTTGATTTGGCCTCCTGCCATCTGCTAAGTGAATCAATTTCTAGAAAGCATGTCCCTGGAAGGCAGAGAAGCATCAGTTTAGTTCTATCTTCTACCTAAGCAATGTTTGGACCAACGTAGGCACCAGGGACCAAATTCTCTTTGCTGAGGGAGAGAACACATGAGTTCCCCGGTTTCAGTTCTCATTTTCGTTCCTTTATTCCAAACATAAACAGTGCAACTCTTGTCCCTAGTGTGATGCTGTGTGACCTTCAGAGAAATTTCATCATTTATGTATTAAATTCTGAGGATCAAGATTATCAAACTAGGTGGTATTGAAGATGAGAAGTTATAGAAGGACTACATTTAGCAATGTTAGAAATGCTTCTAATGATAAGAATGTAAAAAGAAATCTGGCTAAAGAAGACTTTTGACGTTTCCCCTTTTGATTTCTTTTTTATTAATGTAATGATTATACATACTAATGGGATTCAGTAAGATATTGCCATACATGCAATCAGCACACATTGATCAAATCCCTTTAATTGTAGTTGTTCAAAATTTACAGACTCATCCAGCTTCAGTGATATCCCAGCTTCACCGCTCCATAACTTCCATAAGAGTATCATGAGAGATGTGAACTGCTTTGTGGAAAATTTCAGAGTGACAGATGGACTGAGTTCCCCCATTTTGGCAACAAGATGTTAATAGCATTTTCTGCTCATTTAAAAACCTGCTAATCAATTTTCTTGACATGCCTTTCAGATAGCAGTACCAAATTGGGTGCTTAAAGAAATGTAGCCAATTGCACCAGTCACAATACCCAGGAACATGCAGGCTGGGAGATACATTGTGGGCTCAGACCTTATTTGGTCAAGAGGGTGGCAGTCTCCTGTTTTCAGGAATTGATCCTTCACAGGTAATGACAGTGGGAAAGGAGCAATGGTAGTCTCTGGGAGGAAAGGGCTATCAAGACCCCATATACTACTGAGGCTCAGGAGAGGGTTCCAGTTACAGGAAAGAAGAGCAGCAGAAATCTAGGCCCATCTGCTCTGACCAATAGGGTGAGACCTCAGAGTAGCCCCTGTCTTCTGAGAGGAAAGGAGGTACTGAAAGCTCACCACCAGGTACACTAAACAGCAGCACCGGCAATATACCAAGATTGTTCTCGATCCCAGCACATACTGGGGTTTTTCTTTTAAAGAGGATAGTCTGCCTTGCTGTGCAATCCTGGCTCAGTGGCTGGCGTGGACAATCTATTGGAGTCCTACACACTAGGACATGTTCTACCTGCTCTTTCAGGATTCTTCCTTTCCTAGAGCCCTGACAATATATTTAGCAAATAGAGGAAATCCTACTGGCATTTCTGAATATTGCAATCTCTTGTCCTGAATTATGGGGCTCTTAGAGATGTGTTTAACTTATTTGCCCCAACACACACACACACGCATGCACACACACACACACACACACATACACACGCATGCACACACACATACACACACACACATACACACCCTCACACTCACTGTCCACAGGAGCTTTTATCCTCTGTGTTATTGAGGACCTGTGGCTGCTTGTCATCCCAGAGGCTCTTCATCATTTGCAGCTACTTCCCAACATGCAGTGCCAGCTCTACCTGGGCTGCCACTTACTACTAGTAGTTACTTAGTCACTTCATTAAGACCTTGGTCCATTCTAGCATTACCTCAATTAACTCATTTTTAAATGGAGCATAAAGTGGCTAAGAGACCATCCTAAGTGGAACATGGAATTCTTTCTCTGCCACCTCAAGGAAGAGATACCCTGAAGGGCTTTATCTTTCTGTCATCTTGAAAGACAGGAGCTCAATACAGGCTGTTCATGTCAGCTTCAAAGCATACACTTAATTTCAAATGTGAATTCACTAAAAAAATAAACTGAAACTAGGGGGTCCTTGACAAAGCTCATGGGAGAAGTCCCTGCCCCTCTTTATCTTCGGCTCCTATTTATGTCTCTCGTACATATACATACTGGGGACTTTTCTATACTTCAGACATTTCAGATGGTTCCTGTTTGAATGTCTTTGTATTAGCTGTTATTAGCTTTGCATTAGATGTTGCCCCCAGAGGATCCCCTAACCAGTCTAAGAGCTCCTTTGCCACACCCCAATTATATAGCTCTTCATATTCTTTATATCACTGATCACTGTCTGAAATCATCATGAATATTATTTGATTGAGAATTAACTCCTCCATCCTGCTGCACCCCATACACAGCTGCAGGAGAGCTGGGTTCATCTTTCTGCTGCACTGTTCTATCTCCAGTGCCCAGATCAGTTCCCGGCACAAAGCAGGCGCTCATTAAATATTTTTTGAGTGAATAAATGATGTAAGTATTAAAGTATATTGGCACAGGGTGATATTAATGATTTCATATTAAAATAACATTACCTGTTCGCCAGTAAAATTGTGAATAAAGGTCATATCTGTAGAATTAATGATTGAGACCTAAAATCAGAGAAATTAGACACATCACTTAACATAAAGTTGAAGAAATTATTTTTTAAAAAATTGCAACTTAAATTTTTGTGAAGACTAATAACCTTTAATAAGTAATACAAGTTAGCTATACATAAAACAAAAATGCAAGTCTCCAAGAGTGATCTAAAGAAAAAAATGCCAAAAAACTTTTTGTTTGTAGTTAAGTCTAGAATATTTTCAGACAAAAATGTATGCTTACTGATCAGAAGTGGGGAAATAAGAGTTGAATTCAAGGACTCTGAGAACAAGTAAGCTGATGGTCAGATAACTTATTAAATCAGGATTTTGTCTAAATCTATTTCTGTGCTTGTGCTGCCCTAAGAACTTATAACTATGGCTCTTAGCCAAAAAAAAAAAAAAAGATTTTAAAGTGCTATCCATATAGCAAAAATATTTCCTTTAATTCTATCCACCCTAAACCAAATCTATAAACATCTTCTAAATTTTTTAAAATAACATTTTAATATATGTTTTTCTTTTTATAAACTCTTACATATTCTTTTCCTAATTTCATGATGACTAGTTGTGATGGACTTGCCTAGTTAGTATCCATCCCAAATTCCTTTCACCTAGAACATCAGACTGTAACCTTATTGGGAAACAGGGTCTTTGTAGATGAAATTAGTTACAGATCTCAAGGTGAGATTATCTTAGGCCCTAAATTCAGTGAATGGGGTTCTTATAAAAAGAGGAAGGGATACATTTAGATACAGAGAGGCTACAGCTACAGGGAGGTGGAGAGTTGGAGACAGACACCGGAATGATGCTGCCACAAGGCCAGGAAAACCAGAGTCAGCAAGAGTTGGAAGGGGCAAGAAGAATCCTCCTTTAGAGGTGTTGGAGAGACCAGGATCCTTCCTCCACTTTGATTAGACTCTAGGCCTTCAGAACTGTGAGAGAACACATTCATATTGATAAAAGCCACTCTGTGGTAATTCTATGTAGCAATCTTAGCAAACTAATATCCTAGTGAAATCGCTATTCATTTATTATTTCTACTGTATGAGACATATTAATGTGTTGATAATAGCAATGGAAGCCTTCACAACATTCCTCAATTATGCACACAGATAGGGTCAGCTCCCTGGATGTGTGGCCTATGTAGTTACACAAGGCCCTGGGCTCCGCCAGATCCCACCTTAGTTTAATGCTTCATTGTTGCTATCCTGAAATTTTTAATAACTTAAAAATCTTTGATAATTAAAGCTCTTTGCAAAAAATAAAAGTGCCCCACATTTTTATTTTACACTAGGTCCCACAAATCATGCAGCTTATCCTAGATCTGAACAAATCTAGCCCCATTTATTTTCCTTCCTATTTTAATAGGCAAACAGCAAGAATCAATAGGAAGAACTCATTATTAAAGAAAAGTTTGAAGACTTAAAAATACATTGCAAGAACACATTTCTCTTCATAAACAAGAAATATCCTAGAATGTATTCTCAAGTACTCACATATCCAAAATTCTGTGCTCCTCTCGGAACTCCAGCAACCAATTCTGGGGATAAAATAGCCATTTAGAAGGGAAATTGCATGTATATTTAAAGTTGTATAGTAAATAAGTGGTAATGACAATGTTTTTCAAATGAGTAGCCATCAGGTAGAGGGTTAAAAGTTGAAAGTCAGGTTTTTGCATTATATTTTCATTAGCTTTTATTTCTTTACAGACGATAGAAAACAGAGGAGCAAGTTTTACTTTGAGATTTCCCAGTTTTCATACCAGCCTGCAGAAACTGCTAGCTCTAGAACATCAGCCTGGCTTCTCGAATCTGCAAATGATTTCAAAGTTGGAACTCTTATTCTGATTGACTAGCATTCACTATGGGGACTTTTTTTTTCTGGTATAGAAATACAAGTCCTATAACATTAAGATGCTAAAACTAAATGCGAATTTTGATTACTTAAGGAAAAAACACATATCATAGATTATAGAGACTGCCTCTTGGGAATGTTGGCAGCAGCATTTGGGCAACATGGCAGTTAAGCGTATCCCAGGGAGGAAGCATCAATGGTAGAACAGTCAACTCTGGGAAAAGGGCAGTATATTCCAGTGGACAGTGGCCTGGTTTTAGGTTCAGAAAACAGTGGTTACAGTTATGGGTCTGCCATATATCTGAGATGAGTCATTGAACTTAATTTTTCCCATTACCTACAATCTATGGGAGTCGGACATTATCAAAAGTATTTCCAGCTCTCGTTTCTTTAAACCTAAACTATCTTTTAGATTAGTGTTTAAAATTTAGTGTAATTTAAAGAAAAGGGGCATAGAATAGATTCCTAATCTATCCAAATTGCTATCTGTCCTCCAAAACTGCTCCTAAAGGTATAGCACATATTCTAGCATTAAACATATCTGCTGTTCTGTGCTTCAGAAGAGTTGGGTGTGTATAATGTTAGCATTAATGATCAGGGAAGATTCACTAAGATCAGATGTTAGATATTTCATATGTAAATTCATCCATCCAGTTGACAAATATGTACATGTGACTATAGGATACAGGAGTGAATAAAACAGATACAATGCCTTGGTCTTATGGAGCTTATATTCTAGTTGGAGAAGGCAGTCAAGTAAAAATTAGAATTATAGGGTAGAAACTGCCATACCTCAGATCTGTACTGCAAGAAAGGAAGACACATAATGAACATGAAAAAAATAAAAAAGAGAACAAAGTGCCCCCAAACAAACCAAGATACTACAATAATAGAATCCATGGACAGCATAGTTGATGAAATATCAGAGGAGTTCAGAATGTTTATAATTAAAATGATCTGCAAATTAAGAATGACATAAGTGAGCAAATATAGGCAAAAACTGATCACTCCAACATAGAGATAAGACAACAAATAAAGGCAATCATGGATCACACCAACAAAGAGATAAGAGAGCAAATACAGGTAGCAAAAGATTACTTTAAGAAAGAGAGATTCTGAAAAAAAAACAATCATAAATTCTTGAAATGAAGGAAACAATAAACCAAATAAAAAACTCAATAGAAGGGCATTTCATACTGCTGAAGGGAATCATACATCAGCAAGACATAACAATCATAAATATGTATGCCCCAAACAATGGGGCATCTACGTGTATCAAGCAAACCCTTCTCAATCACAAGAATCAAATAGACCACAACACAATAATATTGGTTGACTTTAACACACCTCTCTCACCACTGGATAGATCTTCCAAGCAAAAACAAAACAAAGAAACTACAGAACTCAATAAAACAATCAATAGTTCAGACTCAACAAACATATATAGAATATTCCATCCATCAACAAGTGAATATACTTTTTTCTCAGCAGCACATGGACCCTTCTCCAAAACTAAATAACATGGAGACTAAATAACATGCTATTGAATGATGCATGGATAACAGAAGACAAAAAAATTGCAACTTTAATCATTTAATTTTTAAATGATTTAAAATTGACTGATTTCAGGGTCAGACCTGTCAACTAAGACAGATTCAGGGAGATTATGCCATTTGAGATGCAGGGCAACCATGACTTCCCGTATCTCACAAACATTTAGAATCTTGTTCCCAAAAATTCAACCATTACACCCAGTAACTTTGGAATTTGCAACGTCCCATGATCACATCACTAATCAAGTAACTGGCATAACAGAATAAAATGAATGTAGCAGAGAAAATCTAAGTGATGAAATTGTAGAGGAGGTGTTTGAGTTAGGATGAGGAAGGAATTGCAATTCATTAGGGTAGTCAGGGGAGGCTCGGTGAGTAGTGACATTGGAGTAAAGAGTGAAGAAAAGGAAGAAGTAAATATTGGAGATAATTTGGCAGAAGCATGTTCTAGCTACAGGGAACATCAAGTGCAAAGGCCCTCAGGTAGGAGTGTGTTTGGAGCTATTCAAAAAATAGTAAGGAGGCCAAGGTGACTTGAGTAGAGCCAGTGAAGGGTAAAGGAAGAGGAGATGAGGCCAGATTGAGGCTAATGCATACAGCCTTTTAGGCCATTGTAAAGACTTGGGTTATAGTTGGGAACTCATTGGAAGAAAAGAAGTTGCATGATTTAACTTCTTAAACTGTAAGAAGAAACTGTACTTTGATTTCTGGATTTAGGACAGACTGTAGGAAGGCAAGGGTGAAGCAAGAAGACCAGCCAGGATGCTCTCGCAGGAATACAGGCGTGAGATAATGGAAATTCGGATCGGTGTAGAAGATATGCAGGAGGAAAGAAATGAAAGAAGTAGTCTGATTCCAGTTCTCTTTTGAAGGTTTAGTTAGCAGGATTGGATTATAGATTGGACATGGTGAAAGAGCACTTAGCTGATTTCCAAGGTATTGGACTTGAGCAACATAGAGGATGGCACTGCCATTAAGTTGCAGATGGGAGGGTGAAAATAGACGACAGCACCTCTTTCTATGGGAAAAACAGGCCTTCAGTACCAGCACATCAAGTTTGGGATAGCTACTCCATTAGACATGTTGAGTAGGAAGCTGGATTCATGAGCCTGGAAATTCGTCTATGAGATTAGCAAGAGAGAACTCAAATTTTGTAGAGACAGTCCATGGATTTAGTCCTGGGTCACTCCAGTGAGGGGTGGGAAATGAAAGAGCTGCCAGGGCCCTGCAGGGAAGCCAAGTGGACAGATGAGGAGGGAAGAATCCAAGCTGTCCAGTGCTCCTGAGGGTCAAGGAATACGAGCTACACAGAAGCCCCCTGTTTGCTTGACAAGATCAGAAGCAGCACAGATCAACAGGCAGCAGCTTAAGAGAAGGGAACTGAGGAACTCACTCAGAATACTGGAAGAGAAATGTGACAATTTTTTTTCAAAGCAGAGAAATATAGCTGTTAGCTGTAGCTGCAGGGGGAAGTGGGACCAGTGGATTTTTTTTTTAAATGGGAGAAATAACAATATTATTGTATATTAGTGAGAAAGATGCAGGAGAAAGGGAAAAAATGATTCTATGAAAGATAGAAAAGCAAGAATTGCTGGAATCACCTCTGAGGACAAGAGCAAAAGGGACAAATCTGAGGGAGTAGCTTGAGAGAGCATGGGAATAGTCTATCCACAGCAACAGAAGGGAAGGTGATGTGTGCTCTTGAAGAACAAGATAAGGGTCTGGCCAAGGAAGCTTCTAGCACTTGTAGTATACTGTCCAGTTTTCAGTCATCTCTTTGGGGGTTATAAACTAAATCCTCCTGACATTGAGAACCAACCACAATCTAATATAATGGAATTGACTTATTTCAGGGTCAGATCTGTCAACTAAAACAGATTCAGGGAGATTATGCCATTTGAGATGCATTACTTCCCATATCTCACAAACATTTAGAATCTTGTTCCCCAAAATTCACCCATTACACCCAGTAATTTTGGAATCTGCAACCTTCTATGATCACATCACGAAGGAGCTATTAAATGAAATGTTGATTAAAGATGTTTATAATCATTTGTAAATGATTAGGACAGTTTAATTACTTGGCATGAAAGGCAAATGAGAACTGTCATTCAACTGCACAAATTTTTACTTGGAAGGGAAATAGGAGACTTTTCTTAGATCTATTCCAATAACTCATGGTGAAACCTTCAGAAGTTTCTTAATGTCAGCAATATGTTTAGGAAAAATTTAAGTCTTTGCCCTGGAAATCTGTGACTAGTGAGAAGCAGAAAGGAGATTAGCATTCATTGAAAGTCTTCTCTTGAATAAGCAATATACCATGTGATTTGTTATATTTTCTTCATTTAACTTCTAAGGAAGGATTGATATCCCATTTTGATATACGGGGAAATCAAGGCTTAGAAAGATTCAGTCACTGTGGAGGTCATAGTTATTGAGTAGAAGTCAAGAATTGTCAAGTCAATGTTCTTTCTCCATATTCAATTACGTTCCTGATAGGGTCAAGTTCAGATCACTTTCTTGGATTTTAGCTCACTACATCTCATTCCAAAATGAGATCTCAGGCTCTTAATCTTTTTTGAGTCATGAACACATTCGAAATTCAAAGAAACTTACGCATTCTCTCAACAGAAAAATTCAAATACATATAAACCTTCAACATTTTATATATATATATTCTGGAGCTCAAAATAAGCGAACCACTCAACAGTCCAAAGATTCCATATGAAGAACCCTTCCTCTTGGGCTGGGGTTGTGACTCAGTGGTAGAGTGCTCGCCTAGCATATGTGAGGCATTGGGTTCGATTCTCAGCACCACATATATAAATAAATTTAAAAAAAAGATCCATTGACAACTAAACAATATTTAAAAAAAAAAAAGAACCCTTCATCTAGAGGACTTTAAATCCTTTTTCATAGCATTCTATGTCCCTGGTGTCTGATTAAGGAAACAGTGAATATGGACAGCCTTGGATTCATAACGGCCTAGTAAACTGATTGTGGTATGCTTTCATACAACTTTTATTTCAGATATCCTCAGAATTTGGATACATTTTCTAGATATTGCTGAGATCTAATAGAACATCACTATTAATTTCTACCATCTTTCCTGAGAAAGTGCTGATGTGCATCATTACTGATTTCCTTGGGTCAGAACTGAGTACTATTTTGGAGAGCTTTTTCAGCAAGTGCCCGAATGCCATGGAGAAAAAAAAGAAAATCACACTAGGCATAGTGGTGCATGCCTGTAATCCCAGTGACTCGGGAGGCTGAGGCAGGAGGATTGCAAGTTTGAGGCCAACCTCAACCACTAGCAACTTGGTAAGACCCTGTCTCAAAATAAATAATAAAAAGGACTGGGATATAGCTCAGTGGTAAAGTGCTCCTAGGTTCAATCCCCAGTAATAAAAGAAAAACACACACCAAAAAACAAAAAAATGGATCTTGCCTTCAAGGAAGCAAATAAAACAGCCATCGTGGTTAAACTCACTTGCTTCTTCCTCCTTATCTTTCTTTTTATTTTGTTTTTCAGATCACAAACATAATTGTATTATACTTATTCCTCTGCTTAAACCTTTCATGCCTTCTCTCCTGTTTTCTGCATAAATTCTAGAATCTTTTCCATGACCTACAAGACCCTACATGATCTGGGCCCTGTCCGCTTTCTCTAAACCAATCTCATTTCATTGTTAGTATCAAAGTCCAGCCAGTCAAAACTAATTCCTTGAAAACTCCAATCTTTTACACATTTTAGAGGGCATAAATTGGCCTTTATTATAGTACTTAGCACTATTTCAAATTAGGTATTCTGTGTTCATTAGTATCTATCAAACTCTGAGATAAAGGACATTTGTTCACCTCTGCATGCTCCACACTTAACACACAGTACACACACGCGCACACACACACACACACAACCAAGTTTGACGAATGAATGGCAAATCCCATAGGAGAGAGAAAAGCAAGATGACATAGATGTTTACAGAGGGAGGCTAAGTAAGGATTTCTGGAGAAAATGATGTTTGAAATTGGTCTAAAAAGATAAATAAAAGCACTTGGCTAATGGAAGATGAGGATGGATACGGGATAAAAGGACTGAAAACAGACACAACAGCCAAAGGAAAGGAAAGTACAGAAGACAGGAGAATACACGTCACACATGTCACACATGAGAACAGGCATTAGGTTTTGCTGTTATTTTGGGACTGCACATATCCAAAGGGAAAGAGAGAAATAATGTTGCCATGAGGTGTAGGAGTCAGGTGGGGAGTATAGGTTTGGACATATACAATATGAGATCTTAGAAGTTAAATTAAAAAGGGGGGGGCTGCGATTGTGGCTCAGCAGTAGAGTGCTCGCCTAGCACATGCGAAGCCCTGGGTTCGATCCTCAGCACCACATAAAAATAAAATGAAATAAAGGTATTATGTCCAACTACAACTTAAAAATATTTTAAAAAAGTTAAAAAGAGGGATCTTAGTTTCTCAGATTTGGTCTGTTGCTAACAGAATGGCTATTGTCTAATTCATTTAATCACCTATATATTTTTCATTCATAACGGAGGATGACTGCCCTATTTTTTATTTCTTAAGGCTTTACCCATTCCTATGAAATTTGTTGAAATTGAAAATGCTGCACCAAACGTGTATATATTTTCTGCCAAATATTATCATTTATATTTGGGATTCTGTTTATATATATTGTATATAGCAAAGAAAACACATTTACAAAAGAACTCTTAATGTCATTTTACCTATTACCCATGCTTTTAAAATGACTTAAGTTCAATGATGTCCCTCACCTTGCTGAGAGTCTCCGGTGAATTCTCCAGTGGCAACTGAGTATCCTGTTTAAAAATAGAAAGAAACAAACTATAATCAGACTAAATGAGATACATCTAGAAAGAAATGAAAAATACCACAGTACTCTTTTATTCGAAAATCTTTATCAATATTATGAAATAAAAACTGTGGTTTAATAAAAAGAAAAAGCAATCACACTACTATGAATACTTTCAAACTAAGTCCTAGATGCACAATAGTTGTTACTACTGACATTATGTAGAAACATGGCAATAAAAAAATCAGATTCTGAGGTCCATTTTCAACGCATGAACACTTTATACTCAATCTGTAAGTGTAAATGGCAGCTGTTACGTTTTAAGAGCTGGTGATTCATCATGATTAGGCAGATACTCTTAAAGGCATCCTTTTTGCTCAAGTTTTGCTACTTCTCTGATCATCAACAAGGCCTGCTTCCTAATTCCTTTAATAACTGCTTTTCACAAATTTCACTTAATTCCAAAAGGAGCTGTTCTTACAAAACACAACTACCATTTTTAAATTTTTCAAATTTATCAAGCAAACTAAATACCACTAGTATACCAAAGGTGAGAAAGAGTAGTGATGAAATGATATTGTGTGGTTTGCATATGATAAAGTTTGAGAATGGAGAGTCTGGAAAGTCTCTTGTTGCCGATCTAGACACTGGATCAGCAACCACGTTGCCTCTGTAGTATTGGTAGCAACCCTGCTAATACATGGTGTCTACTATCAGCAAAGTATTTAATATGCAAAAGATTGTTGTGGATCCTACAGAATAGCTGCTCAAATTAAGTAAGTATACAACATGATTAAAAAAAGAAGTAGTTGTATTTAAAGAGAACAGCTAAGCATCTACTGTAATAAGGAAAGAAAACTTATATAAGATGACAAATGACATCAAATAAGTGTGGAATCAAATTTGCATCTACATTTAATCTGCTTGTCTTTCAAGAAAAAAAAATATCTTGAGCAATGGATCTCACCAAGGTAACTGTCATCATAAGAAGCTGGAGCCACTTCTGTCTGCTTTTCTCCAGCCAGTTTCCTTAGAATATCCTTGAATGAGTAATTTGCGATAATATCTGCAATACTGGCAGTGATCACTTGACCTGTTTTTAAACAAATTAATTCGTTAACGGAATGAATGCAAACAAGCAGACCCTCAGCAGACCCAGAACTACACACGATCCCTTGAAAGCTACCATGCTTGCATTCTTGATAATAAATTTTTCTGCCTGCCAACTAGAACTCTAGTTGATTATAGCTGCACAGAAAAACAGAGATGAACTACAGCATTTTATGTCTTCCTGCTGTTTCCAGCATGCATACTCCCTTCACCTTCAATTTATGTCATTAAGTTTTTTATTCTAGAATGTTCTAGCTAGAAGGAAACTTTGAAATCATCTAGCCTAATGTAGCTTCTTAGAAAAGAGGAAAATGAGGCTCACAGCACTTGAACGCACTCTCTAAGGTCACATGATTTTGCTGGTAGGATATTTAGCATGACAATCAAGGTCTCCTTTGACATTCTAATAAAACTTTGTAATTCTGCAAAGTATGGAAGTAGTATTAAATCTAAATTATTTACACTCAATAGATTGTAAACATATCAGTTACGTTAAAGGAAGGAATTACATGATCAATGAGTCATTTGCTTTTTATGCTAAAATAGATTGAGAAGAGATAAAGTTATGAGAGTAATAAGCCGCTAGGTTCAGTGAGATCCAGAATTTTAGCAATAAAGGAATCCATGGCCACCAACATTGATACGATAAGAAGTTTTGCTAATCTCTCCCAAATAAAGTCACTCTTGAAAGTCTTGAAATATGATTGAATGGGGGTACATGCTTATCTAAAAGACAGTAATTTCCCACTATAGTTTCTATGCACTCCACACCTTTTATGGACATCTAGGGCAAAAGTGTGAACACAGCTCTTTGGAAGAAAACTGAAGAAATGCTTTCAAAAGACTGATATTTAACATCAATTCTGAAGCCAAATTATTCTTCAGAAACTCACACATAAAATTCCCACAATCTTTCTGTTTGAAGTCCAACAAAAAGAAAAAAGAAAAAAGAAAAAAAGAAAGAATAAAAGTGTCAAACCATGTCATAAATATTTCTAGGTCACTGGGACTGAAATGACTGTTCTGATATTAGACAATGGTGTTTACACATGAATTTATGAACAATATTTGTAGAGTTTGCCAATTTTCTTTGCATTAAAGCTCTATAGCTCCTTTCCTTCCTCCCACATAAATACTGCCTTTGCTTTTCCCCTTCAGCTAGTTCTATAAACATTATAATCTTAAGCCTCTATGAAATTTTAAATTGTATATCTCAGACAAATGCTTCTATATGCCCTTGCCAGAGCTAATTTACAGCAAATTATTTGTATCAGATATTTTCCCAATTTAAACCAAGGAATGGATTGTGCAAAATTAACCAAGTGAATTAGAAGACAATCTTTTTTAAAAAAAACATAATTTTTATTTTATGACCATCTTTTGCAAAACATGTTTTTCAGTTTCCAAAATAATCTTTAAAGAAAAAGATGTTAATTATTTAATATTCATAGTGACATGTGTATGAATTAAGCTTAAGAGTAATTTCATAAAAATTTTATCATAAAGTCATCTTCCTGGATCTTTCCCATTGGCTTTTAAATATTACCCAGTCTCTTCCATTTAAAAAAATCTTTCCTCAGCTATTCATCTATGTCACTTTCTACTCTAATTTTATCCTGAACTTTATGGCCAAGATTTCATCTAAATTCTCTGTATTCTCTTGTTAGACATCTCATTCTTACCCATGGCTTCAGTTATCACCAGTATGCAAATGACATAAGTTTATCTTCCTAGAACTTAAGCCTTGCTATCTAAATACTTAAGTGAAAAACTCTTGGACAACTCAACATTTCTATACTCAACACAACCGAAAGCAAACTCAGCACCTTCTCTTTCTAACTCATTCCAAATCTGTTCTCTCCAATGTTCTCTAACTCAGTGAGTGGTACCCACCCATACCCATTCAGTTGCAGAAGTCAGTAACATATTCTTGACATGCTTCTTCCCCTCACCACTATACATCCAATCCACCATTTAGGCTGTTTACTTTGCCTTCGAGGTATCTTGCAAATTTTTCCTTTTTTTTGGGTAGCAATTGAACCCAGGGGAGTTCAACTACTGAACCACATTCCCAGCCCTTTTAATTTTTTTTTTTTTTACTTTGAGACAGAGACTCACTAAGTTGCTGAGAGCCTCACTAATTTGCTGAGGTGGGCCTTAAACTTGCCATCCTCCTGCCTTGGCCTCCTGAGCCACTGGGATTTCAGTTGTGTAACACCATACCTGGCAAATTTTTCCTTCTTTTCAATCTGTACATCTCTCTTCTTAAGAAGCAAACACATTTACCTGAAACCTATAGCTAGTTAACTTTAGAAACTTATAATTAGCTTATAACTTTATACCAATCTTATGACTAGTTTGCTAATATTTCACTTCGGCCAACTTTCAATCAGCTTTCCATAGTGTAGCCAGAGTGATGGTCTTAAAACATGAATTTGATCATAGCACACCATGCATAAAATTCTCCAGTGCTTTCCATTGTTCTCAGGACAAATACTACCTTCCTACTCCAGCTGAACCCATCCATTTATTCTCTTCAAATCCACCGGTGGTGTCTTGTTTGTAGGACAGTGACAATGCTGTTTACCAAGCCCTGTGTGGTGGGCAGGGCCACTCCATACAGCTCCCACAGCTCTTACCCTCCTCTCTTAATCCTAGTCACCTTGACTCTCTATTCTCACCTGCACAGCTCTCATTCATGCTGGGGAATAATTGCCATAGTCCTTCCTCTCTTCACCTAGGTAACTCCTACTCAAAGTTCAGATCTCAGTTCAGTGTTGCTTGCTTCCAAACTAGTTGATCTTTGGGCTGCTGCTGGCCTATGCAGAACATTTATAAGAATTAGAAGAGCCGGGCGCCATGGCTCATGCCTATAAACCCAGTGACTCAGGAGGATGAGGCAGGAGGATAGCAAGATTGAGACCAGCCTCAGCAATCTAACAAGGGCCTAAGCAATTTAGTAAGATATTGTCTCAAACTAAAAAATAAAGTTAAGTGCCCCTGGGTTCAATCCCCAGTACCAAAATGTCATGGCTCCATCATGACATCTCTTTCTTCTTAGTGTGTGTCATGGTTGGAGTTTCTTAGGCATTCATGTTATTATTAAATCAATTCCTGTTTCTTTCCCCAGGTATTAACTTCTGTGAAGGTAAAACCATGTCTGTTTTCACACATTACTATAATCCCAGCATTATAACACAAAATCTGGCATAGTGTTAATAAGTTCTTGGGGGAGAAATGAATTGTTAAGTTGCAAGAATATTTTAAAACAGCATTTCTATAACAAAGTACAAACTGAAATGATGCTTTATTCAAGAAACGATGACTAGGGATAAAATATTAATATGTGCTTTTCTCCTCTGCTAACAGAACATACCTTGCCAGTAAAAACTTCCAGGTCCTCCTACAATGAGGTCTCCATTCTATAAAACAGAAGCAGCAACAGGAACAACAATTGGAAAAGAAACACTGAAAAAATTTCAAAGAGTGATAAATCATTGCTAATAAGCACTGCTCTAACAATTTGTTCTCATTAAAAAATGATTTTTCAAAGAGGTCCTTGTATCAGAGGCCTGCAGGTCATTTTCTTTCCTTTTTTAATTTCCTTTCAATTACTTAGTATGTCATCATATTAAAGAATTTAAATTTGACTCAGGTAAGTTGAACTCTCTCCCCTGAGAATATATAAATTTGGTTTCTTGGCACTGCCTCTGGTAAACAAACCATCTACGTGTTTAATGCGGTATGATTTAGCAGGCATGGTCTTTTGAAAAGCCTTGGTGATAAAAGGAAAAGTCTGTCCTGATTTTTTTCAAGGCCACAGTAATGCCTGCTTCATTTTCTCATATATCTGCAAGCCCACCCCTTCTTAGGAAAGAAAGCAAACCTTCCAGACTAGAAAATATAAATATGTTTTCATCTGTTTACAGTCCCATTTTTGGTACCCTAAATCTGTAAATCCCAGTGGGAAAAAATTTAAAATGAAACAAAAAAGCAATGACAGCAAATACAATGAACAGACAATGTATGTTGATGAAAATTTTCTACTGTATTTCTATTTCAAAACTATAGGACTTTTGTTCTCAAGTGCTTGTACTAGACATCTCTGTTTTTAATTTTGTGAAAGGATATGTGCATTTTCATATGTTTAACCAAATCAATCACAGCTAAGAGATAAAATAAATTACAAATTCTTCTGGTCATTTCAGAAACACATTTTTTTCTGAGTTTTTGAGATTTTCATTTAAAAACAATTGCTACAAGGGATAGGAAAGAAGATGGTTGTTTTTCCTGGTATTCCTATTCATAAGTCATTGTATGTGCTTTTATCAATAGATTGCCATGTGCCTAGTTTCCTTAATAGAAATAGTGAACCAAAAAAATCTTAAGTTGCCAGACATGGATACATAGGTAAGAGGTTCATTGGTTGTTGCTATTGTCCAGGGGTGTGGGAGGGAAAGAAGGTTAAACAGCAACGAACTACATGAAATATTAGAAACTGCAAGACCAAAAGAATTCACCTTATAAAAATCCAGACTAAATCCTGCTTGGCAGTAACCTTGGCCTTCAGGGTCAGCATTGCCTGGAAGGATCAAGATATATAACTGTTATAACATCATCATTTCTAAGATGTATTTTAATAACCAATTCAAGATATTTTGCTGTTTTCTCTATAGACTTCTAAACCTAAAATGATTAATATGTGCTTTCTTTTAAAAATCCATTCCAAGTAATTTATTAAATATATTTTCATGTATTTTCTTATTCTCAAATATCATTATGATTCTATAGTAAGAGCAATAGGAATAATATCATTTGGGGTCTACTGCTCCCATAGAGTACTAACTATTCTACATTTAGGGAATACATCAAAAAACAAGAGTTAAATTGGGTTTTACAAATTATGTTCATTGGAACAAATAAAATCTCCACCTTTGGGCTGTATTTCAAATTGCCCATGTGACAGTAAGGTCTCATCTTTGCCTCCTCCTTCTCATGTATCTGCCATTCCTAATGGGAATGCCTGGAGAAAGATCACCTGTATTCTTGCTTTCTGATGGGAGGACACCAAAAAGGATTTCCATTTTTGTGCTTTTCATTAGGAACTGAACTTGAAATTATTCTATTGTTGGGTATATTTGCAAATTCCATTTCAGATTGCAATGATTCTCACAGGGTATTGAGAACACTCTCTAGGAATGGTATGTTTTGTATTCAGTGTTATTCACTAACAGAATGTCCAAAAATATCTAATTGTACACTTTTGCAAATCGTATGTAGACCAACAGAAGGATTCCAATAATTTTATTATCAAAAATATTTATGGCATCAAGATTAGAAATGTACTGCTCATAACTTATACTTTAAGCACTTCTAAAGTGCTTAAATTATAGCCAACATGTAGTTAAGTAGGGAAAATCTTAATAGTTAATATAGGTACATATGGGCCAGATGTGGTGGTGCACGCCTGTAATCTCAGCAGCTTGGGAGGCTGAGGCAAGAGGATCAAGAGTTCAAATCCAGCCTCAGCAAAAGCAAGGTGCTAAGCAACTCAGTGAGACCCTGTCTCTAAATAAAACACAAAATAGGACTGGGGATGTGGCTCAATGGTTGGGTACACCTGAGTTCAATCCCTGGTACCAAGAAAGAAAAAATCTATCTATGTGTCTATATGTATATATATAGTGCTAGATATGAGCATGCTATTAATTATTTGGTTTTTTAATCAAGAATATTCCAAAATGGAAACTGAAATGAGAGGGCAGGAAAGGAAACAAACACATCATCACAGGAAACACTCACAGGTTGGATGTGTGCCTGCTCCAGATACTTTCTAAAATGGATCTGGTCCTTTTCCTAGAATGTCTTCCAACTTTTTTCCTGTCTTTGGTCAGTACTTAGCTAATTTGTGCATTATCATCATCAGTTCTTCCAGATGCTTGACCTCTTTTTTTAATTAAAAAATTTTTTTTACACTTTTAAATTTTCTACCACATATAACATATTGTGACATAATTCCTTCCTTCTTTTATCATCATATTTTGTAGCTTATGATTATGAATTTTATTAAGTTCCCTAAAAGTTCATCTGTATGACCTCTGGGTCCTGGTTTTCTAGGAGGTCACAGGTGTAAATATTCACACACATCTAGAAATACACATGGATGCACGATACACTACTATGTGAATCTACACGTGTTAAGCTCAATCTATTTAAGAAATGTGTTCTTAAATGCACAAACCTTTTTTGTTTTTCATTATAATTATACATAATAGTGGGACTCATTATGACATATCCATACATGCACATAATATGATCAGTTTCATTCCCTAGAACCTCTTTCTTCTCTACTCAACTCCCTTGCCCTGATCCTCTTCCTCTACTCTACTGGTTTCCTTTTTGTTTCTTTTTAAAATTGGAATGTACAAACTGTTTAAAAACTCAACTCTTATTTCTAATATTGTAAAATATTCAACAGGAAGGGAACATGATCATTCTTTGAAGGTAGCTTGCTTTAAAACAAGAAACTAAAAAATATGAAGAGAAAACCGTAATTTTAAAAAAAATTCATTGAGAAAATAACCACCTTCAAATGTTTATTTTGAGTAGCAACTGGAGTAGCATGTGAAGTTCTTTCCTCCACAAAGCCATTTCTCTTTTCTTGTTGAATTATGATTTATTATAAGAGCTGAAGGCATCTTTCTTCCTGGAATTTCAGAACGTCTCTGAACTTTATAATTATGTCCCAGTGAACTCAGGAATGTGAGGATGGATGCTGTTCATTTGCTACTCGTTTTTGGCATCCGAAGTAAAATGGGAGAGTGTGCATAAATGCTCCTCACCTGGATCATGAATAACCGTTAAGAGCTGAAGACATATCATTAATATGAATGAACAGGTTAGTTCCCACATTGCTCACAGTCGGGGAGTGGTTTGTGGTGCAGAATTAACAGAAGTGCTTCTTTAAAATTCTCTTTTGAAAATAATATTGCTGATGTTCCTGTTCTGTGATATTGACCATATGCTCACGAACAAGCTGGCTTTGTGTTAATGAACTGTGAATTTCTTAGCCATGACAGGAAGTCTGCTCTTGGATGATTTAAAGAGGAAGAAGTACAAGTAGAAATAGGGAGCCCCTGAGGATGTGAAAACGGTGGGTTGTATTAGAGTCCAAAAAATTCTTGGCCATTTACTTAGCAATTCTGCAACTCGGCCCAGGCTCCATTTGGCCTTTGTTGCACTCTTCTTCTATTTAGGAAAATAAAAAATAAATAAATTGGCACCATAAAGGAGGTCAAGATGTGAGGGTCTGTAATTTATATCTAAATAATGCTTCCACCTCACCTGAAACTTGTGCCCCCCAAGACTAGATTCTGTGGGCTGTGTGAGCTCTCACATCCCATGGGTAGTCAGGCAAAGGGCAGACCAAGAAGCAGGGACAGGTTTTACAAATGATCATGCTTGGTATCCGCTGGAGGAATATGACACGTCATCAAGGCAAAAGGCATGTGAAGACGGGCTTGGCTTTTTCATTATAATAGCTGTTACAGGAAAGCATCTGTGGTGATCATGAAAAAATGTGAGACGGATAGGTGTAAGCAATAATAAAACAAGTTCAGTATTGAATCTTTTGGGCTTAACAATACTGACCTTTTACCAAACCCAAGAGCCAAGTACCTGGAATGGAAGGTGAGCCACACTCGTCTCTTTTTCATCTTCTTTTTTGGCGGCGGGGGGTGGGAGGGTGGGGAGACCAGGGATTGAACTCAGGGATACTAGACCACTGAGCCACATCCCCAGCCCTATTTTGTGTTTTATGTAGAGACAGGGTCTCACTGAATTGCTTAGCACCTCGCTGTTGCTGAGGCTGGCTTTGAGCTCGTGATTCTCCTATCTCAGCCTCCCAAAGTGCTGGGAGTACAGGTGTTGAGCCGCTGGCTACTAGTCTCTTCTTGACTATGGCCTGTGCCTGGGAAATTCCTCCCTTCCCCGTCCCACGTGCTACTTGCTAAAAGAATTCCTCCATATCATCCTGTCTAAGGAGCCCCCTTTTTCTTGTCCCCCTGGCCCGGGTCACTCCTTTCTCTCTTGCCTTGCTATGTTTCAACACCTTTTTCTCTACCTGATATGATATTTCAATTTACTTATTGAAGTGTTTGTTGTCTATCTCTCCCACTGGAATGTCAATTCCTTGGACACAGGGGTTTGTTTTTTCTTAGTCTTTGTTGTTCCTCCTACATATAGAATGGTTAGTGCTAATGTGTTCAATAAATGTGCTGAATGAATAAATAATGAAATCTTGTTATCTACAAAGAACCCTCATAAAGCTGTTTAAAATAAAGTCCTTATTCCACAGACTATTTATTTAGCTGACATTGAGAAAATCATAATCTTTTCGCTGCCAAAATCCTCATCAAAACCCATTAGATTTAAAAATAAATTCCATTTTCAGTTCTTTAGAAGTGTAAAACTCAGTGGCCTCTCTTTTAACCTTCTAATGTCCCTGATACATTGTCTTCATTATTTTAGTTCTAATATTTATTTTTTTATTTCTGATATTATTTTAATGTTATCTGACATTACCTTGATATTATTTTTATTTCTGATATTATCTTGGCTAGGTTAATCATGGATTTTATTTTATTTTATTTTTTGTACTAGGGATTGAACCCAGGGGACTCTTCCATGAAGCTACATCACCAGCTCTTTTCATTGTTTATTTTGAGACAGGGGCTCACTAAGTTCCCAATAATCTTGAATTTTAAAAATACTTATGCAAAATGAGGAAAATTCAATTGTGATTTTAGGAGTTAAACTAACTTTGGATTGAGTTTTTTTAAAAACCCATATCCTAAAATCAGTCTCTAGAAAGTTCTTTCCAATGACATTTTTCCCCCTCCAATGTTGTTTGCTGAATTTTTAAGAATAAGAATCAAAACCCATCATTTGCTTATCCCAGTGATCTACTTGGCACTTAGAAAAATGGAGGAGTTCCCAAAAAGACTGAGCAGATAATCAATCCATCCAACCATTCATCATGCCATCTCAGAGTCCTTGGGTATTCAACAAAATAAAGAGATTAAATAGCAATGCCTCCCAAATGACATTCACAGGCTTCCTTTAAAAGATGCTTTGTTGGAAGTGTCCTAGAACTGCCAGATGAGATTTGGACTCTAAGAGTACAGTGTCTTTTGGGAAGAAAAAGTGGGGAGGGGGATTCAGCACCTTAAGGAGAAAAGTGTCCGCCAGTCAAAGCAACAGACCCTAAGAACACAGGTCAGACAGAATGCTCACGCTGAGCTGGGCCCAAGCATGCAGACCAACACCATTCCTGCCATCAATAAGCAAGAGTGGGCAGCCAGCATTCTTTAGAATACTGTGTGAAATTTAAGCAGCAACTGACAATTTCAGACCTAAAATAGGGAACCAATCAATTCTACTGCAGAATATCTAATATCTAAAAACTGAATTTCTAAAAACATAGAAAAGGATCAGCCAAATTCTGAATGTTGGCCTTCCTATCACAGCAAGACACCCTGCAAAGCTTCAATAATTTGTGCCTTCCTCTCTTTTCCCTGTAATGTTATAATGTATCACTGGTGTTTTGAACTTATCTGCACTCCCATCTATAATAGAAAAGACATTGAGCTGGATTTCAGTTGCAAAGGATAAAAATAACTTACTGTTCCGACAAGGAGAGTACTCAGCATATGCACTGAAATTCTGAATCGCCACATAGCAAGTGCCAACGGGATCTTTCTCTGGTGTTGGTTTAAGAGTTCTCCAGTGATACAGAGGTGCACAGGCCTATGAAACATCAAAGACAGTAGAAATATTTCTGATGCAGTTTTCTGGGGTTTTTTTCCCCACATTTTTATTTTTGCATGATAGTTGTACATATTGATTAGATTTGTTGTTACATATTCACACATGCACACAATAGAATAATAAAATTTGGCCAGTATCACTGCCCAGCATTATCCCCTTCTTTCCTCAATGCAGTTTTCTTATACAATACCTTGACTTGACTTATCAATTAGTGTACCTTAAATTAGGTCATACTATTCTAAATTGCCAGATGAATTAACTGGCCTTCATCATCATAGTGAGTGCTTTTGTTGACTGTGTTAATTAAACTTCCAAAGCTACTTTTTAAGATTAATACACAATAACTGCCAAACACTAAACATATACAAAACATTAAACATATACAAAAAGATGTTTAATGTTAATACAAACATTCAACATCCTCCACAGAATTGTAAATTAAAGAAAAGTAACCTGGCAAAAGAAAATTACTTACTAAAAGCAAAGAACTCATTTTTTTTCATTTATTTTTTAATTGAACCTACTAGAACGCAAATGATCATTCAGTGAATGAATCACTATGATGTCTTAAAATGAGAAGTACTTCCTTTCTTTGTTTAGTTGTTTATTTTTTTTTAAAGACTTCCAAATCAAAGGATGCACACAAGTTTATAAACCTCTGTTTTGTGGGTTCCCCTGGTTGCTTCTTATGAATTTTTAAATAATCAGTTCCATCTAGACATACTACCTCCTTATCACAGTGTTTTGGGCTTTATTTTCACTTAGTGTTTTTTTATGCACAGTAAAATTAAAGGCAAGAGACAGTGTCTTATGCCCATTTTAGCAATTTTATAAGAAGTAATCAAAAAGTCATTCAAAAAGTTACATGTTAATGACCTATAAGCATTTCCAAAGCATCAACATTGGAAGTGAAGTAATTCAACACTCTGCCTCTGCTTGTTATGGAGAAATTTATTCTGATAAATTCTAAAGGCCACAGACAACCTTTTTAAAGGAGGCAAGTTATCCAAGTCACTTCATAAATGCATTCTCAATTCTAACAAGGCAAAACCCCAAAGGGTTAGAAAAGAAGTGATCATGCTTATTTCCAGCTAATCTACAGAGTGGTAAATTAGATAAAAGTGCATGTTACACATTTGCTCATATACTGGAGCCTCTTTTGGAATTTAACTGCCAACAGCACTTAACACAGAGCTTTGCATGTAAATATTTCTTACATGAGATTTGGACTCTAAGTGTACAGTGTCTTTTAAATTAAATTAAATGCATTCCCACTACATAAAGTTGAAGCATAATTTTACATTATTAAAATATTATGCTTTAGTTATTATATCTTTGTTTTTATGATATTTAATTTGTCATATTATAAACTTATTTGATGCCTGAACCACATCTTCTAATTTTAGGAATGTTCATCTGGAAAAAAATAAGACATATTTATTACATTCTTCCTCATGGTGCTGCTTCTAGGAATAAATTTCAGTGAAAATATGGGCTTGCCTTTGAATTAGCTTAGGTAATATTAGGAATTTTACTGACAAAAATTAATTTAAACAACAATAAGAAAAATGTGATTTAATTTTTAAATGACATGCTCTGGTTTCTTTCTCAGAATTTAGATTCTAACAAGAGCATATTTAAAAGGATAGAAATGAACTCCTCTTTAAGTTTAAGGAATGAGAGAGGCAGTAAATATGTATAAAACATAGGCAGCTTTTGTGATTTCTGTTTTGCTAGATTGAATTGATTGTCCAAGCCTCATCTCTCAGGACACAGAATTACAGAATCCTAAAAGGTGGAGCTATTAGTCTATCTTCTAATTTGATGAGAAATGAAGACATCCTGATTTTAAAGCCATCTTCTGCTTCTAAATATATCCTTCATAATCTAGTCCAATACATAACTACTTTTAGCAAGGACAATCCATATTCTCAAGTCAATCACCTTTTTACAACTTTGGCTGTGTGGTTTTGCTTTCTTATCCAGTATGAAGTCTTGCCCAGCATCCCCAAAGTCTCCAAGGCAACTAGGCTCCCTTGTCTTAGGGCCTTCTCAATTACCTGGTTAATAAACTCAATGCAAGGTATGAATGGTGAAATACAGGGGGAGTCAGGACAGTGAAAGAGTCATTGTCCTGATAGTATCCAGTGCTTGCCTGATGTCCATTCTAAAAAATTACTATAGATGATATAGATATACATATAATCTCTTTATATATCTGCTTAATTTCACTTATATGATGTGTTTAGGTTTTGACTCAAACCTAATATATATACTTATGTTATCTGGGTATTCAAAATGATCCTTTTTTACTTTTTGGTACTAGGGATTGAACTCAAGGGAAATGGACCAATGAGCCACATCCCCAGCCCTATTTTGTATTTTATTTAGAGACAGTCTCATTGAGTTGCTTAGTGCTTGCTTTTGCTGAGGCTGGCTTTGAACTCTTGATCCTCTGGTCTCAGCCTCCCGAGCCCTTGGGATTACAAGCATGTGCCACTGAGGCCGGCAAGATGATCCTTCGGTAGGCAGCATTTTTTAATAATTAATTATTTTGCATTGCTAGTTGTTAATTTTAATAATTGCATAACATAGAGTAGAATTTAATTCTTCATTCTGACCTTCTGCACTCTAAGAAAAAAAGATTAACTGGAAATACACTTTATACTATCTTCTTTTTCATCACATAAATTAAAAAATGCAAGCATATCAAAAATAAAACATTCTTACTATGAACATATTATATTATTGTATTGTATTTTCAATAGTTTTGGAGGTTTCTACAAATATTGAATAAATGTACAACAATTATGTGCTACAGATAAAACAAATTTTTTTTTTTTTTTTTTTTTGGCACCAGGGATTGAACTCAGGGGTACTGGACCACTGAGCCACATTCCCAGCGCTTTTTTGTGTTTTATGTAGAGACAGGGTCTCACTGAGTTGCTTAGCGCCTCGCCATTGCTGAGGCTGGTTTTGAACTTGCGATTCTCCTATCTCAGCCTCCCAAAGTGTTGGGATTACAGGCGTGAGCCATCGCGCCCGGCATGGCCTAAAATTTTAAGACTCCAAAAAATAAAGTACTCAAAAGACATTTTGAATCCCAAACAGTTATTAGGATGGATTAAGCTTTTCAATAGTAATTCTCATAAGCCATATATCACTAAAGAATAAAAAAGGATCTTATTAATTCTAGAAGAAAACTATATAAATTCAAATACAATTCTATAGGAAGTGCATTGTAAATGCTGGATTTCAGGGCTGAGATTGTAGCTCAGTGGTAGAGTGCTTGCCTAGCATGTGTGAGGCACTGGGTTCAATTCACAACACTGCATATAATTAAATAAAATAAGGGTCCATTTACAACTAAAAAATATAAAATAATAATAAATAAATGTTGGATTTCTAACTATAGAAGGCAATCTATATATTGCTCATCTCCTGTTTATGTCAAAATCTTTTTGGGGAGGTTAACCACAGATTAAATAAAATTCATAGATATTTATTCTTACTAAACTATAATTTAGATATTTATTCTTACTAATCTGCACTTCAAATAGCTTTAAACAAATTCTAAAATACAAAATTATTTCTTTATTGTTGGAGAGAAATTAAAGCCAACAGGTTAAAAAAATCCCTAACCTAAAATTTTTTCAGATTAATTCAATGATTACTTTTTTTCTGAACAACTTACACATGTATTATTGTTTAACAACAATAAGATGGGGTACCATAGTTATAACATTGTAAAACTAAAAGATATCTATTTGAGAGTTTCAGTTTAAAAGCATTAATGAAATCACAAAATCAGGTAGTTAGTAGTTTCTAACATTTTTATGTTAAAGAAAGTCTGACTTTTATTCTAAAAAGAATCAGTGATACTACTGTAGATTGTTTAACACCCCTAGAGGAGTGTTCTGTATTTCTGTTCAAATTTTAGACAGACCTATAAATCTGAATCAATAAACTACTTATCTCCTGAATAATTAGCTCTTATTTTTTCATATATCTTGGTCATTTTGAAATATTTAACTGCTCTTTTGGGAAACCAGCTTCATTTCCCATAGTTTTGAACGTTAAACTAGATTGTTTAATTTTAAGCACTTAATTTCTTTAGAAAGCCAATAATTTTACCTTTGAAAGTCTAATATGTTCCTGGGTAATGCAATTTTTAAAAATATGGGTGTTACAACATTTCAATGCACCTGATATTCCAAAGCAATTCCACGATCACACAATTTGTACTCACCACAACTTTCCCTCTGTGAGCTTTCACTGTTGCTCCAAACCACTGATTCGATTTAAACTCTATAGGTTCTTTGGTCCCGTTAACTCTGATCTTTCTGTTGTCTGACAAGGGGGATATCAATTATTAATAATTTGTAAAATTTGGCATCCAGTTAAGATACACAGTAATAAATTTATGCATTCAAATACCAGAAGAACTAACACCAATCCTTCTTAAACTTTTCCAAAAAATTGAAGAGAAGAGAATATTTCCAAGGGCTAGCATTACCCTGATACCAAAATCAGACAAGGACACTGCCAGAGAAGAAAATTATTGGTCAATATCCATGGTGAGCATAGATGCAAAAATTCTGAACAAAATATTAGTAGCCCAGATTCCACAGCACATTAGAAACCATGATCAAGTGAGATTTATCCCAAAGATGGAAGGGATAAAAGTTTTAATATATGCAAAACAATAAACATGCTATAGCATGTCAATAGAATGAAAGGAAAAAACATATGATCATCTCAATAGGTGCAAAAAAAAAACTCATTTGGCAATATTTATCCTTTCATGATAACAACTTAACTTTCAACATATCAGGTATTAAAGGACCATACTTCAACACAATAAAGGCCATTTATCACAAGCCTATAGCTAATATCATACTCAATGGTGAAAAGATGAAGGAACAAGATAAAGACGTTCACTCTTGCCACTTCTAGTCAACACAGTATTAGAAGCCTTAACCAGAGCAATTGGACAAGAAAGAGGAATAAAAGGCATATAAATCAGAAATGAAGAAATTAAATTGTCTCTGTTTTCAGATAACATGGTCTTATATACAGAAAACCCTAAAGACTTTACCAAAAACCAAAAAACTGTTAGAAATAATAATTGTATTCAGTAAAACTGCAGAATACAAAATTAACTTGCAAAAATCCGTAGCATTTCTATACACTAACAGTAAACATTATGAAAATAAGATCAAGAAAAAAATACCAGTCAAAATAGCATTAAAAATACTTTAGGGGGCTACAGTTGTGGCTCAGTGGTAGAACACTTGCCTCGCATGTGTGAGGCACTGGGTTCAATTCTCAGCACCACATATAAATAAATAAAATAAAGGTATTGTGTCTATCTACAACCAAAAAAATTGAAAAATATACTTTGGAATAAACTTAGCAAAGAAGTGAAAGATCTATACACTGAAGACTGATGAAGGAAACTGAAGAAGATAAAAATAAATGGAAAGTTATCCTGGGTTCATGGATTGAAAGGAATAAATATTGTAAAAATGTCCACACCCAAAGTGATCTATAGATTTAATACAATCTCTATTAAAATTTCAATGATATTCTTCAAAGAAATAGAAAAAGCAATCATAAAATTTATATTGAACTACAAAAGACACCAAATAGCCAAAGCAATCCTGAACAAAGAGAACAAAGTTGGAGGCATCACACTACATAACTTCAAAATACAATATATTGCAAAGCTACAGTAATTAAAACAACATAATACTTACATAAAAACAGGTACATAGACCAACGGAATAGAATAGAGAGCCATAAGTAAATCCAAGAACTTACAACCAACTAATCTTCAATGAAGGTGCCAAAAACACACAGTAGGTAATAGCCTCTTCAACAAGTGATCTTGGGACAACTGGATATCTACATGCAGAAGAAGAAATCTTATCTTACCCCATATACAAAAATCAACTCAAAATGGATTAAAGACTGAAATAGAAAACTTGAAACTGTAAAACTACTAGAAGAAAACATGGAGGAAAAGTTTTTTGATATTTGTCTTGGCAAAAATTTTTTGGACATCACCCCAAACACACAGGCAACAAAAGCAAAACTAGGCAGATGGGATTGCATCAAACTGCTAAGCTTCTACACGGCAAAGAAAACAACCAACAGAGTGAAAAGACAACCTATGGAATGGAAGAATATCCTCGCCACACATGTGACAAAGGGTTAGTACCTAAAATATATAAGGAATTCAAGCAAGTCAATAACAAGAAAACAAATAATCCAATTATAATCTGAGTGAAGGACCTGAATAGATATTTCTTAAAAGAAAAGGGTAAACAAGAATATGAATAAATGCTCAACATCACACTGATCATCAGGAAAAGGCAAATTAAAACTATAATGATATATCGCCTCAGCTTAGTAAGAATGACTATTACTAAAAAGACTAAAGCCAACAAGTGCTGGCGAGGATGTGGAGAAGAGGGGATGATGACACATTGTTGGTGGGAATGCACATTAGTACCGCCATTATGGATAAGAGTATGGAATTAAAATACTTCATGACAAGTTAAAAATAGAACTACCACATGCTCACTTCTGAGTGAGCATACCCACTTCTGAGTATATATCCAAAGGAAATGAAATTAGTATGTTGAAGAGATATCTACACTCCATGTTCATGGCAACATATTCACAACAGCCAAGATAGGAAATCATCCTAAGTGTCCACCAATGGAGTAATGAATAAAGAAAATGTGGCATATATACACTTGGGATGCCATTTAACCTTAAGAAAGGGAATTCTGTTATTTGTGGCAACATGAATGAACTGGAGGTACATTATAGTACATAACATAAACCAGGCACAAACAGACAAATCGTGCATGATCTTGCTTATGTGTGGAATGTAAAAATGTTGAAATCACTGAAGCAGAGAGTAGAATGATGTTGGTCAATGGGTGAAAAATTTATTAGGAGGAATAAGTTTTGGAGATCTATTTTATTGCTTGTGATAATAGTTATTATAACGTATACTTGAAAATTGCCAAGAGAGTAGTAAATGTTTTCACCTCTACAACAACAAAAAAGTTGATGATGGATAGGTTAGTTAGCTTGATTTAATTGTTCCACAGTTTGTACATATATCAAAATAGCTCATTGTATACTGTAAATGAAAACAATTTTCATTTGTTTAAAATGAATAATTGAAATTTAAAAAAATTTTAAGTAATTTAAAAAATACTTAGAACTAATTTTCATACAAGAGGGTGATTTCCCTTTAAGTTCAAGGTAAAGGATGACTTTCATTACATAAATACAAAATACATGCATAACATTTCACAACTTTAAAAAGTATTTTCTTAGATTTTAAATTTGAGAGCTAACCATACCTTAAACTTCATGTGGACTCTGGTAGTCTTAAATCTACTCTTCCTTTATTGATTTGTTTCAGATAGAAGACCGAATGATTATAACTGCTCTAGAGAATTCCAAATCACAAGATTCTCTCTGGTCTGAAAAGCACACAATTTCTCAGCATGGGATAGCTGGAGCCAGCGTCAAGGACACCAAGGTCTTGGTTTTTAACTGAGTGATGTGCCCACACAGCCACCACAAGATGACATTCCAACACCATTTTACACACACTTCACAGAGGTCAGGCATGAGAGGAGCCAGCTAGGGAGAGACTTCTCCCAATTATAACCCACTTAAAGTCTTGATCAAAGGCAGATGCCTTTACTCACTGTTGCTTCCTCAGTCAACTCACTCCCCACACAGTTCTAACTGCACTGTTCTAACAGGAGCTTCATCAATATAGTTGATGAGTTTCTAAAGACATTAGTACTAGCTGGGCGCGGTGGCATACACCTGTAATCGCAGCCGCTCAGGAGGCTGAGGCAGGAGAAGTACAAGTTCAAGGCCAGCCTCAGCAATTCAGCAAGACCTTCCCTCTAAATAAAATGCAAAAAAAGGGCCAGGGATGTGGCTCAGTGGTTAAGTGCCCCTGGGTTCAATCCTGGTACAAAAAAAAAAAAAGACATTGGTACTAGGTCATCTTATTTATATGTTTCCTTTCATATGTATTTTATTTTTCTTCCTTGACTCTATCATAAATACATTACAAAATGAACTTTTGACTCCCATTAGATAAGGCCAGAATAAACATGTCATTAAACCTTCAATTGTGTATATTTATGATTATAGATTTTTAAAAGAATAATTTATATACATTCAGTCTTACCCTATAATTAATATTTTGATATATTTGTGGAAAATAATGAATTTCCTTCTTAAAAGTTGTGTGCTTTTGATATGAACATTAAAAAAAGAAAACAAGCTCTGGATATCCACACTCAAAAATGCTCACAACTGGGGCTGGGATTGTGGCTCAGTGGTAGAGCACTTGCCTCACATGCGTGAGGCACTGGGTTCGATCCTCAGCACCATATAAAAATAAATAAATAAAGATATTATGTCCATCTACAACTAGAAAAAAAAACTTTAAAAAAATGCACACAACTGGCAAAGAAGAAGGGCATCTTATATCTTATAGCCTAAAATGGAAAACTTAAACATTTCTATTTGTGTCCAGGCAAATTGTAGAACTTGGACAATTGTAGAACTCAGAGCCAAAGGATCTTGCCACCACTAACTGGGTAGCCATTGGCAATTCACTTAATCTTCTGGAGTTTTAACTTCTATAAATTGAGGCTGAGAATACCTTCCTCTACTCCTCCCATAGAGGTGCCCTAAGTCACTAAGATCACAGGAGATAAATGAACCTGGAAGTTCTTTATAAATTGGGAAGTCGCATATTCCAGAAATCTTGTAGAATAGATTTAAAGTCCATAACTCCTATCTTTTAAATAGAAACCTGGAAACTCAACTTAGGTCCAAAAAAAGGCCCACAGGTGCACAAGTACAATAAGTTATTAGTGATTTGTGGCACTCAGGAATAAAATTAATAACACCTCATCAGCTTGTCAACACAGCTTTGATTAAGCACAGGGAGAAAATACTACAGTGGCTTTGAAATTTCTAAACTACTTAAAAGCCATGGAAAGAAAGCTGGCACCTCAGAAACTCAATCGAAGTTAAAGGAAGTCCCAAAACAACTTAAGAAAAGCAGGCTTCTACGAGGAGGGAATTATGGGAGGAAAAGACATCAGTTCTGAGCTAGGCCTGGCTTTGCTAGATTCAAGGATGCGATTCTACCTGGGTGGCTCTGAGGCATCTTTTCTACCACTATAGGTTGAACTGTGTAATGACTTCATGAACTGAAAGCATGAACTGTGGGTTATTTTTCAACAAATTTTTATGGATGAAGAATACAAATGAATGAACTTCATTGATTCCATACCCTGTCCAAGAAGCAGAATAGAAGAAAATGCACTATTCCAGGTCCCAGTTTATTAAAATGAGTTTTGATCTAGATATATCATGCTTTTATTGATACTCAAAGTCAACAAATCACTTTTTAAAAAGTTCTATTCTAAGCCAGGCATGGTGGCGCTTGCCTATAATCCCAGTAATTTGGGAGGCAAGCCAGAAGGGTTACAAGTTCAAAGCCAGCCTCAGCAACTTAGTGAGACCTTGTCCCAAAATAAAAATAAATAAATAAAAGGACTGGGATGTGTTTCTCAGTGGTTAAGTACCCGTGGGCTCAATCCTCATTGCTAAAAATAAATTAAAAATAAATTAAAGTTCTCTTCTACTGTTTTTATAAATTTTTGGTTTTCAATCTAACATTGTAAATTTCAAAATTTTTCAAATAATTAAGACAGATTTGGGTTAATGGTGAAGGTGATCTTTTCTTATTTTTATTTATTTATTTATTTTTACCTTTCCTGAACAAGATTTTTTAATAGCAAATAACCTGACACATTGGCTCACTCGTGCTCAATAAAGTTTTGAAGCCTAGAGGATGTTTTTGATTTAATTTGATCTAACCTTTACAAAAACAATCCCTAGGTAATGTCTGTCAATACTCAGCACTATCTCTATCCTTTTAAGCTTTCCTCTGTATGTCAAAGGCCAAAAGTCTAGAAAACACATTTCCAAGACTTTCTTATGAATAGGATTCTGGATGAATGAGCAACTCATGAGAGGTTTGTAAAAGGGAAAGAGAGAAGCTGTTACTTTCTGGTGGCAGCTGTGGGCAGGCTCATGGGCACAGGTGACAGATGTAATGCTCTGCCAGCAGCTCTCTGGGCTTCTTCTGACAGTCATCTTTGATGTGCTTCACGCAGGTCATGCCCAGTGATTCCTTGACCTGCAGGCAGCAACTTTCTTGACCCTCATACCCCAGGCTTTCTCAAGGCCATGTAAGCTTCTTAGTCTCTGTGTAAAATCCCTCCCTAGTTGAGACACTCAAAGCAGGTTCTGTTTTCCTAAGCAAACCCAAACCCTGACCCACTAATAATGTGGGGCAAAGCATGTAAGGCTGGAGCATGTATCCTCTATAGCAGAAAAAAAGCTTCAAGTTACCCCAGGACATTGTCATCTCTACAGAACTCATGAATGGACCAGTGGCTCTGAGGGATGGTGGGGACCATTGGTTGCCTAAGCAAGTCTCTCCTTGATACAGCATATAGTATAGAGAAAGCAAAGTCTAAAGCTAGGAAAAAGGTTTTATAGCAACTGTGTGCAATGTAAGTTTTCTAAGTAGCAGAAGACTATAAAGCTAATAAACAGTGAAAATCTTAGTGAATCTTTTTTCATGAAAAGATCAATATATTTAATATGTAAAAAGCTCAAAAATAAATACAAAAAGACTAAAATTCAATAGAGAAGAAGTTCTAAGGGCTTGGATGTGCCTTGCAGGTGAAAATAAATCAGATAGCTTGTAAATTCATGGAAACACCTTGTGCCTCAAATTAAAACAATAATGATTTAACACTTGTCATCTACCAGTCTGGCAAAAGATTAATAATATTTACTCTTCTCAAGAGAGTAACTTGATGCAATGTTTTGGAATGTCCATTAAACCAGGTGTATCAACTTTTTAAATGCAAAGTTTTTTCTTTTGATTGAGAAATTCTTTGAAAGTTTTGTTCAATGAAAATAACGACACTAATACCCGAAGATACAATACAAACATACTACAGTTCTGTGAGCAATACAAAAAAAAAAGGGACTTACAGGTACATATATAAGGGCCTCAAAAAGAAATTTCTGTTATCTATAGAACAGACTACTATCCAACTGTTAAAACATGTACAAATAGAGTTTTATGCATTAGTATAGAATCATGTATATAAAATATATTTTTTCTTTATAAAGTACGAAAAGTACACGGACTTAATATGACAATCATGTGTCCCCACTGTGCAGAACTCATGATGGTGAGTTTTTCACATGCAGTGGTCCTGTCTAATGCCCATCCCTATTCTTTTCTACCTTCCCTTCTTGTCCAGATGTTGCTGCCATCATGAATTATGCATGTCTCTGGGCACTTAAAAAATAATGTCCATGAATAATAGAGAACAAGGTTCTGCAAAATTTTGTTCTGTCAAGGGCCAGATAATGAGTGCTTTAGGCTATGCCATCTCTATGGTCTTTGTCACGACTACTCAATTCTGTCCTTATAGCAACAGCAGCCCATAGGCAATATATGAAAGAATGACCCTGGCTGTGTTCCAATAAAATTTTATCTATGGGCACAGAAATTTGAATATCATATAATTTCATGTGTCATGAAATATTATCCTTTAAAATATTATTATTCTTGAAAATATTTTCCAGCCATTTAAAAATGTAAGAACTACTCTCAGTTTACAAGGCAGTACAAAAACAGATGGTGGATCAGATTTAGTTGTAGTTTGCCAACAATTGATAGAGTATTCTTTTGTGTATTCCTTTTAACTGAAAAGAAGCCATTATATTATCTGTACATAGCAGCCTGTATTTGTGTTTTACATTCAATTTTATGTCTGTGAGAGGTGACATGTCCAGGAATAGCTAGCTGACTAGATAAAAAAAACCCAAATATATAGATATATAGTCACATAGATGGGTGGATGGATGAATGGATAGAGAGACAGATGGACATGTCCAGTTCATTCTTTATAACTCCTATATAGTATTGAATCACATTGAATAATCACCTAAATTTTATTGTATCACATTGAATAATCACCTAAATTTTATTTGTCCATTTCATTTACATATAAAACTTTAGGTTTAAGCCAGGCATGGTGGTGCATGCCCATAATCGCAGCAGCTGGGGAGGCTGAGGCAGGAGCATCACAAGTTCAAAGCCAGCCTCAGCAATTTAGCAAGGTCCTAAGCAACTTTGCAAGACCCTGTCTCAAAAAAATAAAAAGGGCTAGTGATACTTGGTGGTTAAGCATTCCTGGTTTCAATTCCCGGTACCAACAAAACAATAAAAACAGAAATTGGGCTTATTTTCAGTTTTACAATTACTATAAATGTGAGCTGTAGGTATCCTTAGCTCATCCTCATCTGCATATGTACAAGGGTTTCTCTCTGGCAACAGACCAGGAATGATGTTACTGGATCAAAGAAAATGATCATATCCATTTTATCAGATATACCAGCTGCACTTCAAAGCAACTACAATTTCCGGGCCCACCAGTGGCACATGAGAGAGGGGGCATCAGTTCTTGATATTGCAGAGTATTTAAATTATTTCCAGCCTGAGTGACTGTGAAGCATATCTCGCTTTGTTTTCATTTTAATTTCCCTGATTGTTAGTAAGATCGGTCTTCTTTTCATCTTTATGTACTATTCACTTTTTTCTTCTGTGAATTGCCTGTTAATATTCTTTGCTCATCTTATTTGGTTATTGGTTTTGGTTACTACAAATTCATCGCCCATTTGGGGTCTTGATTCTTCTTTCCACATATAAGTGGCAAATACTTTCTCCACATTTTTTCTTTCGTTTTTTGATTATATGAAGATCATTGTCCATCTGAAAATTATTTTTGTATATAATGTGGCAGGAATATCTTGCTTATTTCAATATAAAGAGTCAGCTGTCCCAACACCATTTATCAGTCTGTCTTTGCTCAGTGATTTTTGATGCCACCTCTGCAATAGTAAGTCCTGACGTGGCCTATGGGGCCAACACAATCTGGCCTGCTTGCTTCTCTGGCCTCACCCCCTCCCACTTTCTCAGGTTCATGAAGCTGCAGCCACACTATCTGTCCACTGAACACACCCAGCCTTTTCAGTCTCACTATTGCAGTTACTCTTCACGCAGCTTGGAAAGTTCCTCCCATGTGTTCCACAGGGCTGCCACCTCCTTCATTACTCAGGTTGCAGCTTAAACGCCATTTCCCCAGACACACATCCCCTCAGTCACCCCGCCAGACTGCTCTGTCATTCACTCTCCTCTTACTCTTGCTAGTTTTCTTCATAGCACTTACCACGATCTCAGATGGCCTTGTTAGTTTTCACTTGTGTTGATTATGCCCTTGATAATGCACATAAATTTCATGGACAGAGACTCCTCTGCTTCTCCAATGAATTTCCCACTTTTAGAACAATGTGTGGCACATAATAGGCCCTTAGTAAGTGTTTGTTGAATGAATGACCATCTGTTCACTCAGAAGTTTGTCTATGATACATTCATTGTTCAGTATGATCCCACTTTTGTCAAAAGGTCAAATATTCTGTGTGTGTGTGTGTGTGTGTGTGTGTGTACAGATTAAGCGGAATGAATGCTTATATTACATTTATGATCTAAAAAAAATCAGAAAAGAAAACCTGAAGATACAGTGAAAAATTCTGTAGGCTAGCTTGGGAAATATAGATAGGTGTTAAGAATAAAATTGATTTGGTTAATCTACATTTCTGGACTTCGATGGAATCTTCCTTAAAATGGAAGCGTTGGACCATCTTGATGCGATTCCCAGTGGGTGGCAAGCCTACTGGATTTTGGTTCCTTCAGTCTTGGGAGTATGCCTTTCAGAACAGGGGTGAGGGACTGTAGAATGTGGTGCGCACATGGGCTACAACAGGTTTTTCCAATCTTCTAGTTTAGCAAAATGAGGGGAATTACAGGAAGTGAAGATAGATCACCATGGGTGAGGGAAAGAGAAGCTGAAACTGACACAGGTGTGACCAAACATTTTGGCAGATAGTGTAATTTTTGAAAACTATAAAGCTCTCGACCTTGTACTGGAAAAACAGTTTAGTTTCCCTATAACTTTCAGTCAGCACTTACAAATCCATGCCCTTAGGGACTTTCTTAAAGCCTTTGCAGGAGCTGTCCAGACAGTTTTAATCAGGAAAAGGGGAAAAACAATCTTTAAACGTTTGTTTATAATCTTTACCATAGTCAAATATATGCTGTAAAAGTTTCATTGAAATTGTGAGAATGAAGAAAACTCGTTAAAATTGAAGATAAAATAGCAGTGGTCAGACAAATCCAAAAAAAGAACATGAGTTGATTTTTGTCAGAAGATTAAACATCTGAATGTATGATTCCTAATACTGCAAAACTGCTATTAAAAGCTATTGAAAGAACACCTTTGTAACCTTCACAGTCTTGGTCATCTTATTGTGAATTTTCAAATATTTAAGGAAATATTGTACTAATTCATTTTCCATATGATGTTCAAGAAATATGTTATTCTGATTAAAGGGATATATAAAACTGAGATTGATAATTTATATCATAGATGCATAATATTTACAGATAGGTACATAGTGCATTGTACACACACACACACACACACACACACACACACACACACACACACACACACAGGTTTTTTTGGTGCTCCTAATGGATCAAGTCTAACTGTCCTGCCCCCTGCACCTGTGGACCCTGACCGCAGCTGGTTTCTAGTATGGGGTATCCTTCTCATTCGGTTGCTACTCCTCTGTTCCTTGCTGAGTTTTACACCAAGGCCTTCTTTTCAGCTCTTTATCTTGTCAAATGCATTTCCCTCTTGTTTGCCAATTTGCCCAAATCACTTTTTTTCCTTTTCCTTCTTTTTTTTTTTTTTTTGCATCAGGGATTGAACCCAGGGGTGCTTAACCACTGAGACACATCCCCAGCCATTTCTATTCTTTATTTTGAGACAGAATCTTGTTAAGTTGCTTAGGGCCTTGCTAGGTTGCTGAGGCTGGCTTTCAACTTGCCATCCTCCTGCCTCAGCCTCCCAAGCCACTGAGATTACAGGTGTGCACCACTGTGCCAGGCCAAAATGGATTCTTTAAAAACTTATTTTAAAACTTAGGGCCCCAAACTTCTTACAAATTAAAGTTATTTCAGATTATTGTTCAAAAATTTTTAAATAATAAAAAGTAAAAAAACTTAAAGAATTATCTGACATAGTAAGTGAAAGGCTATTAGAATTTAATTCCTTGTGTCCAGTTGCTGTTAAATTTGATAAACTCATCCAGCTGTTCAGAATTTAAGAGACTCTAGCTCATTTCTCTAGTTTATAGAGAAATAAACTATTCTTGTCTGGAACTTTTATTTTAAATCATTCATTTATATCAGTATTTAGATGTTCAATTTCATACATAACCAAATACTAATAAAGCTAAGTGAGATAAATGTGTAATTTTAAGTTTTAAGAACTAATTTTATATGTATGGATTTGGAATAACAATAATATAGATAGGATTACAACCCTCCTATTATATAGTCTTCCTCCTCTGAATCAGCATACACACTTTCTGCTATAATTATTTCCATGTCAAGATCATCTTCCCTAAAATAGAGATCATGTTTCCAACTATGTTTTGAATAGCCAAGAGTAGCTAGCTAGTGTTTTTTATAGTTTTGTTTAGTAATAAAAATGAATAAGCTTGCTACATTCGATATCATTTGAAATGTTTTTCATGTGTAACTTGACTAAGGTCTTATGTAAGGTATGTTCTGGAAATAATAGGGACTTTTGCTGGTACAATATGAACCATTTGGTGGGTGGGTATTATGCTGATTAATAGGACGCAAGAAAAGCAAGAAATTAGGAGTTAAGAAATGAATAAATGATCTTTTCAAAGGGAAAATATAAGGTATCTGTGGCATATCAGATTAAAACAAAACAAAATGCCACAAGTCCCAAGTGCAGCATAATAGTTGGAAAGGCAGAGCTGGCTCCAGTTGTATTGTAGTGATTAAAGCATCAGTTTTGACCTCATTTACAGCTTGCTTCAGTACACCCACATTGGCTGGAACAGTTTTCTCTCTTATCTGCCAATCCCAGAGATGGCCATGTACATGCACACATACATTCATGTACACACATGCACATTCGCATCGCTATTTAGCCTGACCTTTAGCACCATTCTCTCTGAAAAGCCTTCCTTGACACACCAAAAGCACCCTCTTAAGCCAGGAATAGGGTCCTTTTTCATACCTAAAGACTTCTTCACTTTCTGCTGCTATGGCACTTATACCTGCATTAGAACTGCCAGGGGCTGGTCTTCCATAGGAAGCACTGCAAGCTCAGAGAGTATGTCTATCTTGTTCATTAGTTTTGCCCAATATAATGGTAACCCCATCAACCAAGCTATAAACTGGGAGCTCATTCTTGACAACTGCCAATCCTGTGCTTACAAATTCCATTCAGTCATTGCTTCCAGTTGATCCTTTTGTTATGGTTTGAATGTGAGGTGTCCCCCAAAAGCTCACGTGAGAAGACAATGCAAGAAGGTTCAGAGGAGAAATGATTGGGTTGTGAGAGTCTTAAACTAATCTGTGAATTAATCCCCTGACAGGGATTAACTGAGTGGTAACTGAAGTGGTAGGGTGTGGCTAGAGGAGGTTGGTATTGGGGGCATGGCTTTGGGGTATGTGTTTGTATCTGGCAAGTGGAGATCTCTCGCTCTCTCCACTTCCTAATCACCATCTGAGCTGCTTCCTTCTGGCACACTCTTCCGCCATGATGTTCTGTCTCACCTTGAGCCTCGAGGACTGGAGCCAGCCTTCTATGGATGAAGACCTCTGAAACCATGAGCCCTCAAATACACTTTTCCTTCTCTACAAATGTTCTGGTCAGATTCTTTAGTCACAGCAGTGCAAAAGTTGACCAAAACACCTTCTTTCCAAATATCTCTCAGCCCGTCTTCTTTCCATCCCTATTTTCACCACCTCCATGGTGAGTGCCATGTACTTTAGCCGTGGTTATTGGCACTGTTTCCTGGCTGTGCATCCTTGCTCTAGGGTTGCCACCTTCAAGCCCATTCTCTATCATGGAGCAGAGTTCTTTCTACAATGTGAAGCCATAATAAGCCCTGACCTTGCCAGGATCATCCTTGTCATTCTTAACCACAGTGATTTTCTTTCAGCTCTTTGAATTTTTTTCTGAGTTTTCACCCTTGGAGTAATTACCTGGGATCACATATCTTGATTGTAGGTACAACTGAGAAATGAAAACTCTCAGTGTGGCTTAGATATCACCTTTGGATGGTCAGGAACATAGCATGCTTCTGCTTAGTACCCTGTTGTTTATTTGCTGCAAGAAGTAATGAAAACCTCTCAGCATAGGAACCTCAGGAAGCCAGCTAACTGACACAAATTTCTCTGGTATAATCTCAAAGGACCACTTTAAATACAGGATATGATTGGGTTTCAGGATGAAGGTTGTATAAACTTACTTCCCATTAGCACTTGAAAATATATTCCCATTCCTTCCTGTTGCATAGCTGTGTATTCCTCTGGACTTCATCCCTGTTTCTAGAACTTCCTTAACAAGACTCCTATAGCACAAGAAGTAAAATCAAGAATCAACAAATGGGATGGATTCAATCTAAAAAGCTTCTTCTCAGCAAAAGAAATAATCAGTGAAGTGAACAGAGAGCTGACATTCTGGGAAAAAATCTTTGCCACACACACATCTGATAGAGCACTCATCTCCAGGATATATAAAGATATATCCAGGATATATAAAGAACTCAAAAAGCTTAACACCAAAAAAACCAACAATCCAATCAATAAATGGGCCAAAGAGCTGAAAAGAGACTTCACAGAAGAAGGTATACATTTCATCAACAGACATATGAAAAAGTGTTCAACATCTCTAGCAATCAGAGAAATGCAAATCAAAACTACCCTAAGATTTCATCTCACGCCAGTCAGAATGGCAACTATCAAGAATACAAACAACAATAAGTGTTGGCAAGGTTGTGGGGAAAAAGGCACGCTCATACATTGCTGGTGGGACTGCAAATTGGTGCAACCAATCTGGAAAGCAGTATGGAGATTCCTTAGAAAACTTGGAATGGAACCACCATTTGAGCCTGCTATCCGACTCCTCAGTCTATACCCAGAAGACTTAAAAACAGCATACTACAGTGCTGCAGCCACTTCAATGTTTATAGCAGCTCAATTCACAATAGCTAAACTGTGGAACTAGATGCCCTTCGATAGATGAATGGATAAAGAAACTGTGGTATATATACACAATGGAATATTACTCAGCAATAAAAGAGAATAAAATTATGGCATTTGCAGGTAAATGGATGGAGTTGGAGAATATCATGCTAAGTGAAGTAAGCCAATCTCAGAAAACCAAATGCTGAATGTACTCATTGATAAGTGGATGCT
>CM053410.1:24796747-24818486 GCA_028644305.1 Xerus rutilus | reverse complement strand
TTTTCCTATTCATTTAATTGATGAAATTGTACTGCTTTGTCCCTAAGTGTCTCATTGCAAATATGATTCAGCTACAGTAAGGGTTAAATACATTCCTGTGGGCTATTCTGGAAACTGAAGCCCAATCTTTCAGCATTAGTTTTTTTTACAGAAAAGTGAATTCAAAGTTCCAAACAAGTGCTTTAGAATGAACTTTGGAAATTTTTACCTATTGTGATTTAACACTGGAAAATTTTGGTTAGGAGTGGCCAGTTTTTAAAAACTCATACTGATGCCTGGCTTTTCTAGTTTTTATCTATTGAACCATGGCATTACTGGGATTGGGGCTGTAGAAGGTGTTCAGGTGTAACTTATGTGGGCAGATATTCATTCTCCATTTAGCAAAGGAAAAATATACCAACTAGATTCCGACTTGATATGCTAAGAAATGTCCTAGGTGGGTTATTAAATGCATTGCCATGACTGTAGATTGTTTCTTGGTGAAAACAAACCAAACATGTCAAAAAATAAACACCTATTTTCTTGAATGTAAATTCAATTAATGTCAATGATGATTTTACTTGTCAAGGTCTGAATTTAAAATATTTTTAAAAATACAAATGATTTGGGCATGAGTGATTAAAATGGCATTTATTTCAAGTGTAACTGATCAATTCTTCTGATTTAGGAAATTTATTCTAAAAGTAAAGGTCAATAATGAGGAGGCATCTCAAGTCTGATAAAACAACTAATTAAAGATTTCTGTCATAAAGTAACAGCCAGCAGCTTAACTTTTCCATTACTAATACTTAAATTCAAAAGAAAAAAGCATATAAAACTTGGTTATTAAATAACTGAATTACTTAATGAAATGGCAAATAAGCTATCATGGCCATATATAGACAGGAATGAAAAACATAATTTAAAAATGCTTTTATGAAAGACTTTCCTAGTTTGGTCATAATTCTAGGTAATTCTTTCACAGAATTGTTTTCTTTAAAATGATTTCCATATTCATAGAACTGAATTTTTTTCTCTTCAACATAAAAGATATAAATTAACAAGTAAATACCACTCAGTGGATTTCATCAAAATTCTGTGAAAATGGACATTCTACATACATTCTAAATGCATACTGAGATACCAAAAAATACAGAAAGGATGATGTTATAAAATAATTGAGCGGTGCACAAGGGATTGTAAATGATTGTTCATCAAAGGGTTATTTGAGCTGACATATTCACATTTTTCTGGAAACAGATATTTGTTTTCTGATAATACATATCATTTGAATTCATAAAGTTTTGGTGGTACAAATTAAAACATTAATGTTAATGTTTTTAAACACATTACATTTAAATTATTTTCTCAGAACCCAAAGAGAAAACACCAGAGGAAACGTAACCAGACTGAATTGTTTAAAATGTATTTTCCCTTTAATTAAATAAGAAACATCTGTCTAGGGATTTTGGAAATGAATGTAATCCATCCACACTCTGCCTGTACTAGTTTGCATCCAATGTCCAATATTTTGAAAGAAAATTCTTTCTCTCTGTAAAGAATTAAACAGCAACATGGAGTGATGTCTGAGTCTGCTGCAGCTAAGTCAGCTAAGTCTTGCCTCTGCAGTTTGAAACTGGGCTAAGAATCTGTCTTTTCCCAGGTTGGTCCTTGGGAAGCAACCACATTCTCTCCATGGTCAAGGTTAAGATGTAACTTTTTGTATTTTGCAAAGCATCCACTCACTCTAAAAATGCTCCCCTCTGGACATTAAAAAAACAAACAAACAAACAAAACTCCAAAAACAAACAAACAAAAAACAACGGGAATTACCAGGATGCATCTAAACACGCAGGACTCAAGGTCAGGCATGATTCCTTCTCTAGGGTTCACTAAACATTTTTCACTCAGGATTGAAAACATTTCTCTAACCTGCACCTCTGCAAAATCGAAAAGTCGACAGGAATGAATACAAAGAAAGTGGGAAGTTGACTCCAGGATTGCTCTGATTCTTTCAAACCAGAGTCCAGAGTCCAGAATGACAAACAGCACTTACTGGTGGTGTCAAACGGTATCTGCTTGCACTGTGCAGACCCCTCCATTGGCCAAGGGCAGTAATAGACGGCTCCCCCTTCCACGATATCCGGCTGGCTGGTGTTGGCTTTAGGTGCCCCCACCAAGACACTCGCTCTGCGAAAGGGTTGGAGAAGGTCAGCTGGTGGAAATCATAAAAGTGTGCGCCCGCAGTGCATTTGGGAGCTGTGTGTCTACTGAGACTGGAGTAGGGGTGGAGGGCAGAAGCCTACTCAGTAGCTGTATGTCTACTGAGACTGTCAAGGCTGATTTCCTCTTGGAAATCAATGGGCGTCAGAAACCTGGTTTGGAAGAGGGTGCAAGTGGTCCTAATTCTTTTCTAGGTGGAGCTATGTAGATACAGTGAGATGCAAGTCGACGGGGAGAAAGTAGAGGACAAGAGCCCAGGTGTCTGTAGCCAACCAACAGCACTTGCGCCCAGACACTTAGTCGTTACAAGCTATCTATAAATAAATAATATTGGGTTTTTATTTCAAGTGGTTTGAGTCTGTTCGGTCTCGTTCTCTCCTTTATGTGATTCACGAGTCTTTGAACCGGGAATTCTTTGCAGTGGCATGTCTCGAGTTCAAAGTTCATATGGCACATCTATCGTGCAAAGAAAAAGAGGCTGATGGCGAGCCGAAAACGGGACGGAACCCCTAGTGAGCAGCGGGATGGGACCTCAGACACCGCTGTTCCAGGCTGCGGAGACCAACGCGGGGCCAGCAGCAGAGGACCAGGGACCTGACCTGTGACCGGGTTCGTGCACGCGTGCCACCTCCCCAGGAGAGCGACTTACGTGCGTGCATCAGGTATGTGGAAGTCCACTGCGTAGCCGAAGTAGCTGCCCTCCGGGCCGCTGTACACCGTGAGCTTGTCCACGTCCAAGTTGAACGCCTGTGAGGCAGGGGACCACATCATCCCCACCACGACCGAGAAGCACCAGAGGGGAGCGAAAAGCTGCGCCTGGCTCCCCCGGGGTCCGCCGCGGGGACCGCGGCGGGCCCCAGCAGACATCGCCCTCTGCTGTGGAGGCTGCTCACTGGGGAGCGGGAGCCAAGGACTCCGGTGGGGCAAACTGCGGGGTGGCGCCTGGAAGTCCCCTGAGGCTCGCGTCCCGGATCGATACGAGCGGCGCGTCCGCGGTGACAGTCCCCGCGTCTGGTCCCGCCTGCCTGCCCCGCGGGCTCGGAAGTTGGCGGAGGGGATCGGGCGCTAGCCCTCCTCCAGCAGCGGGCGGGGGTGACGCGCTCGCGGCGCCTCCTAGCGGCCAGTTCTCGGACTACTAACCGGAGCCCACGACCCCCGGGGCCGCCCTGGTAGGCTGGAGATGGACGCCTGGCGCTGGTAGGGGCGGCTGGATTTCTATTGCAGTTGCCTTGCAAGGACTATCTGAGTCTCCCCTATGCCACCCCGGGCCATTGTTTTAATTCCTTAGGTGGGGCGAGAGTTTGCTCCAGTTTCTCCCTATTGCGCGGATTGGATGGAGGAATGGGAAGGCGCACCGCACCGCAGGACCGAGTAAAACCAGTGTCTTCGCATCTATTTTTTTCTACAGCCTGAGGGCCCCTGACGGGTCGATGCGTACGTTCATCTGTGACTGGGAGTTTAAAGTTGAAATGCAACAATCCCCTCCTCCCTTAACTCCTCCCCACGTCTCCCAAGAAGCAGCTAATAAAGAAAGCGTTGGGGATTCTACTCAGGTCTTTCTCAAAGGCATCTTGGGTATTTAAAATGACTCGGTAGTAACTCTCCACCCTGTGTCATTATGATATGGCAAAGTTAGGGATGTTGCCATGTACAGTTTATCCAAAGCAGGGGTAAAAAGTGTAGGTTAAAATCAACAAGGGTTAAACGTCAGTCCCCATGCACAGCTATTATTAATTGTTGATTGCTTTCTATGTCCCCTGTGTAAGGAGGGGCTCAGGAACCAGGAGGTGGAGGGAGGAGAAGGGAATTGAAGTATAGATGCCCTTACTTAGCACGTGGGGCTTCCAAGGTCACAGGACTAACGCTTACACAGTATAGGGCAGAGGGTAAATAGCAAAGAAGAGGAGAGTCAGAAGAGTAGTTTCTGAGGTACTTTAAGGAGGTTTGGGGACAGATGTAGATTTAGGCAAGAATTATATTTGAGTATCGTAGGAGAGAAAGTCACAGGGACATCATTAAAGAAAAATAAAGGCTGGGATTAAATGGTTATGCACAAGATTGGGACAAAAGGATTGAGCTAAGGATTGGTGGGAAATAGGATGTATCTCCTGATCTTCGTAACAAGAACATGTATTAAGACAAAGGGAGCCAGTTTTAGAGCATAGATAGGACTTGCACACAGGGATTCAAAAGTTTAGGGGCAAGGGTGTGTGTAGGCATGGTTATGGAAGGAAGAAAAAGGAAAGAAGCTGATCCTTAGAGTGCATGGGGAAAAGAAATGCCCTACTTGGCTGGGAGAAGTAAGAGAGTGGAAAGCCAAATATTAGGGAAGGGGAAAGGATCAGAGGAGGGATGGCAGGAGGAAAGGGTCCAAGGTGAATCTGACAGTATCCGTTTATAAGAGAAGAACTACAGATAGTATTAGCAGTCAAGGTGAGAAGGTACAGGAAATAGGTGGTGAATTCGATGCCAGACCTCTTGAAAGAGTTACTGGCTGGAATTAATTGGCATTAGTTGTAGTCTGGGGAGCTGTCAGTCAGATACAGACTTGGGAGACTATCTGGAGGAAAATCTCTGAGCCCACTGAAAAATCAGATATTCTTATCTCCCTACCATTGGAACCTGCTTGGTAGATTGATTTGAATTTCATGTCTTTATTTGTCTCTATAAAATGCTAAAAATAAGTAGTATTTATTGGTAAATCATCACATCTGGATCATTTCCTAACTGGATAGTCATTTCTCAGATAAGGACTTAAGAATAGATAGTAAAAGACTCCCTCTCCTCACTTCATCCAAAAGTCCATTTGTGTTGGACACAGAATCTGCTACTCTGATCAAAATACTATTGTTAATGAATATGATATTCCCCATAGTAAATTCCAATGAGTAATTCACATGTACCATTCACATGGGAATGTTCAGAATTGTCACTAAGGCTAGGGAATAACCTCAACTTGATCATTCCTTGACATTGTTATACTAAAATTTGGAAATTTATCATGATACAGGCAAGCTTTAGGTTATGTGGAACATCTATATAGGGTCCTATAGGTATACCTGGCTCATGTGCTGTCTTAGAGGGAGAATGAGCTATGCATTGCACAATGCCTTGGTCTGTATGGGCACCACATCACCAGACCTTCCCTATTGCATGCACTTGCTTATTTTCCTGGCATATTCCTTAACTTTTTATTTTTTTGTTAATTTTTTTGTTTAAGATCAATAGGTAAGGAAAAAAATTCTCCTTATCATGGAATTGAGTATATTCTTGCTCTTTTCTTCTAAAATACACTTGCTGTTGAATTACAAAGTCTATATTTTTAATATTTCCACTTTCAACTTTACAGATGAGGACACAGATTAAGGCTTAGGAAGTAGAATAATGTGCATGTTTACAAAGCAAGTTAGTGGTATGATTTGAATCCAGGCCTATCAGATTCCAAAAACCAGGTCCTTATGCCATTAGGTCTCTGTAGAATAATGTGTTTAAAGTTACAATAGTAACAAAAAGTCACCTTTTTAGGGCAGTGAGGCATTTGGGGCTTACCCTTTGGGCATGACTGTGACTATTGCTTATGAGATAACATAAAACAATCCTGTGTTTTTCTAAGAGATCTTGGAAAAAGGTTTGGTGGCACCTTGGTTTCAAGAGAGTTAAGGGAAAATAAACTAACTTGAAGCTCTTTGACCTTCCTGGGAGGCCAAAAGTCTGGGAGAGTAGTAAATCTTCCAAGAAGTCAGAAAAATAAAATAAAAAAGAACCTGCAGTAATTGCAGGGACAGAATAAGTTTGAATAGGTGTCTTGTTTGTTTCAGCATTCTGACACTTGGGAACCATGCCAATCATTAAGATCTGAGATGTTGTCAAAGAAACACATGGACAGTGACAGGTCTCAGGCTGAATGAGAAGTTTGACATTTCAAAGATGTACTGGCACTGATTTATTTGTCAGAAAAGCAAGTCTGGGAATTGTTTATCATGCATGTGAATACGTGTGTATGTTTAATACTGGGAAAGGTATACATAGTTGTTTCCCTAAAAAGAGAAGAACCCAAAGGTCAAAGTTGGAACAGATTTGGCCCAAACATTCCAAAAATAAACAAGTGAAGTACCAGAGGAAAAAAATGATCTTGGAATTGTAGCCATGTCTGAAGTACTTAAAAATAGAGATGCTGCAGTATTTAAGCAGTTAGAACAAACTTTTTAACCAAATATATTCAAAACTTAATGACCAACTCTAATTTCTGATTATGCCCCTCTATTTCATTATGTGATGAGATCACGCCTTAAAATCAAGAGTCCTGACAAATTGTTACATTAATACAAACACACTCTTCAATATATTAGCTAAACCACTTATGAAATAAGCCAATATGAAAGCAACGTGTTCTCGAAGATTCCATTAGCTTTAAAAATAAATACACTGGACCAATAAAAAATATGGAAAAAATTGAAATAAATGCACCAGGAGGGAAAATCATTTTCCAATCTCTTATAATTTGGGTCATTGAGGTGGTTTTGAATTTTTCTTCTTCCCAACTGTACTTAATTTTCCTGCAATTTTAAAAACTGATGAGTGGAAACTGGTGAGTTAAATCTGCTGAGGAAAAACAACTTACATTTCTGTCAAGTCTCTCTGCTGTCATGAGCTTATGTCTGCAAATTTTCTATTCTGGTCTCTGGAGGGTGATTTTCATCATAGTCAAATCATTTTTTCTCTTTTTTGATGATTTTGTTTGTAATTCTCTTTTATGATTTTTCTTCATGATTTTATTAGCCACTTTTAAGTTAAAAAGTGCTGGAGTGATAGCCCCCTATATTGGCAGAGATTCAAGCACAACCAACAGTTGGTTTAGCTGAAGGAAAATTCTCCCTACACAGAACCAGACTAACTTGATTTCTTTTAGAATAAAACACTTTTTTTAAAAAATTTTTTTTAGTTGTTGATGGATCTTTATTTTATTCATTTATTATTTGTATGTGGTGCTGAGGATCGAACTCAGTGCCTCACGCATGCTAGGCAAGCGCTCTACCACTGAGCCACTGTCCCAGCCCTAGAATAAAAAAACTTTTAAAAACAACCTTGCACTAAAGCAAAATAAAAATTGATAAAACAATGCTATCTCTAAAGGGAAGGTTGAGGAAACAAATGTTCTTTCCAAGCATTGAAACATGGGGCTAAATCTTCCTGAGAGGTCATGTCCCGAGTGTGGGGATTGGAAACCTATAATGAGGATCTTGATTGATTTACAAGTTTCAACTAAGACGGGTTCATCCCAGAATCCTGCAAATCCTACAGGTCTGATGGCTTGGTAGGAGGGGCCTTTTGCTACCTATTGGCTAAAATAACTAAAGGGAACTTGTTGAGGGGAGAGGGAGCTTATGGACTTTAGTCTTATAAATTTGGAGTGTGAGGACTGGGAAATCTAGTTTCTCCACGGGGTTATGTTTGAGTCCAATGTAAAAGGACAGGGTAGGGATATATTTAAGAGACTTTAAAAAAATCGAAATCTCCTTAACCTGCTAAGGTTAAGAGGAGCAGCACTCTAGAATATGGGCATTTAAGAGGGAAAGCAAGGCCTTCTTTCCACCCTTGCATACTTGAGGGCTTGGAAGCAGAGACCTCCTCTAAGCACATGCTGCAGGCCCAGGCAATGGTAGAAGCAATGCTTGTGGTTCTTGGGGAGCAGCCAGACCATCTTTATTCACCTCTTGGGGGAGGCTCCAGGACTCAGGTCAGACACCAAAGAAGTCCTACAAATAGATGGAGAAGTCATGAAGGTAGTCTTACAGTCCCAGAAGGGTGAAGGGTGGAGCCTCTGTATGTTTGTAAGCCTGTGTTTGAAATTCTAGCTTAGGCTGCTGTGTTTGTCTGTCCTTAGGAAGCACCACAGGAGTGTCTGGGGCTGCCCTCTAGTGTCTGTGATCTTATTTGAGTGCATGGGATTTTCCATGGATAATAAAATCCTTCCTGTGAAAAATGACTTAGCCTCATAACAATTTAGATGACCTTCACAAATGGTTTTTTGAAATATTTTTATTAAAAAATGTCCAAATGTTAAGGTGATCTCTCTCACATTTATTAGGATTTTTATTTCCTTGTTACAGTTTTGCAAATCTTTATGTGAAAAAAAAAGAAAAGAAAAGAAAAAAGAGAGAGGCTAGAAGGGAGGAAGGAAGGATGGGAGGGCCAGGGGGAGGAAGTTGACTATAAAAACACTACTTAATATTTTCCCAGTTAATGGCAAAATCCAAATTGGATTTCCATGTAATCCTTGCAAAATTTATAACTTAGTCAGCCTCACTTGCCTTCCTGATTTTGTGAATTTATTTATTCATTGTTTGTATCATTTCAACAGATATGAGCACCAACTACATACTAGGCACTCTGCCAGTACTGGAGATACAATGATCAACTAAAGAGATACATACAGCAGGCCCCCCAATCCCAGATCCAATCAACTGTGGATCAAAGATATTCAGGAAAAAAAAGTCTGTACCAAACATAAACTCACTTTTCTTATTTTTCTTGTTTCTTTCCCCTCCAAACAATACAGTATAACAACTATTTTCATTATTCTCTAAACAATACAATGTAGCAATTAATCACATAGAATTTACATTGTATTATGTGTAAGTAATTTAGAGATGATTTAAAATATGTGAGAGGACTTTCATGGGTTATATTAAAATACAACATCATTTTACATAAGCGACTTGAGCATCCTTGGATCTGGGTATTCATGGGGGTTCTGGAATCAATCCTGTGTAGATACTGAGGAAAGAATAGTTCCTCCTTTTGTGGAGCTTACAGTATACTGAGGATATAGGTGGAAAACAACAAGAAAACAAATAAGAATATTATAAAATAGATAAATGTTGGGAGAAAAACTAACAGCGTTTGGTGTTAGAGAATAGTGGGGGCAGAGGTAAGGTGGGGAATTCTTTATGAGATACTTTTCATTGGAGAACACTAAAACCACGTGACCAATCAAAGAATAAAATAGGCTATTCATGCCATAATTATGGCCCCCCTCACCTAATTCCAGAAAAGAAGAAATGACTTGTCTAGGGCCATTGGCTTAGAAAAGTCCATTTTTAGCATAAATCTGTGCACATGAAACTGAGTTAAGACATTTAGCGCTTCTCTAGAGTCTATATGTCTCCTATATGGTACCAATGCATTTCAGCTTCTCTGTAGCTTACATACAAAGGCTTCCCGGCGGCAGGCACTGTGATACACACCTGTAATCTTAGCTATTCAATAGGCTAAGGAGGAAGGATTGCAAGTTCAGGGCCAGCCTGGGCAACTTAGTGAGACCCTGTCTCAAAAATAAAACAGGGAGGGGGTGTGGCTCAGTGGTAGAGCACTTGCCTAACATGTGTGAGGCCCTAAGTTCCAACTCCAGTATTAAAAAACAAACAAATAACCCTACTGTTTCTCATCTAAGGATCTTCCATGATGATCCACAATGATGTCTGCCTGAGCTATCTAAGATCATGGTGTTGGTCATTTTAAACTGCCTTAGCCAGTTTGCACACTTAGTAATCTTCAAAAGAATAACTTGAAAGTTGTAAGTGAATTTCTTGTCTTCTACTTAGATTACCTAAAATATGACTAATTGACTTAAATTGATGTCTCTGGTTCTTATTGTTCTGACGTATTAAAAAATGTGTTCTTTTCCCGAAGGCCTTGGGCACATGTACAAAAAAATAGAAATATGACAAGTTAAATTAAAACCAGCCGATGAAAGTTAAAGTCCTCTCATAAAGGGAAAAGGAAAGGCATCAAGCAGTACTGCTGGGAGGAGAAAGTACTAAATCAAATGGATTCTATTGAGCCCATTTTTCAACTGGTTTGCAAGTAGGATTTGTTCAAAGTAGGTGTGAGAGTGATTTCCTACAAAATCCCCAAAAACTTATTTGCCACAACTATGTATGTTATCATACGGAACCAGGGAAATAGTGTTTATCAGAGGGACAGAAGGGATCTAAATCACAGTTCTTTTTATGGATTGCTTGTTTAGCATTTAGGGTGTGACCTCACTCATTAGTATCTCCATCAAAAGAAGTGAGACAGGACCTCTGGACATGGTTAACATTTCTCTTTTGGGCTTTAAATCTTACAGTCAGCTTAGCCATAGTATGATTCTATTTGGAAACCAGTGCTGTACACAGGTACAAACCAAAAAACACTGTGCAAGGGTTAAGAGAAGAGATTTTGGAACCAGATACAGGGGCTTGTAACTCAGTGTTGCCACCTATCTGTAGGACCCTAGTCAGGTGATTTACCATTTCTCTGCCTCAGTTTCTCCTTTTGTAAAAATGAACATACCGACAGTATATCACATGAACTTGAGGAGTAAATGCATTTAAATATATTAACCTTGGGGCTAGGATTGTGGCTCAGGGGTAGAGCACTTGCCTGGGATGTGTGAGGTACTGGGTTTGATCCTCGGCACCACAAAAATAAATAAATAAATAAAATAAAGATATCAAAAATAAATAAATAAATAGATAGATAGATAGATAAATATATTAACCTATGTAAGAATCCATACAAAAAGCATTATTAAGTGTTAGTCATTTTGGCTACTTACACTTCTATTTGGCTATGGATCGTTCATGGAATAGATGTTATCTTTTGCTTTCAATCTTCCACACATGCCTGCCCTTCACCAGGGACCTCAAGTACTCACTATTTGCTGGAACTTAGCATGAAATTATACTCTTGAGCACAATACTTGGCTGTCTTCGGTGAGCCTTTTTGGTTAATACCCCTTGAGGCAATAGCAGGGTATAAAGAGGTTACCAAATTATTTTGAATATTGGGGGAATCATAATGATGTTTTAGGAATATTAATCTGACAGTTTTGTGACTGAGGAAAAATAGAGAACAGTTAGAACTCTCACAGATTTGTCCATATGTGAAAAAATAAAAGTCAGAATTGGGATGGTGTAAGGCAACAAGGATGTGCAGACAGGACGAGTGTGAAGGAAGAACGAACAGAAACTTGTGAATGACTGGCAGGAGACAGTGAGGAGAGGAAACACTTAAAAATGGGAGTTTGCCTGCGTGGTGGCACATGCCTGTAATCCCAGTGGCTTGGGAGGCTGAGGCAGGAGGATCAAGTGTTCAAAGCCAGCCTCAGCAAAAGTGAGGTGCTAAGCAACTCAGTGAGACCCTGTCTCTAAATAAAATTCAAAATAGGGCTGAGGATGTGGCTCAGAGGCTTAGTGCCCCTGAGTTCAATCCCCAGTACCCAAAAAACAAGCAAACAAAAACCCCCAAAAGCTGGAGTTTAACAAATACAAAAAAAAATCACAAAATAGAAATATAGTTCATAATGGGGTATTATAAAGCAACATACTCTGTAACTATCACCCACGTCAAGAAATAGAATATGAACACATCCCAAAAGCTCCTCTAGTGCTGATCTCAATCACCCCACCTGTCTCCTCCTCAAAACTGAGGAGTAAAGCATAAATAAAGAATTTGTTCCTAATGAATAATCTATAGAATAATACACCATCCTCATTTGTATCCGCTGCTTTGTCTCAATGTATGTTTGAGCTTCATCTGTGTTGTTTGTATCAGTGGTTCATTATTTTGTATTGTTGAGTAGCATTCCATTGTATAAATACACTATGGTTTATTTGTCCATTCTCCTATTGATAAAGATGTGGATCGTTTCCATTTTTGTGTTTTTACAAATAATACCACTGTGATCATTTATGTACATGTCTCATGGTACTCATGGGTATGCATTGTGGAAGGATACACACTTTGGCATGGCATTGGTAGGTCAAAAGGTGTTGCTGATTGCTGTTTGTGTTAAGTCCTTTTAATGTGGATGTTGTGTACTAAGTAACACAGAGATGGGTTCTGTTATTTTATCTAGTCTGCTAGTCTTTGACTTCTAATTGGAGCATTTGGTGAATTTACGTTTAATATAGTTATTGATAGATTTGGATTTAAATCTACTATCTTCCTATTTTCTTTCAGTTTGTTCTAATCATTCCATATTCTTTGTGCTCTCCTTTTTTGCCTGCCTTTACACTGTTGAAGTATATGTATCATTTGTTCCCCTCTATTAGCTTTATAATTCCACATTGTACTATTCTAAATGTGCACCCTTTTAATGTTAAGTTCTACTATAAGTTGACATTTTACCTCTTACCAGAAATTCTCAGACACTTCAGAATATTATAATGCCATTTACTCCTTCTTGAATTATATACTATAATTTTAAGATATTTTAATTCTCAAAATTTAACACTACAGGCATTATTACCTCATGCAAGCAATGCTTATTTATATTTTCTCACATGTTCATCATTTTTGTTGCTCTTCATTTTTTTCTGAAATTGTTTTGGAACAGGGAGGACTGGGGATTGAACCCAGGGCACTGAGCCACATCTCCAGCCCCTTTTATTTTTCATTTTGAGGCAGGGTCTTGCTAAGTTCCGTAAGGATCTCACTAAATTGCTGAGACCATCTTTGAACTTGGCAATCCTTCTGCCTCAGGCTCCGGAGCCACTGGATTATAGGCTTCCAACACAGTACCAGCCTTTTTTCTGAATTTCTGCATGTCCATTTGTGGTCATTAGCCCTCTGTCTAAGAACATCCTTTAGAGTCTTTTGGTGGAGTTTACTGATGATGAAAATGGTTTTCTTTAACTTTCATCCTTGAAAGATCATTTTAGTGTGTACAGAATTTGTGGTTCACAATTTATTTGTATGTTTGTTTATTTTTGTCACTGAAGATATTACCCCATTGCTTGCTCGCTTGCTTGCTTTTTTTCCTGATAGCTCACTGTTCCTTCTTTGAAGATAATATACCATTTTTAAAAAACTTGCCTGATTTCAGATTTCCCCTTACCTTTGGTTTTTAATGGCCTTAATATGATGTGTATAGTTGTGATTTTCCTTTTATTTCTATTTCTAGAGGTAAAGAACTTCTTTAATCTATGAGTTAATGTCTCTTATGGTTTAGAAAAAAGTTCCTACTGTTAACAACAGCTTCAAATATTGTTTCTGCCACAATATCTCTGTCACCTATTGACACTCCAGTTCATGCATGTTAATCCTCTTCATAGTATAGCTTATATTTTTATATATTTCATCTTTTCAATTCTGTGGTTTATCTCAATATTTTTTTTCTGATTTATCTCCCAGTCCACTATCTCTGTAATGGTAATGAATTTGTTTGTTAGTAAATCAATCTATCACGTTCTAATTTTTTTGTTGTTATTGTTACCAGGGATTGAACTCAGGAAAGCTTAACCACTGAGCAACATCCTCAACCCTTTTTATTTTTATTTTGAGACAGGGTCTTGCTCAGCTGCTTAGGGCCTCACTGAATTGCTGAGGCTGGCTTTGAATTTGCAATCCTCCTGCCTTAGCCTCCAGAGTCACCGGGATTACAGGTATACACCACTGTGTCCAGCTTCAAGTTCTAAATTTTGACTGGTATGTCCCTAAATTGTAGAATTCCACTATTATTTTTTATAGTTTCCAATTTCCTGGCAAAATGTTTTATTGTTCGTTAATTCACTGAACATTTCCAGAGTTATTTTAAAGTTCACATTCATTATGGTAACTATTATGGACATCATGGGGTAGAAATATATTTGTACTTTCTGCTTTTTCTCTTCAATTTTGCTCATATTATCTGGTCTCCTTATGTAGCTCTCATATAAAGACACTAAAAATTTAAACAATATATTTCACATATGAATGATGCTATCTTTATCCAAAGTTTAATACTCTGGAGGCCACTGTGAGCCATAATAATATTTAATCCTTAAATGAATTTTTAGGGATGGAAGTGGCTTGAACCTGGGCTTCAGTAACTGGAAGGGTGAATCTGTTTCTAATTCTTCTTTCATCATTGATTGTAGACCTTTGGAGCCTCAAACCTATGTGCGGTTTGTTTACCATTGAGTTCTTGGAAGACCATGGATTGTAATTTTTCTCCCTTCATCCAACAAGCTCTTCCCAATGCCACCTGAAAATATTCCATTTCATTAGAAACATGGAAGTTTCTCACAGGATTCAATAGGTATAAATAATGGCATCTAACTCTGAATTTTCTTCCTTTGAACATCAGCTTTATAACTCTTCCATGCCTTATAAATACTTCAAGGCCTTTAAGAATATTGAAAAAAATACTTTGTCAATATTTCCTAGTTGTTTTTAAAAGGGGTGTTAGTCTGAAATGTATATTTTGACATTTTTCAAAGCTAAAGAGTTTGAATCTGGACAATTTGAGTGGATTATTGTGCTTCTATAAAAAATGAAAATATCTAATGTAGGATTTAGTTTAAGGAAAATAATCAGCTTCAGATATTTTAAATTGGAAGTTATATCCATATACATATGTGGATTTGTTCAGTAATTGGTTTGAAATACTGGACAGAATCTCAAAAAATAAGTCAGCTGACTTTTGCATTGTATTTCACATGTGGAGAAAAATATTTATCAAAACAACTATTCCTTTATTAAAAGGTCTACAAAACAAAAAAGAATGAGTAACTCTTTATGCTAAAGGATTTCTAATATTTTTCAGTCATGGGCATAGTCTTTATTTTACCCTTTGTACACATAATTTCTTTTAATATGTTTTTAAATATTCACATTTTTGTAGGTATTATTTCACTTTAATTTGAAGTTTTTCAACTTTCTTGGCTTAGATAATTCTTTTTTTTCTTAAAGAAAGAATTATATACTTATTCACATTTTTTAAAATGATGGGACCCTGGCTTGGTGGAGGTAAGTAACTTGCAAGAGGTTTCATATCTGGTAAGTGACATACCTAGAAGGTAAATCACAGAACATCTATCTACTTCTTTCCATTATTCCACTCCTATTTCTTGGTTTGGGACAAAGCATTATACCAGAACCTCCTTGTTTGTTGTTTGTTTGTTTTTGAGACAAGATTTTGCTGTTGAAGCTGTGGAGATGCTGCAGAGCTGAGGTAGGTAGAGTGTGGGCAGAAGGCACCAGCTGGGGCCACTCAAAGCCTGTCATGCTGGCACTGGCTGAAGGTAGCCCAGCCCTGCCAGGTACAGACACCTGCTCTACACAGCAACCAGGAGCACCCACAATCTGAGCACCTCAACCTCCTGCTTCCCCACCAACAGTGGGAAAATAAAAGCAGAGCTCACCTGAATACCATTGTAGGTCTAACCAATAGCATTGGTACTCTCCCAAACTCTAATTAGCATAAATTTGGACCAATAGCGTTGACCCAAGTGCTATATAAACCCCTAGACTAGCACACTGAGATGGAAAACACTATTGGAGGTCCCCTCTGGCTCGTGTCAGAGTTCTATTTCTATCCCTTACACCTTAATAAATCCTACTCCTTTCACTCGTCTTCCATTGTCTTGTGAACTTCATTCTTCAGATTTGTGAGAGAAGAACCTGGAAAGAAGTTGGTGGGGAGCTGCTGGAGTCTAGTGCAACACAAGAGGGCACAGACCCTCTATTTGGAGCTGCAACACTGAGAGCTGCAACACACCACTCAGTGGTAGTAGAGAATTAGAATTTTCCAGCTGGATTCCTCAGAGCAGATACCTGTAGGCATTCCTTGCTATGATTAATCAGCCTGCAGCTTGCACAGGCCCCATCTGCCCACAGAAGGGAAGAATCAAGTTTCCTCTCGAACTTTAGTTTCTTTGTGTTGCCCAGTCTGGTCTCAAACTCACGACTTCAAGGGAGCCTTCTGCCTCAGCCTGTAAAGTAGCTGGGACTATGGGTGCATACCACACTTCTCTTCTAGGAATGTTTGAGAAGTCAAAATAAGGAGCATTAAGTCGTGTTACCTTTGAGAGGGCCTAGAAACAATGACAACCCAGAAGCAAAAAGTACAGCCTGGAATCATACCTTGGTTTCTAACACCATTCTCCAATAAAAGGAATCAAGCTGTCTAGAGAATGGCTAATTCTAGAACTGGGGCAAGTAATACAAAAGTTGAACTTGGTGTGCCTTATGATGCAGAAGATAAAAGAGGACTCAGAAAACAGATGAGAATATGTCAAATGAATGCAGGAGTCCACTAAAGAAGCTCCCAATGCCCAAGGCTGGAACAACGTCAACAACAAAATAAGTGATACATGAATGATAATGAATTATAACTCAAAATATAAAATAAATATCTAAAAGTTTATACTGATATAAGTAAGTCACTGCATAAATGAATACATGGGGAGATGAGACAAATTCCTATACAGAAAAATTTTTTAATTTATGCAGATACTTCACCATCAAGGAGATGGAGCATAACTCCCCATTCCTTAAAGGTTGGATACACCTAGAGACTTCCTTCCAAAGAGTATAGTGTGGAAAGGGAGTAAACAGATTAAAGGTGAACATCATTAGCAATGGGTCATGTTGATAACCTGCCCTTGGTACAATGTGATGAGAATAGCATTTTACCTCTCGATTCTCCTCTGCCAAACCTGTAACTCCAGTCTAATTGAGAAAAAACATCCAACAAATACAAATGGAGAGACACTAAAGTATGTCTGATCAGTATTTCTCAAAAATGTTATCAGAAAGAAGCAAAATATGAAAAAAATGTCACCATCTAGAGGAGGCTAAGGATATGCGATGTCTTATGTGATACAGGAATAGGATCCTGGTACAGGAAAAGGAACTAAAGGCATCTGAGTAAGACCTGTGTGTTGGCTAATGATATTGCATTAACCTATAATTATATGGGTTCATTGGCTGTGACAAACGTATCAACTCATTTGAGGTCCTAACAACAGGGGTTACTTGGTGCAGGATACATATGGAAATTATGTGCACAGTTGCCCTGTGATATCTGTGAGAAATTGGTTGTAGCCTCCCCTCCTGCAGATACCAAAATCTGTGGATGTTCAAGTCCCTAATAAAAAATGGCATAGTATGTGCATATAATATACATACATCCTCCTGTGTACGGTAAATCATCTCTAGATTACTTATAATACCTAATAGAATGTAAATGCTATCTAAATAGTCATTATACTGTATTGTTTTGGAAATGACAAGAAAAAGAAGTCTGTACATGTTCAGTAGAGATACCATATTTTTTTTAGAATAATTTCTATCCCTACTTGGTTGAATCCATAGATGCAAAACCCAAGTATATAGAGGGCTATATATATATATATATATATAGTATATACTATGATTTGCAAATTTTCAATAAATCTAAAAGTATTTGAAGGTAAAATATTTAAAGTAAATTATATTTTCCATATGACTTTTATGTTTCTGAATATTCCAAACCGAATATTCATTGCTTTTTCTTGGGAACAGTTATTGTTTTGTTTTGTTGTTCTGTTTTTTCTCACTGAGCAAGACCTGATATTCTGCCATGTTTTAGCAGAAGCCCAGGAGAGGACGAAGGTTTAGGGGAGGGCAGGCACATATGCATGAATGGGGTAACCCCCTAGACTACTCTGAAGATGCAGGGGCAGTCCCCTTGCTTGGAACTTCCCCAGGTTTCTGCCTCTCTGACTTTTAGTGGTCGGTCTTTCTCTCTGTCTGTAGAGAATCTCTGGAAATCCCTGAGAACAATATTTGCATTTAGATGTTTTGGATTAAATCCTCTATTGTCTTTTCCCTTTGAATCCTCTTCTTCTCTCTTTTCCCACAGAGAAATTCTCAGTTCTCAAGATTATGTTACTAAACCAGATGATCTCTCTTGATTCTTTGCTTCTCAGGCTAAAAAATAAAATAAAAGCTTAAAAAAAAGCAACTGCCAGTGCTGTGGGATTTAACCAACACTTCTCTCTCTTCTTTTCCAGACCGTGTCAGCTGCATTGTTCTAATAGCAACTCAAAGTAGATCGACAACTGCAAACCTCATTCCTCCTGGAGTTTACTGCTGGCCTTCAACCAAGAACTTGCTCCAGCTGTGCTGGCCCTCTGGTTTCCTTAACTCTTTCCTCCGGTTTTGAGAATTAGAGCAAAGGAGATCCACTCATTCTTCCCCCAAGTGTTTACTAGGCATCTATTAAATTCCAGGCACCTAGGTATAGCAACGAAGGAGGCAGGGACAGAGAGGTCACATCGAGTCATTGGGTAATAACTAGGGAGTACTTATTACCTTACAAGATCTATTTGCATGTATGATTTAACTTAGTCCCTATGATGTAGGCATGGTTCTTATTGTCATTTACTGAAATACAGATACTACTTAATGACTTACTTGATGTCGATACAAGTGCTAAGTAGTGGAACTACAATATAAACCCAAAGATTCAGATTCCAGAACACTGATTTCTAACTACTATAATTCTGATAAAATGGTTCTTTTGAGTAAATAAATACTATACTATTTCTATCTCTTCCAACTATGAAAACAATGGTATGCTAATTTTTTAAATCTGCCATGTCTTCTTATTAAAATTCTAAAGAAAATGGTGTGGTTGGGATTCACTAGTTAGTTCCTTACCTCGTATCTCACCTCTCTTTTCCTGGGGTGAAGTTCACCCTCCTCTCTTTTCTCCTCATCTCATTACAGGCTATCAGGTGGGACAGACCCACTATCAGGTCTATGGGCAGACTGTGATTGGCAGGAGCTAAACAACGTATGTCATCTTCTGCCCACATGATTGGTAGGGATGAGGTTAGTGCCCCAGGTATAAACCTATCAGTGCCTGGCATTCAAGTAGCTGCAAGGATTGGTTCAGGCTCAAGTAGCCATGTAACTAAGGATGCCAGGAGGTGAGGCTTTCTCTCCAAGTATATAAGCCTAATGGCTGCTAGCAGCTTGCAGAAGGAGGGCGAAACAGAGAAGCACAGAAGAGTGGAGCCAGAGTTCTAAATGGATCGCGCCTAATTTCTGCCTCCCTCCCGGACATTTTTGTTATGTGAGTCATAAATACTCTATTGTGTAAATCACTGGAGTTTTACTTTCATCCCAAATCATGCCATCTGATACAAATAATTTGTTATATTTTAGGCATACAAACACTAAATATTTAAGTAACTTTTTTGGGGGGGTGGTAGTACTGGGGATTGAACTCAGGGTCACTTGGTCACTGAGCCACATCCCCAGCCCTATTTTGTATTTTATTTAGAGACAGGGTCTCAGTGAGAGTTGCTTAGCACCTCACTTTTACTGAGGCTGGCTTTGAACTCTCGATCCTCCTGCCTCAGCCTCCCAAGCTGCTGGGATTACAGGCGTAGGCCACCGTGCCTGGCTTAAGTAATTTTTTAAAAAACAAATTTCACAAGAAACCACCAAAACAAAGATTTTTAATTATCCAGATGGCTTCGAATATCTGGAGAATATTTGCAAATGAATTTGAATCTCTAACTTATGAGGAATAAAAAAGATAAATAAAATACACATAGCCTGAGTGATTGCTTTGCTTCACATGTGAAAACGATCAAGATTGTGAGCGAGTAGTTGGAGGCCAGATGTAACAGATGCTCACTTAATTGGTCCTTGCTATGCTGGTTTCAGACTGTAGCATACAATTGTCTTGGATTTTGTTGCTAAAAAACACTCCTGTTTTTGCCAAACAACCCTGTTTTGGAGACCTGCCATGGCAAACACAGAGAGCTAGCTGTGAATGAAGGTTTGTGCTTTTAGTGGTACTACAGGATATCACTAGATTATAATAACGTGAGAGGGAAGACATTAGTCTTCATGTGTTCAACTTCTGTTCCTCACTAGATTTAAAAGCACAATTTCATTCTTGATAATCAATAATGAACAGAGAAGCAACAGTGGTGTGATTAGGACTTAAAAATGCATGGAAAGTTTCCCTCTCTATAGGAATGTGTGCCCAACCAGGGATATTCCTTCCATGTCCAATTTAATGCTCCATGGTGATTTTAGCCTATGTGGGATAGAAAGGCAAAGCTAATCAAGAATCAGTTGGGATGTATCACACTAAGGCTTAACTTTTACCAAACTGGGAAGATGGAGGCTGGAGAGGAGTTAGCTTTCTAATCTAAGATACTCCTTTGTTTTCAGCTTCCCCATTAGCTTGGTTGACCCCAAATAGCTCTGTAGGAGGGCCTAGTGAAAATGGAAGCTCCCTACTCTGCTCTTACAACAAATATTAACAAAACATAAGTCTGCTTGGCAGTGGAAAAAACAGAAACTTTTACTTTCCACGTTTGTTTCTTTTAACATTAACTCCAGTTATCTGACAGCTGAGACATGGATAGACATAAGCCATACATTTTTCCCTTAGGAATAAGATGCATGTGGATCTGGGCTCTATTTTACTGAAATGAATGAGGGAGAAACTAATATTGACTGTGGGGATAACATCACAGGCAAGCAGAGCCAGGCTCAGAACAGATCATGCTCTAAAAGTCAGTTTTTATGGACTGTAGGGAACCTGGAATCCATTTTCTGATAGCAACAAATATGATCATCAAAAATTCAGCCCATCTGTTTTACTCACAAGGGCCTCAATAATGCAAGAGTAGGGCACAAAGCCAACTCTAGTGTGTACAGGTGTTTCCAGGGGAAATGCTTCAGACCTTACACTTGGCTTTCTGTCTTTCTCCCTGGCTGCAGTGGGAATGAGGTGCTCCTTGGCAGTCCATGGAGCAGGGTGGCAAAAGTCGTTAATGGCTGGGAGCGGGCAAGGATGTATTAAAGGGAATAGGACTGAGGGGGATGGGAGCTTTAGCAAGTTGAGATAAGAAAGTTCATGGCTCCTAACAGTGGGTGCCTTACACCCTGCTTGTGATTCATTGCTTTTCAGAAAATTCTTATCATCTTCAAATACAACATCAAGGGTGTAAACTTTGTCTAAGGTCATCTCATTGACCAAGGAAATAATGGTGTATTAATTCAACTCAAAGTGTTGGGGGACATTGAACTTGGACTCCTCTGACACAGTGAACTATAGAACTGATTTTATTAATGGCTACGGAGTCCCATGTGTTCTACTCTGTATTTAGGTAGCACTTATGGCTATCAAAAAAGAATGTCAAAAGTGAATAGGTATTGGGGCTGGGGATGTGGTTCCGTTGCTTATCCAGTGATCAGAAGGCTCTGTCTGTCCCCAATACCACATACACACACAAACTGAATGAATGTTAAATATTACCCCAACATGGAAATTATTGTAACAAAAGTCTTACTATACTTTCACTTTTGAGGCAAAAGAAATCTTCTTATTGAAATATGAATTATAATATCTTTATGATTTTTAATTTAATTCAAGTGTTTTTTTTTTGCAGGAAATAGACATTAATTTTCCATGAAAAACATACATACACATCTTTTTATGTTTTGTGTATGTGACTAGACCTATTTACAATGAAAATAAATTAGATAAGCTTTTTTCCTTGGGAGAGGGGCCATAGCTTTATTTCATCAACTCCTCAAAGCATTCATGTCCTCAGAAAATCAGAACACTGCTCTACAAAGAATAGGAATACAGTTAATTATGGGTTCATTTATAGTTCTAGTGAAATCGGTCGTTTTTCAGAAATGCTGGAGATATTTTAGCAACAGCTCAAATGCTGACTTTAGGACTCATTTTTCTGAAAGTACCAAATGC
>CM053410.1:24769151-24796247 GCA_028644305.1 Xerus rutilus | reverse complement strand
AGTGAAAAATCTTGTTTTTATTGAGCCTATGTTGTAGGGGAAGATGTAGATAAAAAACAAAATAAATAAATGCATCAGTTAGCTTAGAATGAGTTATATGATGGTAACAACCCAAGAAAGCAACAACAAAGATTGTTATATGGCCTTTGTAGGTTGGCTGCTGTTCTCTGTATCTCCTTCAGAGTCAAGGCGCAAACCCTTTCCAGGACATGCTGGCCTCATGGCAGAGGGAGGGAGAATCATGCTATGGTTTTTGCAGCTTCTGCTCAGGAATAGCCCACATAACATTCTCTTATACTTTATTGACCAAAGCAGGTCATATGAACTAATCCTGAATGAGTAAGGAAGCACTTAATTGGGAACATTAATATGCTCTATCATAACATTCTTACATGTTGATAAGAGCTGAGTAGAAAAATAAAGAAAGTGGAGGGAGGGAATACTGGGGATGTGGAGCAGAAATTAAGATTTAAATAGCAAGGTGTTCTTAGTTGGAAGATGACATTTAAGAAGGAGCTAAAAGAAGTAAGGAGGTGTATTCTTCCATTTTCATTGCTATAATAAAATACCTGAGGCTAGAAAATGTGTAAAGAAAAGAGGTTTGTCTAGTTCATAGTTCTGGAGATTCAAGAGCATGGTACTGGCACTGGCATTGATTTGGCTCTGATGAGGATCTCATGGTGGACGACATCACAGTGGCAAGACAGGATGCCAGAGGGTGGAGAGGGGCCAGCTCTGCTCTTATAACAGCTACCATGAGAACTCACCAAGGTCTTAGGAGCACTACATTAATTTCTTTTGAGGCTGATGCTCCAATGTCTTAATTACCTTGTACAAGGGCCCAGTACCTCTCAGTACCACCATACTGAGGACCATGCTTTCAACACACGAAGCCTGGGAGGACAAACCATATCTAAATCAGCAGAGGGTGAGTCTTGAAATATCTGTGTAGAGTCTCAAGAAGAGGAAAGGCAAGTGCAAAGGCCCCAAGGCAGGAACATGCCTGAAGATTGGGAGAACAACAAAGAGGTCAGTTGCATCTGGTAAACATAGTGCTTTTGTGGGTAAGTTATCAAAAGTAAAAACAGCATACTACAGTGACGCAGCCACTTCAATGTTTATTGCAGCTTGATTCACAATAGCTAAACTGTGGAACCAACCTAGATGCCCTTTGATAGATGAATGGATAAAGAAACTGTGGTATATATGGAATATTACTCAGCAATAAAAGAGAATAAAATTATGGCATTTGCCCTAGGGTCAGAGACAAGTAGGTGCTACTTGTGTTGAAGTTCATGTTGTGCCACTTACTAGTATGTGGATGGAGTTGGAGAATATCATGCTAAGTGAAGTAAGCCAATCCCAGAAAACCAAATGCCGAATGTTCTCTCTGATAAGTAGATGCTGATCCATAATGGGGGAGAGGACGTGGGAAGAATGGAGAAACTTTGGTCAAAGGGGAGGGAGGGGGCATGGGGACGGTAAAGATGATGGAATAAGATGTACATCATAGCCCTAGCTTCATGTATGACTGCATATATGATGTGATTCTACATCACATACAACCAGAGAAATAAAAGTTGTGCTCCATCTGTGTATAATGAATCAAAATGCATTCTGCTATCACGTATACCTAAGTAGAATAAATAAACAAACAAACATAAATAAATAACAATGAAAAAAAGTATGCTCAGAGATGAACAGGGTTGGGTGGGTGCAGACTATGAGAACCTCGGGAGTGGTTTGGAAACAAGAGCGCCTCCATTTGACTAGAATTCTAATAAGAACATGCTACCTGCTGTGGGGAAATGCTAAAAGCCAGGATACAGGTAGAGAGATGTTTTGCAATAACCCAGGCAAGTGATAATGCTGGCTTGTACAAAAATAGAAATGGCATTGTGGTGACAGGTGGTTGGATTATTTATATATTTTGTAGGGAGAACTGACAGGCTCTTGGAGTGATTTTTGTTGCATGAAGGGAGGGAGAGGGATAAAGTATGACTTTAAGGCTCCTTAACTTTCAGCTCCATTATAGTTATTAAAAGAAATTTAATCTGAAGCTTCAGTTTCAAACTCAATGTCAACTCACCTGCCTCCATTCCTCACTCTTCCTGAGTTTGTCTGGGGACCTTATTTGGATTGGTGGTATTGGAAGTGCTTGGAATGTGTCTGGGATACCTTCTCCCATGTCCTGCCTCTGATCCTCCCGTGTGCTGGGGTGAGGAGGGAGGAGAGTGACAGCAAAGTGTCCTCCTTTCTGTAACTGGAAAGTCTTGCAGTCTTGTCTTGGTGGGTTGTCACTCCTTTCCTGGATGACACTAAGTTGCCATTGATGTTCTCTGTTCAGTGGGTTCTCACATGCTGCTCTCTCAAGCGGATACCCAATCAAGTGAGCTCTTTGGAATGTACCAAGGGCTTCCCTTCTTTTGTACCATCCCCTAATGCATGAACTCCTGTTGGGTGGCCATCCTAGCTGGGCCACCTACAGATAACTTAGATACGGCTACTGCCCCAGGGACCCCCCAAGGTGGAAATGCAGTCTGCCTCACTGCATGCCACCCTGCTTTAGTTCTCTTCTTGTTCAGCAGGCCACGTTGATATATCATGGTCTCTGCTGCCTGAGGAGGTCTCTCATACTGGCAATGACCCACCATCTCAAAAAGTGTTTCTTTTAGTCTTTTTCTTGCCTGGTCTGGAAAGGGAGACCCTCTTCCTACTCCCAAGCCTAGGATGAGGAAGGTGTGGCCTCTCAGCATGAGTACACTTGTACAAAGATGGCCACCACCAGACTCTTCCCTCCTAAATACCCTCATTTTCTTATACAAGGCAAGAGGGACAGGAAGTGGTAGACAATGGTTGCTGGACCAGAGCAGCAGAGGTCAACTAGGAGAACCATCTGGAATATTTTAGATCTAGGAAACAAGGGACTGATGGCAGAAGGAATAGTGATAACCTTATTGGCTCCAGTCCCTGAAGACCATGGACTCACTTCCTGTCAGTCTAGCCTTGCCCTAGGGTCAGAGACAAGTAGGTGCTACTTGTGTTGAAATTCATGTTGTGCCACTTACTAGTATGTGACATTGGGTCTTAATTTGGCCCAAATTGCACCAATGAAGATTCCTTTGGGCCACTCAGTACCAACATTTCTTGGTGCACAGGGGCTCTGGTCAGTGGAAGCTTAGTCTGATACCTCTTCCCATATTCATCCCCTAGACAAGGGTTACAGTAGATATTAAATTTACTAAGAAAACTAGAGGAAAACTCTTAAAACCTCAGAGCTTAAGAGACTAATTAAGTCATGCAATTTCCCTTACTCAGTGGTTGAAAATTATAGTAGATGACAAATGAGTATTAGGTTCAGTAACAATTCAACACGCCACTGCTAAGTCCCAATTTTGTTCTATAACTTATTAGACATAAGTAAGTTCTGGTTGCTGCTGCTGAAAAGCCCAAAATTTATTCTAGTGCTTCTTAATGTCATCAGGGAGGTCATAAATCCTTGCTGAAAACTTGCCCCATTGGTTCTTTTCCCCAAAAGGGTGGATTATTTGGAGGCTTGAGTCTTTTAAATAGTTATTACTATTTATCTGGTACACAGTGCATTTGTGTACAATCTCCTTTAGGGAGGTAATATTTTTTTCTCTTATATATCATTGTTGAGTTAGTATTTTTTTGATGGGCTAGAATATTGAGTCATTTGTTGGTGAGTAAATTGATAATAATGATTATAATCCCCACAATTTTTTGAATACTTAGTTTGAGTGAGGTAATTCATGCACAATATTTAGAAAGCTCAGTTATCCATTTTGCAGATGAAGAGAACAGAACAGAAACCAAGTAACTTATCCAAGGTCATGTAACTGGTGAGATATAGGATCAAAGATGTCCATCGTGCTAGCTTCTGGCTCTTAACCCTGGCAAAAAAATGCTGTGGAGTCCAGTCAGAATTTAGGGACTCTGCCAGGTGAGGAAATAATGTACTGACTTTTTTGGAACTAAAAATGAGTAGACAGACTATGACAGTAAGTAAATAAGACCATATAGGAAATGTAGTAAATAAAAAGAAACATAATATTGTCTTATTTTCTCAGATTAGCATGATTTTTGACATGACATATTTCCCCCATTAAAATTTTAACAAGATTATGTATGTATTTATAGACAAAATGTTTTAATTCCCCAAGACAGCAGGAAATTGCTCACATTTGTTTTTTCACTCAGAATATTTGTTTAGAATTAGTCAATTGATTTAATATGGAACATCAGTTAGTGTGAACAAGAAAAGATGGGCAATTGACAGGGAAGAAAATATTGCATAATGTAACCACTGTGTTGATAGAATGAGTTAGTGTTCTTCAGTTGAGATGTTTAGTATTAACTGATTCAGAACACAGTGAAAAAAATATTTACACTGTCAGTCTTACATGAAAATACCTTCATGGAAGTAATTCTTATGTTTAGAAAATTGTTGTAAACTCTTATGCTTAGAAAATTAACCCAATACAATAAATACTATTCATATGGCAGTGGGCCATTTATGTATCTTTGTTAATTAAATTGGTACTTACTATAAATTATAAATTATAATGATAAAAAAAACAGATTCAGTCTAGGGTATACCTAAGGCCCAGGAAGAGGCCAGTGGAGAGAACAAACATTTGTTGATCATCTAATATGTGCTAGGATCCTTTGTTTAATAGCTTGCTTAGTGCATGTAGGAATGTTCAACAAATTCCTGTGAATGAAGAGGAATGTTCTTTTCAACCTCAGATTATATATATGAATGGGGCTTGATATTTAAGTACATTGTTCAATACATACAAAGGCAGTCAGCGGGGAGACTAGTCCATGTCTTCACTGCTGCAGCCAAGTTGTTGGATCTTTGAAGGTGTGGGAGGCGTTGACTGTTCTTGATGTTTGGCACAACCGTGTTCGTTCAAGTTGAGGGGGCAAATTTAGATCTCTGGTCTACTTTTAAATTTTGCTATCTTTCTCTTTTTGATTGGTAGCAGTTCTTTTTAAGTCCTGGATACAGTCCTTTGTCATATATGTGTAATGCAGGTATCTTTTTCTGATGTTTGTATTGCCTTTGTACTCTCTTAATGTCTTTGATGAACAGAAGCCAACTTATCAATCTTTAAATGAACTTTATATGTTTTCTTTTAAAGATATCTTTGAATCCTACAAAGTCATAAAAATTTTACCTTGTGTTCATCCCTAGAAGGTTAGTTTTATAAATTCACTTTAGGTCCATTTTCCATTTCAAATTAATTTTTATGTATGAAGTGAGGTAGGATTAATTACAGTTTTCAAATACTGACCAAAAAACACTACTTACCAACTAGAATTTTCTTTTATTTAACTGTAGAACCTTTTTTGAGAATCCAGATGTATATGAGTCTGTTTTAGAACTATAGGTTGAACATCCCTAATTTGAAAGAGATCCAAAATACTCAAAAATTCTAAACTTTTTGAGCACCAAATTCCACACCACAAAATTTAAAATATTATATAAAATTACCTTTAGCTATAATGTGTATATGAAATACAATGAATTTTATTTAGACTAGGGTTCCATTCCCAAAATGTATCATTATGTATATAAAAATATTAAAATATCTGAAAAAATTCCCAAATCTGAAACACTCCTGATCCCAAGAATTTAAGGGATACTTAACCTGCATTTTGTTCCAGTAATTTGTTTGTTTGTACCAATACCACATTATAATTATTGTAGTTTTATGAAACATCTTGAAATTTGATAATTAAATCCTCCAAATTAGTTTTTCTACTTTCAGATTATGTTGGCTAATTTCAATCTCCCTTATTTTCTATACAAAATAATCAGTTTATAAAATTCTGCACATTTTAAAAAAACTTGAGAGATTTTGATTAGAATTTCATTGAATTTAATCTTAATCTGGGAAGATTGGACTAATTGTCTTCGAATCTATGAGCATGGTATATCCTAACATTTGTTTATTGCTTTGTCTCTTAGCAATGTTTTCTGGTTTTCAGCATAGAAATGTGCATCTCTTTCACTGGATTTCCTGTTAGGTATTTGGTATTTTTTGATGCTATTGGAAATGATTTTTCGAAAAAAATTCTAATTGCCTATGTTATGTCTACAAAAACGTGCTTTTGTCTATTGACCTTATATCCAGTAACTGGCTAAATTCACTTAAGAATACTAAACATTTCTACAGAGTATTTTGTGTTTATCTATGAACCACATTTTAACTTTCTAGTTGCTTTATACTTTTTTTATTGCTTTATTACAAAAGGTAGGGCCTGTGTGGGACAATATTGTAAAGAAGAGGTGAAGGGGCATAGTTTCTCCTGAACTTGGGAAGTGTTTAATATTTCACCATTGAGAATAACTTTTTTTGTAAATATTCTTTGCACAAGAAGTTCCCTTCTCAGCTTATTATTTTAGTTTTTAATCAAATTCTTTTTATACTGTATTGAAAAAATCATTTTTCTCTATCCTGGTAATGTGAAAAAAACACATTTGTGGATAATTTATTCATGTGTTTCAAATATGTACAGGATTTTTGTCCCCATGATCATGGGAAATATTTGTCTATAATTTTTCCTTCTTGTAATGTCCATTAGGTTTTGGTATTAAATCAGGGTCATTCTGGATTCATAAGTTGAATTGTGTCCTATTTCTTTTTCTATTTCCTAGAAGCATTTTTTAAAAATTGCTATTTTTTCCTGAAGAGTTGGGAAGCATTTGCCGGTGAAGCCATCTAGGCCAAGATTTTTAGGGGAAGATTCTTACTAAATTTAATAAATATAGGATTTTCTTCATGTGTCAATTCTGCTATGTGTTTTTTCAAATAACTAGTCCATTTGATTTAATTTTTTAGATTCATTGGCATAATACAGTTCATAATTTTCTTCAACAATTTATTGATAGCCAGAAAATTTATGTTCCCCATTTTCTCGTTTTTTTCTTGATCAGTCTTCCTAGGCTTAGCGCTTTTATTTTTTCAGAAAACCATTGGATTTGCTGAATTTTTTCCCCCTATAGATCTGCTTTCTATTTCACTGGCTTTTCTTTAGCCTCACAGTTCAGTGGTTTACAACCATCACCACGGTTTAATATTAGGGTATTTCGTTATTCCCAAATGAGCTCCATACACATTAGCAGTCATTCCCCAATCCTGTTATCCCACTCCATCCCCATCCCAGCTCCTGCTAATGCATTTTATGTCTAAGGTTTGCCTAATCTGGAGATTTTACAGAAATAGAATCATAAATGTAGTCTTTTGTGACCGACTCCTTTTACTTAGCATGTTTTTGAGGTTCATCTATGTTTTGGCATGTCAGTAATTCATTTTTATTGATAAATAAAAATTTCATTGTAGGTATATCCTATGTGTATCCATCCATTAGTTGGATACTTAGGTTATTTCCACTTTGGGACTATTATGAATAAAGCTGCTATGAATATTGACATAGGTTTTTGAATGTTTATATCATTTCTTTTGAGGATATAACTGGCATGAGGATTGTTAGGTCATATGCTCTGCATTTAACTTTTTTTTTTTTTTTTTTAATTTTTTTGTAGATGGACACAATGTCTTTATTTTATTGCTCTGTATGTGGTGCTGAGGATCGAACCCTGGGCCTCACACTGAGGATCGAACCCAGGGCCTCACGCATGCGAGGTAAGCACTCTACCGCTGAGCCACAATCCCAGCCCCTGCATTTAACTTTTTAAGGAACTATATAACTTTTCTGAAGTGTTAACATTTTATATTCCTGTTGGGGGCAGGCTCTCTGGGCCTGGGAGCTGCCCCGCCCTTTCAAGATGGCAACCTGGCTGTATGCCAGAAACTTGCAGTAAACAGGTGGACAACTTAAGGAAGTGCACAGCATTGGCTGGCGGTAACATCACTGTGCATGCTTGGCTCGTGGGCAATGCCTGCTCTGATACACACCTGTATTCTGCTCATGCATTCCCCTCGTGCTTGATAATGCTATTCCTGCTGACTGGTTGTAACACTGTGCTGTATAAAAAGGAGATAGAAGGAGGCTGGGGGGAGAACAAGGAGAGAACGAGAGAGAACAAGAGAGAGCTTAGGAAGGCAAGAAGAGCGCTCAACAAAAATAAAGATTGCTTTCTGAGAATAACGGCGTGATTATTGTCTCCTGCCGGCGGGCGACAATATATTCCTACAAGCAATGTATGAGGTTTCTAACTTATCTTTCATGCACTTATCATTTGTATATCATCTTTGGAGAAATGTCTCAAACAAATTTTATTGTTGAGTTATGGGTTCTTTTGTATACTCTATACAAATTACTTGAGATACACTTTTCCAATATTTTATCCCATTCTGTCAATTATTTCATTTTCTTGATGGTATCACCTTTGACACACAAATTTGGACAAAGTCCATTTTTTCTTTTTTTGTCACTTGTATTTTTGTATTCTAAGAAACCATGGCCTAAACCAAGGTCATGAAGATTTACTCCTGTTTTCTATTAATTGTAGAGTTTGTTCTTAAAATTCAATATAAACCCATTTGTAGCTAATTTTTGCATAAGGTGAGGTAGGGGTCCAAATTCATTCTTTTATTTGTGGACATTACTTTTGTCTTACATCCTTTTATTTCCTTTGTTTGTTGTTGAGATAAAGCTTAGATTTCCAAATTGCAAACTTTCTACTTTTATAATATACTTATTTTAGAACTATTTTTGCCTAAGCATTGCTTTAATTATAAACTAATTTTATTATGTCATTTTCATTATCATTCAGTAAAAGGAACATTGTAATTCCCATTGCAATTTTTCTTTGGCCCTTGGGCTATTCAGAAGTGTGTTACTTAATTTCTACACTTTCAGCATTTTCTAGACTTGTTTTATCCCCCAACATAAAATCTATTTTGGTAAGTGACCCTTACCAAAATAAAAAAAATACCTGTAGTTGTTTGGTAGTGTGTCTACATCTGTGAATAAAGTCAAGCAAAGGACTCAGTCATGCCTGTCATGTGTGAAGACATCTCCACATGACTCTATCCCCTTGCCCACTGAGTGTCTTAGCTGAGCCTCCAGACCAAGAAGCAGGCACGCCATCCCTCCACTGTGCCATTGAACTTCTAAGTGACACAACTGGTGAAACTAACAGTAGGATTGTTTTATGACATGACATTTTGGAATGATTTGTTGCATAGCCCAGTAAGAGTATCCTACTATTTTGTAGGGTAGATGATTATGAGAGAATTTATTTTTTCATAATCCTTATGGAATTTAAGACTGAAGAGAAATTAATTCAAACAATGTTGTTATATGTTTTACACACACACACACACACACACACACACACACACACACACACACTACATCAGAGGCAGCCAAGATATGGCCAGAAATATTTTTTAGCTGGAATTTTAGTAGCTAGTATCATACTTTTGGAACAGAATGTCACCAAGTTTTATATATAAAATCTCATGACACATTTTTTCCTGTGCTAAAATTTACTTAATTATATTGTAACTATTTGTACAAAAATAAAATAAAACCCAAAACATATTCATACAGGAAATATGCTGTTGAAGGTAAAGTTCAGTTCTGAAATGCATAAGAGAATACTAAATGGTTGTCTGCTTCACAAGTGAAGGTAAAACCAGCTCTGGTTATTCAGGTTTCAAACTGCTGTGGAGCAAACTACTGGAATAAAGCAAATCAACCTCTCTCTCTCTCAAGAAACAAGATGAGGCCTCTGCATCTTTGCTCACTGGTCTAGACAGCTGCAACCCGGGCTCTCGTGCTTCTGGCCGTGTGAGTTAGTGGAGCTCTTAGGTACGCCTAAGGTTTAGTCTATTTGTCAAGGACTTCTGAGTCCACTAGAAATGTTTTGGATGCTGTGTTTTTCAGGGTGGCTGGGCAGAAATGTTTAAAAGTATCTGTTTACTTGTAGTCACTAATAAGAATGCAAGGATAGAGTTAAAAAGTTTTTATTTAGGCTATCAACTATAGGCTCATAATAAATAATGCAATATACTAATGTAATAACAGATGTTCTCATGCATTTATCACATTTATAAATATACAAGAAAACTGGCTTACAGGGCTGTTGGAACAAATTTGGAAAAGCATTTGGCAATACAGTGAAAGTTAACAGTGTTAAGACTATCAAACATTCTCTTTACTATCAGTTAAAAAATACATCCCCTATACACCCTGTGAATAAATGGGAAGTTCTCATATAGTTTCTACATTTTTTGTAAACATGCCAGAGTTAAGCCAATTATCAAAGGATCTGGACTGATAAATTATTATTTATCAGAATTTCTAATGGAAAAGATTTTAGAAAAAATTAACTTCTGCATTTCAGTGTGGAAGCTAATATATTATAAGCCAGAATCATTCAAATGATAAAATGTGCCTGAATGAAATAAAACCCAAAAGTTTATACATAGTGATTTTGATACTTAGATATCTGATTTCAAAAGTGATGAACTTTGATTAAAGCTTAATTTTGCTAGTAAATTTCAACAAAGGGTTAAAATAGGATAAGCTTTAAGGTAAACCTTTAAAACAAATAATTTAAACATCTTAAACACCAAAATGTGTTTCTGTTATTTACACTTAATCAATGATACCAGTGTTTAGCCAATTGCTAATCACAAATTCCTCTTCCAACATCTGTTATTACAATCTTCCTTACAAATACTTAGGCAAATCAGTTTAGTGAAGGAGAGCGATCTGTGGTCCAGAGTAACTCAATGTATGGCCATTTGGTTTGGAGACAGCGTTTAATAGGAGTGTCATCTGTTTGTAGCATGGGATCTTCAAAACCCATAATGACTGCAGTTCCTTCTACATACATTACCTGTTGAAAAAAGAAAAAGCCACCAAGCTCAATCAATATTCTTAGTAAATTCTTCTGTGAGACATTTTCATAGGCTAGCAAGTAAGTTATTACATAAGGTTTTACGTGGAGCTTCTCATCTATTTTGATAGAAATTATGAGCAAGAATATTTGCTTATTAATGTGAAAATAAATTTCTAAAGAGATAGTGATATAACTTTTAATTGCTAGCTGATCTGATAATTTTTAGAATTATAGTATATGTGAATCACAGGACACATACAGACTGTTTTTGATTAAAAAAATCATACTTCAAATAATATTTGGAGGAAATTTTAAATTATTATACTCATTTCCATAGCTCCTACTGTTGTAATATTGAGGCACTCGGACACTCACGCCAATCTCATGAAATGGAAAGCCATAACAGAAATACAGCTGTACATTCTAAGGAGGACTTCCACTTTCTCCTTTCATTCCAAAGACTGAATTTCCAGAGCTGAAAGCAATTTGCATGTTTGGAAATTAAATTTGTTATTAAGTATTTCTGAAATTCAGCTCATGAATGTACTTTGTCCTGACATCTTTTAAAATTTTTTTCTCCATGATTTTTCATGCAGTACAATCAATAGTAGGAAGAGGCTGATTGATCAAACTAGTCAGTACTTAATGTTTTATGTGATCATTGCCATTGCATATAAACTGGTTGCTAAATACAAAAAAAAATTTATTATTTCTTCCATTTCAAAAAAAATACATAAAAGTTTTTATGACATAACACACTAGTGAAAACCTTAACTCTTTAGAAAGGGTTCTCCGTACATGAAAGCACTGGTCATTAATTTATTTTCTGTATGAACAGAAATTCTAACTATATAATTTAATAGAAACAGATATAAACTGCCTTCTTCCAAAGTATATACAATTACTTTTACACATTCAGTGGTAGATATACATGATTATAATAATGTTCTTCAATATAAAAGCCACAACTTATTTGACTAAGGAGTCAAAATAAATACCAAGCCTTAAATGAGAGTTCCCTAAAAGACACATTATTTCTATATCTAAAGTATTACTAGGTCAGATCATTTAGTTTCATATATCTAATTTTTTTAGGAAGGTCTAAAGACATTTTCCAGTGTGAAATATGTTTTTTAATACCTTATTCTGGTTAATACATGTTTGTTTCCAGTGTTGATGAAATAAACTATTAAAACTACAACTCCCAGCCGGGCGCGGTGGCGCAAGCCTGTAATCCCAGCACAGTTAGGGAGGCTGAGACAGGAGAATCGCAAGTTCAAAGCCAGCCTCAGCAACGGCGAGGCGCTAAGCAACTCAGTGAGACCCTGTTTCTACATAAGACACAAAATAGGGCTGGGAATGTGGTTCAGTGGTCGAGTGCCCCTGAGTTCAATCTCCAGTACCAAAAAAAACCCAAAAACTACAACTCCCAGTTTTCAATTCCCCAAAGCAAAAGAGCCTTTTCCTGAAGAGTTGTCCACATGGAATATAACTTAGGTCTTGTCTTACTTGTTAAGTATTATAACTTATTTTTCACAAAGAACTTCAGTTGCTCACAGCACTGGAACATAAGTGCCTGGAAAGAGTACTATGGCCCACTTTTGGAGGCCTCAACTAGCTTTGGTTGCTTGGGGGATCAAGCAAGGCACAGTAGTCCCCTTCCCTGTTTCCTCCAGATGTTTTTAATAGCACCTCACTAGCTCCTGAGTAACTGCATAACATTATACTTCTGCAACTTAATGACATACATGCTTTGCTTTATACTTGTTATATACTACTGTCATGTTAATATCCCCTGTTTTGATTTCTGACTTTTGTTAGTATGCCAGATACTTCTCACAAGCATAATTTGAAAACTTACTATACACAGGTAGCGTGGCCAAGCAGACCAAGGACAGGATTGGGAATCAGGAACTCAGTTCCAATCCCTGCTCTGTCAATGACTTGCTGTGTGACCCTGGATGAGTCACTTAATCTCCCTGTCTTATCTGTAAAATATGGATAATATTTGACTACCTTGCAGGAACTGTGTAGGTGAATAACTAGTGATTATAAAGCACCTCTATTTCAAAGCTATGCAAAACTCCAAAGTCTAGATGAAGCACTCATTAGACACATTAAGAAATGGCATCCAAGTTTTCTTATTGACAATTTATATTTTCTGCTAATGTATCAATAAATTATTTTTGTGAAAAGATTTTGGACCTAATAAAACTTTCCATTTATGTTATGAAAATAAAAGTAAATTTTAGTATTTTAGATTTAACTAAAATTATGTATTTACATTATAATCTATTTTCCATAGCCATCTTCCAATTTAAATACTTATGAAACCAGCATGTATAGATCAAATTAAAAGAAACAACTGTTACTTGAATAAATTGAAACATAACAGACATCACATATGTACACAAAGTTGGTATTTCATCAAAACAGTAAAGTGGTAAGACAAAACTTTTGCTTAAACCACATGAGTCACCTTCATGCCTTTTGAGTTACAAAGGAAAGCAGCAAACATAATGGGAAAGAAGGCAGGTTCTGAGCTAGACTCCCTAAGTTTCAATCCCTGCTCTGCCACTTCCCAGTTGCTTGACCTTCGGCAAGGTTGCTTACCTGTGCTTCAGTTCCCTCCTCTGTAAAATGGGGATAAACAGAATACTTAATACAATTCCTGGTAAATGCTCAATAAATACTAGCCATTGTGGTTATTTTAATCCTTTAAAATTTTTTTCTCAAATCAAAATTCTTGTTACCTCTTTCTGCATTTAAACAGATCAAAAACAACCTTTACTATATTAACCATAAATGCCAATTTAGAAATACATACAAAGCCAAGGGTAACATTATTCATGTAGATGCAGTAATTTTGTGACAGTGACACTACTGATCCAATGTAGATCTTCAATGTACAGTATCATGTTGGTCAAATTGGTATGACCAATTCTAAAATGTGTTATGATAGTAGAGAGATTCCTGGGTCTCTTTAGGTAACAACTTTATGGGAATCAGACATTGTGATATACATGTGTACTTATTTCATCAACCTGTTGAAGACAAATTACTATGTGAATTATCTTACCTTTTCATTATAATTTGACTGCTTCAATCCATTGTAGTGGTAGACAGTAAAAGATTCTGGACCACTGGAGCCCTATATAAATAAAATGCTATTACTAAAACTTTATATCATTTTATCAGGCAATTATATCATTTTATCAGGCAATCTCTAATTAGCAATAAACATAAAATGCAAATTTCTTAAATCTTCATCCTTTCATTGGGAATCATTTGATAAAGCGAAGAACTTAATTTGAATAACTCCCAGAAAACCAAAAAGCTTCAATAGGTGCTTCTGGAGAACAGACTGGAAAGAAGAAGTATAAATTTTCATTATGACTCTTTTGCACTTAAGTTTAGATATGTGCATGTATTATTTTAGAACACAAAAATACTTACTAAAATATATTTCTACTTTTTCTCTTTGTAATAAGTTGTTCCTTTCAATCAATAGGGAAGAACAGTAGTATCACTCTTGCTCAGGCCACAATTATATAATACACTGATGCTTCCAATTTAGTCTACAATACTGAGTTAGGGGTTTCCATTCCAAAAAATACCACTGGAAAACTGAACTTTTAATTAGTGAAAAGAACACTGTGAAAACAATAACTACCTTAAAATTGAATAATTATACCTTGCAATTTTCCTTCATTTTTTTATTTTTACAATTTTTCTACCTGTTGATACATTTCTTTTATAATAGAGGTAGAAAAGAAATTGGCATTTCAATAGAAACAATGAATTTCCATTTAAGCTATGTTGTCTGATAAAATGACCACCATGTATCTATCTAAATAATTCAGTTCAGTAGTAAAATATTTAGATAAGAAGACAGCATAAGATGTAGAATTGGCTTGCCAGTGACATAGACAAAACTCAAGAGTTTTGCAACAAGCATATATCCTAAATAACTGAGCTAATATCAACATAATATCAACATCCAACAGAAGACATGTCTCAGTATGAAACAGCACAGCTCCACTGAAACAAATTACCACCTTTTCTTCCATTCAACTGAAATTTTCCTGGAATTTAGGTTTACTAGTAGGGATTCCTACTACCTAGTAAGCACCTTTATCGTCTTTCCCTGTATTTAAAAAATTCTTAGAAGATAAATACTTATTTATTAGTAATAGTTAACACATAAGAATGAACATGGGGGTGAAAGGGAATGGAAAATCTTTTTTTACTCCATATACTTCTTAATTTTATCCTTGTAGAAAAAACAGTATCATCATGTATAAATATTGGTGTCTGCTGTATCCTTTGCCATCTTCCCCCTCTACAAACAGGCATTATTGTACTGGCATGCGTGTATCCTCTATGCACTGTGGTAGTGTACCAGCACACACGTACCCTCTAACAACTGCATTAATGTATTGGTACACAGGGTTCTGACCTCTCTGCATGGGAAGGTCTTTACATAGCAGAACATTTTCAGTCTCATATATACACATTAGGACATTTTAAAGAAGTAGAAAAAAATACTCAAACCATGACAGATGATCCTCCCCAACAGAAAAAAACAATAAATGTATTTCCTCAACTATGTTACCTGATCAGGAAAAAATTCTTGAAGAAATGGACCCAACAATATGATTCCTAATCCTTCTGGATCTAATTTATTCTTCATGAGATTTATACTATAGGAGAAAAAAAGAAAAACAGTGAATACCAAAGGGAGGAGGGCTTATTTTTTTTCTTTTATGATTAAATTACTGGTACTATAACACATTTGACTGCCAAAAATTCTAAAAGCTGTTCTTTTTAGAACCTTAATAACAAATACACAGGAATGACATTTAATTTGCCAACATTTGGTTATTTTTAAACCAGGGTAATCTGTTACTATTTAAAATTTAAATTATGACGATGACTTTGGAATATTGTTCCTTATTAGGTAATTTAAAAACCAAGGCTTAACAACTCAGTCTTGTTACCTCCCAAAGGCAAATTTTCTTTGCTTCATAGGTAAGCCTGAATTTAAAAATCAAATGAAGCATTTAACTTAAAAAAAAGTTCATGTTCTGCCTAAGAAGAAAAACATGTCAAAAGGCAGTGGTATATCAGATAATCAAAAATGTCTTGTAAAAAGCTTACTTTCAAGAACTAAATGAGACAGTCTTAAAATGCTTACTTGAAGGTTAAAGAGGGAAGAAAACCATCAAAGAGCTGAAGTACAGTGAATTAGAATAAGTGGCAAGTACTTTATTGGTCCATCAGTAGTCTAAAGAAAATAGAACCCTGTATAGAACCCTTGCCATTTCGGTGCAGTCAAGGTTAGTGAAAATGTTGTGTGACTAGAAAGAAGATATGTTAAAATAGACTGAAGACTGGAGGGTTTTACAAAACAAAAATGGTCCTTTCAGAAAAGTTTTATTCTTCCTGTTATCTCAAACTATAAATGCCAAGTTAAATTTAGCTCGTTATATAACAAGTAAAATGTTATGTTTGGGGTTTCACTGGGCACTTCTCTTAGGTTCAATTCAAGTCAAAATGAGTCTGGACATCTTTTGTGGCTCAAGCTCTTAAGAGATGGGCAGCAGCCACGGCCCATGACATGGGCCAGATTTAGTCAGGGAGTCTGAGCACCTCCTGACTGGGAGCATGGGTATTTAGTCTCAGTCAGTTACCAGGAATTTCTTTCTGAAAGGGAGTTAAAACAATCTTTGTAAGGGGGAGCTTTGCTTTAAGGTTTAAGAAAGCCATATGTGTGCTGCAGTACCATGTCTCCTGTAAACTCCAGGTTAGGCTGCACATATGTGTGGTATCTATCACATGTGGTGTCAACCCTCTGAGTTGATGAGTGGGCTATTTGCATCCTACAGCCATGGGTCTCTTCTAGGACACTACACAAAGGACATGATGTTTTAATGGGACTGAGCAGGGCCAGGTTATGACATGAAACAAATGGGCAAAGACACATTTTATATTTACTATATTTAACATTTGATGTTTAATATGTCCTAGTTTATGGGCTATCACATTTTATGTGAACAGGCCAAAGTACAGAGTGAATAACTCAGTCCAATCTTTCAACTACTTCTAACAAAACAACCTGACTGAATCAATTACACTAACTATAATTCAAGACATACTATGTATTCTGATAAAACAAGGGCAGTTATGTATGCACGTATCTATGCAAGAATTTAAAAATAACAAAAAAGACCCTTTCTTCTTCCTAACCCCATCTTAAGATCTGTTAGTAACCAAGATTGAGTTCAGTTCTCCTTTGTAAATTAGAGTAGGGCAAACAAGATGGACTCTGTGGAAATCAGTTTATAAGAATTGTAGTAATTACTATTTTATCATTTATCAGACTAGTTCAACTCTGAGTTTCTTCTAAGCTAAAATAATTTTGTCTAATTACTGAGAATAGGTAGAATAAAGTTCTAAGAAGATTGAGACATTAATTCAGATGTGATTAGTTTAAAAGTATTCCACATTTCCAAAAAAAAAGCATACCTGAACTTATTTAAAAATAGGGCCAAATTCTAAAAACTGTGTATGCTAATGTTTCATGTTGCTTTTTACTGTTCCATAAGCTAAAGTTTGTTGACTGTCAGAAAAAAACTTGCAGAAAGAAAAATTGTGCAGAAAATTTAGGACAGATTCTATCTTCATTTTCATATTTGATCAACAGATACCCACTTTATTATCAAAGAGAAAATATTTCTTGTTAAAAATACTAAATCTATAAATTTAACAGTGTATAAAACATACCAGTGAGGAATGAGAAGACAAGCCACAAAAGCAATACTGAAAATCTGTACCCTATAATATACTGAAGTCACTCACAATGGGTTCAGATTAATCATTTAGAAATGTTCAATGTAAGCTGGGCCTGGTGGCACACGCCTGTAATCCCAGCACTTTGGGAGACTGAGAGAGGAGAATCGCAAGTTCAAAGCCAGCCTCAATAACGGCGAAGTCCTAAGCAACTCAGTGAGACCCTGTTTCTACATAAAACACAAAATAGGGCTGGGGATGTGACTCAGTGGTCGAGTGCCCCTGAGTTCAATCTCCAGTAACAAAAAAGAAAAAAGAAAAAGAAATGTTCAATGTATTTAGTCATCTTTATTTAAGATTGAAAGTTAGAGGCCTGCTGGTTCTTTCATTATTTTACAGAAACCACGAAAGAAATAAAATCTTTAATAATGGAATAACAGTACTCAAAACCAGCATTTTAGAAATTTTCTAGCATTTTAGAAAAAGCAAGACAGTAAGCACATGGTGGGAAAGGAAGCTCATATTTGATATGTTAAGTCTCTACTATTATAATGGATTAGTCTGATTTCTTTCTAAATCTTTATATAAATTGCTAGTTTTTATAATCTAGGCTTAACTTTTTTTAAAAAAGGTAAACATAATGTTGAAAATATAATGGAATCTTTTTGAGTTGGCAAAATGACATTGCCTATTTTGCTTACTATTCAGGATCTGAAACAAGGTCCAATGCTTTCATCACATCTTCTAGAAGTGAATCGGCTATGAATCCATTATCTGGAAAAAAATATCAGAAAGAACTTTAAATAAGAGTTTACCTCAGGAAATGCTAATACTGTTCATCAGATTCTGGGGGGTGGTAATCACATAAAAGAAATACAAAATATTAAGGAACAGCATATTGTTTACTTTTTTTTTTTAAAACAATGCCTATTAATACCAGATTCTCTTATTTTAGATTTATAAGGCACATGGACAAAGAGTTTTTTGGGGGAAATTTCAAATAAAATAGTTAACCACATAATTTCTACCTGAGAATTCCAATGAAACCTTAAAGTCAAATCACTTCCTTTTTAAGCAATTTTATAAATCTGTAAAATGGGTAAAAGTTTTTTCTACCTATACTTATTAGGTATATCTTTCAATAAACAAAGTGAATCGTTGTCATTAAGAAAATAATTTTTTAATAATTCCTTTTGTCACAATGTTCTATAACATATTGAAAGAATGTAGTGATCCACTACTATTAGGTAACAGACAACTTAAGAAAAGATATCCTATAAAAGGCTTGATGACTGAGGTAAGAGCCATAGATTTAATGGAAAAAAATTGAAAGTTGAAATGTAGAGTAGAATCAAATGTTGATGATGACTATTTTATGGAAAAAATTTTTTTTGGCTTAATGAGGAAACAGCATTGCCAAATGGCTCAAACTCTGATGATGTAATAGTACATGACACATATAAAACCTTGTAGGGTAGTTAGAAACGATACTAGCTTTAAACAAGCAAATTGTTTATTCCCTTAAATGTACAGTGCCCAAGTTCCCTTAATCATTTACTCATTTCCAAAGACTGTCTCAGCTTTAAATAAGCATCCCACACAATGTCTTTTTAAGGCTTTATGTCTAAAAAACATCTTGTCAAGGAGAACAAGATGTCCAAAAGCCTTGCTCCTATAATCAAACTACAGAATAAATTGTGTGGTTGCCCATTCAGACGGTGTGCACTATCAAAATGGAAATGAAGTTATAACTGCACAAAGTTTTTTTTCTGTCCTTAAACTTCATAAGCATGTTTCCCCATCTAAAGATGGATTAGTCTTGACTTAAAGGCTACAAATCATTTAGGAATAAAGTACAATTTTTAAAGCAAGGGGTTAGAAAATTCTAATTTCTGAAGTTACCGATAATTTGAAGCATAGAGAATAAAGAACTTGTTTGAGGGCACCTGTGAAAACTTTCAAGCTTTGTGGGCTCAGCTTTGATGAATTTGAAAGGTAGAGAAAAGTTGTGTTGCTTAATTAAGCCACATTTAAAACCTACAGTCTCTAAATGCAAAATAGACATTATTTGGCCACCAGGAGATAGGAACAATTATTTGGGTAAGTTTCTGTGCTTATGAGCTATCATGTAGATCTACTTGATACTAAAAGTTCTTTAGGAGGCATTACAAAATTCCTCTGCTGTCTAATATCTGATCACATTGATCAATATACCTCCATATTTTTTTATTTTTAAAAAAACTTATTCTAATTAGGTATATACGGCAGCAAAATGCATTTTGATTCATTGTACACAAATTTCTCTGGTTGTACACGATGTAGAATGGCATCATATGTGCAGTCATACATGTACCTAGGGCAACGATGTCCATCTCATTCCACCATCTTTCCTGCCCACCATCACTATTTTTTATTATTTTATAAAACTCCTATAAAACAGACATCTGAGTACAAAGCACACATACAAAAATTCCCCCCCCTCACAAAAAGGTGCAATAAATAAATAAAGTATGGACTTCCTCAAAAGTGTATGTGTGATGCTTTGCATTGGCCTGATGCCAATTCTCTTTACTCTTGAGACTCTGAGCACATATACTAGTGTTTATTTTCATTCCTTGACTTGGGATTGCTCAATAAACTGAGCCAAGTAATTAGATGGGAGATATCAAGGTCCTGCTAAAATGAAAATTTCTCATTTGGAATGCTACCAAAATTAGTACAAAAATATGATCTTTACCTTCTAAGTGTGCTTAAGCTAGCTCTTAAGATCCTAAGGAATATGAAATGAAAGTTATTCTTTTTTTTTAATATTTATTTTTTAGTTATAGGTGGACAGAATATCTTTATTTTTATGTTTATGTGGTGCTGAGGATCGAACCCAGTGCCTCCCGCGTGCTAGGCGAGCACGCTACCACTGCGCCATAACCCCAGCCCCAAATGGAAGTTATTCTAATTGCTCAGGTAGAATGAGAGTCAATATCAAATCCTTGTTCCACTAAATTTATAACAACAGGTCAAAGAAAACTTGAGTTAAGAAAGTATTACTTGAAGATTTTTGCCTTTAAAAAAAGATACTGGGAATAGCTAGGGGGAGAAAGTGTTTGATCTCACAGAACACCTAGACGTGAGTCTTTGTTCTCACTCCTTGGAATGTAGCTTTGGAGAAGTGTCACAAAGTTGTTTATTTTTGAAGAACAATGATGATGATAGAATACCTGCCGATCTCCTGGGTTTATGGCAAAGTTTAGTGGGATCATCGATGTAAAATGTAATATGAAATGCAATGTTCCATGCAAATGCCAGTCACTATTATTTTTAGACAGGTCCCCACTGTCAGATACATGAGTAGCAGCCAGCAGTGGGAGATAAAGTGGTGTGCGGAGTGAGATAAAGATACAAAAATACTCATGGGTACCAGAACTCCAATTCCCTTTTCATTAGCTCCTCTCCAGATCAATTATTCTCCAAGTATCTAAGGAGAGTGACAAAGGACAATTGTCTCCAAACCAGTCTCTGATAAATGGAAACTGGAAACTACTTAGAAGCTTGTAAGACAGTATATTAAGTGTTCTGAGCAGGCTTGATTTGCTTATATCATGAAAGCAAAGTATACTATGTTTAGGGGGAAAGATCAAAATTAGTAGAAAAGCAGATTAGTTTGCAAGTGACTGAAAAGGCTGAAAGTGAAAAATTTCAGTTTTTAAGAAAAGTTTATCTTATATAGACAATTTATTATAAAGGAGATATCTATTCTGAGGTACCTGAACAAGTTTTCCTTGCTTTTGTTTTTTTAATATTTTTTCTTAGTTGTAGATGGACACAATATCTTTATTTTTATGTGGTGCTGAGGATCGAACCCAGTGCCTCACGCACGTGAGGCAAGCGCTCTACCACTGAGCCGCAATCCCAGCCCTTCCTTGCTTTTTAATAAAAAAAGTCCTTTTAAACTGACACAAATAAAACTTTGTAGATGAAAATAATTTTATTTAATCAACAATTTTGTTTAGTAGGGAGAACTACTTTACTTAAAGAGCAACTTTATTTTCACATTGCACTTCCCATGATTCAATTTGGAAAAATTGCCACTGATTTATAAATTATGATTATTGGCAATAAAGGACATTCTAATTTTGTTTGGTAAATTTGCAAAAGTGTAGTTCAAGTATCTCATTGATGATTCAAAAACTTGCAAAAAGTAAACACACAAATCTATTGCTTACAACAAGGTCTCCTATTTTAAAAACATTAGTCTGCATTGTTGAGTTTTCTTCATTCAGCTCATTCTAATGAGCTTTTTTGAATGTTCAGTCTCCTCTGTTTGTGAACACTCCTTGCTGTGAAGGCACTTCCTGTGCCCTTATTCATTAACAGTTCTTATCTTCAAGATCCTCTGATTCTCTGCCTGCATGATCATTTTCTTAAGAAGCTTATTCACTCATAATTTCAATTCTGATTTAAAAATTTTCACTAGTGAAACAAACAGCAGTATCTAACAAAGCAGACCACAAAGTCATGTTTGGTTGTGGAATGGGTAATTACCCTGGTGTAAGAATATGATTCATACCTTGTAAAATCACTTAAAAAAAAAAAAAAAGGTCTGTACCATAAAGACCTGATTAGAAACTCTGGGAAGATGCCCACTTAATCTGTCATGCCATCCTGCATACCTCAGGCTATACTGTATTCCATGCTACAAGGAATTTCTTTTTTATATCATAATTAACAGCAGTATGGATAGAAATACGTCCTCACAGAAGTCCTGAAACAAAACAGGCATATGTGTGTGTATGTGCATGACTATGAAAGTAACACTTTCCATTGAGATGTAAGGTATCTAAAAGGAGATTAGAGATAGAAAATGAAGTATTTAAATCTTCAAGAGGGTGTGTTTCAGGAAACTGCTCAACTCCTCTGAAATATATTTCTTTAAAATATAAATTCAACACTTAATATCATAAATTTCTTCAGCTATTTCACTGACCTTGGGCCTTTAGAAACACTTAACAAGAGTAAACTCTACCTAATTATTTTTCTTATAGCTTGTCTTTCTACTCAGGCCAGACAACAGTTATTATCTCAGATACATCACTGTCTTCTTCTTTTTTTTTTTTTTTTTTTTTTTGGTACTGGGGATTAAACTCAGGGGCACTCGACCACTGAGCCACATCCCCAGCCCTATTTTGTGTTTTATGTAGACACAGGGTCTCACTGAGTTGCTTAGCAACTCGCCATTGCTGAGGCTGGCTTTGAACTTGTGATTCTCCCCTCTCAGCCTCCCAAAGTGCTGGGATTACAGGCATGCACTACTGCGCCCGGCCATCATTCTGTCTTCTGTTAGCTTCCATTGGCCAAAGTGCTCTTTCCCTCCACAGTCTTTATGATAGCTCTCTAATTTCAGTACTAGTAATCACAATATTTCTTTGAATCGTGTACTATACTTTTTATGTTAATTTTATTTTCATATTAAATTGTTATTGTTTTTAAAACCATCTTTTGTTAAGTTTGATGCTTAGCTCAAAATATATTTAAAAATTTTAGGAATAGAATTTATTTATTCTTTAACATGATTCAGTGGTAGGAAAACATGAGGATATAAATCCCTTTCACTTATCTAAAGAAGTGGAATGAAACATTACCAAAAGATTAAAAGATTATGAATTCTAAGAGGAAAGAAACTTAGATGTTTCTTAAGTTAGAGAAAAGGCATAATGAAAGGAAGAAATAAAATAACTCAAAGCTAACATTGGTAAAAGCAACAATTAACTTGAGGGGTGGAGAGAAGAGAACTCACATAAGTAAAGCACCTTCTCTCATTGTAAAATGCCATTGGTCAAAGTGCCTTCCACAACACTTTTTTTTTTTTTTTTTGATGGCACTGCAGATTAACCCCAGGAGTGCTCTATCACTAAAGTACATCCCTAACCCCCATTATAATTTTAAAAAATCCTGAGAGAGGGTCTTGCTAAGTTGCTGAGACTGGCCTCTAACTTATGATCCTCCTGAGTAGCTGGGATTCCAAGGGTATGCCACAGCACCTAGCTTATTTAATCATTAAAATGATTCTTAAGAAATAAGTGGTTTTTCTCATTTGACAGCTAAGAAAACAGATTTATGGAATTAAAAGTAACTAGCTGAAAGTTATACTGCTAGTGTATGGTGTGGGAAAAGACTCATTCCTAGAACCTGCATGATATAAATTTTCAAAGAAAAGCAGATCCCAAGAGTAAGAGTTTTATAACAGAAGAAAGTGCATTCATAAAAACAGTTGAATCCATTAGAAAGTTCACTAGGACTTCACTGATTCAACACCTTTGGTCTCTATGTGATAATTTACAATGGAACTTAAGAGATTAGTTTTGAAGTTAACATTTGAAAAGTCAGTGAGTAAGCTGTAATAGTTATATTACCCGAGTACATGAACACAAAGGTGATCAAAATCACCCAGGTGACAGTAACACAGTGGACATTTTAGTGACATGTGAACTTTTTCAAAGCTATAGTTTGGTAGAATAGGTTCAAAATAGAATAATAAAGATAATATTTTTCACATCTTTATGTTGGCACAACCAATTATATAGAAATATCTTAGACAATTTATGTAATATTCATTTGAGTAAGTAAATGAAGAAAGGACATACTTGAATCTTGACCTCTGACATTCAGTACTGGGAAGAAAAAAAAATCCACTTTATGAAGAAGCTCTTTGAAAAGTAGTATCTTCAAGACACCAAAAAACACAAAAATCTTATGCCATGTAAAAACGTTGAACACATAACTGTTATTTTTTTGGTTTTTGTTTTCATCATTTTCCTTTAAAATTTTTCATAAATACAATCTACATTTCTTTTCAATAAAAATAAGGTAAGTCTCAATATATTTTAAATACATATATAGATATAAAACAGTTCATAGGATCTTTTACCTTCTGGATCATAGGTTTGAAAAACTCTCCTGGCTTGTTCTGAAGGCGCCTCAGGAGCAACTAAAGCCATATCCTGCAAAGATAAAACACAGACTATCAATGAGCTATATTACCATGACAATAAAAATAAAGACACTAGATCAGGGAGAAGAAATGATAAGAAGTCAGGAGATTTTGATCTACTTATGTATCATAGGTGTGTGACTAGATAAGTTACAAACTCCCTAAGGCCTTGATTTTACATGTGAAAAATGTAAATAATACTTCAACCACAGAAAAGCATTAAGAGTTACCTGTGAAGGTTTATATGAACACTTGACGAGTAACATTATACAGGTAGTTACTATAAAAATGCAATCTAAAAAAATCAATGATTCATAAATTTCTTTTACATGATTACATAGGTATTAAGAACTGTAAAACCTGTAATCCCAGCTGCTTGGGAGGCCGAAGCAGGAGGATCCCAAGTTCAAAGCCAGCCTGAGAAAAAGCAAGGTGCTAAGCAACCTCAGTGAGACCCTGTCTCTACATAAAATACAAAATAGGGCTGGGGATGTGGCTCCATAGTGGAGTGCTCCTGAGTTCAATCCCCAGTACCCTGCCCCCTCCCCCCCCCAAAAAAACTATAACAAATATATTCTAGTTTTCAAACACTCAAAACTAGATTTTAGCAGCAAAGAATTCATAGAATTACATATTGTAATGCATTTGAAATTTATCACTTTGGTAAAATCATTATTCAGCAATACCTAACCAAAGATTAATCAATCAAGTTCTGCATGTCCAAATTTTTAATTTTTCTAACTCATAGGAAATATCCTAAGGCAGAATTATTCCTTTCTCCCATAAAACAAATGATATATCATAATGACTTTATCACAGTGAGCATTACCATTTACTATACTTCTATAGCACAAAAATTCAGTGTTATCTTTGATTGTTCACCAAAGCTTTCTTCCAAATACCTAATTCATTGTAAAAGTCTACTATTTGGTTGACATGAATATAGAACATAGGCTCCTTTTGTCTTCTGGTCATAGCTTTTGTTTAAGCCTTCGCCTAGAACCAGTTCCCTTTCCACCATCTCAATCCTTTGAAAGAATTTCTAGAACATGTTAAATAAAAATTAAAATGCTGTTTGTTCTCCTATGGATATAATTTTTCTAAGAAATGTACTACTTTTAATTTCTACATATGTTCTAGTATCAGCTTTAGCTTCCTTAACTCTTTGTACACCTACTTCTTTTTTCAGTTCTCTCTTCTGGGATGACTGCTGGAATTTGTGAACAGCACAACTGAACCCCTGATTGAGGAGAAGCTCAACAGCAGATCAAATTTTATTCTGTTCGCAGACAATGAACAAACTAGGAATTACTGTCATTCTTACCTGACCATGAGGATTAGGTTCCTTAGAATCTTAGTAGCACATTTGATTTTTATGAAAAAGTAGGAATGGGAATCAAACAAGGCAAATTATGCAAGCCTTTGCATACTTTTATGTATTCCAGTAAAGATGAAATAATTTAAAAGTCCAATATTTTTTAGCATTAATAAAATCTGGTAATGTACACTGTTTCCCATTTACTAATCCTTGATAGAAATTTGTCATTATCCCCATTTCCTGCCTTTTCAATGCTATTTTGCTGATAATGCACATGTTGAGGGACAAGTTTGCTTTTAGTCTAACTTTTAATGCCTTTCCGATTTCCTTTATTGCTGGATGCTTCAATTGTATCTAATATTCAGCTATTATAAACAATGCACCAAATAAGAACATGTAATTTCATACATGTGTAGTTGCATTAGAAGAATATATCAACAAAGTGAGAGTGCTGGGTCAAAGGAGAATGCTTTTGTAATTCTGGTACATGTCATCACAGTCAGGAGTTAATGTTTGCTTATTAACCTATTTCCAAACAAAATTTCTTAAAATCTTTCTTTTTTCTTATGCATCACAAATACAGCCTTTGCTCTGTAATTTTGGGCCACAGCTAGCAGTGTCAGCTCTTAGATTTGGGAAGCAATCAGCAACACTGGGTTTATTATAATCTTCTTCAGCTCCTTTATCAGTATCAAACCTTAGCTGTAAAAATTTCTACATCTATTCTAGTATAATTTTTATGTCACTTGTTATATCCCTTTTACTTCTTTTCCAATATTCTCTTTTGAGAAAATTGTTGAAATTTGTAGATGAATACAACTGAACTTCTGGCTCAAAAGCAGACCAAATTTTATGCAAAGAGGAATTTATGGGCAGGGGATAGAGTCATTCTTTCTATTCATACCTGTTCTACTTCAACCTTTTTTAAAAAAAAATTAGAAAAGATTTGAAATAATTTTTAAAATATTACTTAGAATTTGTAAGTATTACATAAAACTATAATGTAAATAGAGGAAAAGAGAAAATCAGGTTTTTTTCCTTGGCTAAAAAACAAAACAGTACTAATCCTTCCAATCCATGAATACAGGATATCTTTGCATTTATTTGAGTCTTCAATTTCTTTTATCAATGTTTTGTACTTTTCAGTGTGCA
>CM053410.1:24704510-24768651 GCA_028644305.1 Xerus rutilus | reverse complement strand
GCTTGCTTATTTTGAGTGTTTACAATGCCTTTTGGATTACTATAGAAAATGGTCTCTTAGTAAAAGTTTGTTTATATAATTAAATGTTTATTAATGAAATCAGAAGTTATAAAACCACCTTCTATTCCACTAAAGTGTTTTCTTACTGAAATTTTAAAATTTGATTTAATATAAATTGCATCACTGATTTTTACCAATTTACTTCATTTAAACATCTGTGAACAAGCTTCCTAATATAAAGATTTGTAGCAGAATGATCCATGCTGCAAATTTGGTTTTGGTAACACACTAAGAATAAATGTAGTGATTTGCTGTTCAAGTGTGAAGAGAAATACAGAATTTCATTCAATTCAGTGTGTTTTACAATGCTAAAGCAAAATATTTTGGAGAGGTATTATAACTCCCATATTTTTCTTATGGTCATAAAGGAAATAATTACAAAGGACAAAGTGAAATAAAACTTTTATGTAATACCTATATAAATGTGAAGAATATGATGAGTATTCTACTCCTCAGATTTTCCATTTCTAAGACAATATAGTTCCAGCTTTAGATTTCATAGTTAGAATATCTTCCTAATCTACCCACCAGCCATAAATTTTATTTTTAACACAATCAAATGTATTAGAGGGTAGACTTAGTTGATGCACTTAAGATTAGAGTCTAACACATGAAAGAAAACTATGTTGCTACATTTCCATATTTTAAAAATTATCTTTAAAATTATTTTTAAATTAGGTAATTTTTTACTTAATATGAAGTTCAAAAAAACACACTAATCCTTTATTCTGCTCAAATCAACCACTGATTACAATTAAGATTCCTATATTGGGGCTGGGATTGTGGCTCAGCGGTAGAGGGCTCGCCTAGCAAGGGTGAGGCACTGGGTTCAATCCTCAGCACCACATAATAATAATAAATAAAAATAAAGTATCGTGTCCACCTACAACTAAAAAATATTTTAAAAAAAGATTGCAATATTGTAATTCTAAGTTACTAAAGTCAGCAGTAACTTTCATCCCCAGTTCTTCAGAAGAAAATTTCAATAAGTATAGCATCTAAACTTTTAGTTAGCATCAATAGGAAAACATCCTAAATATGACACAAATATTTAAATATTGTCTGCTCTTGGCTATATAAGCTGACTTACAATCAAAATTATTTTTATTCTAAAAGCAATTCTCTATATTAGTCTGAGAAAAATCAGATGTGTTGGTCAGAGGAATGTTAGGGTAAACAATTTCTCTTTAGCTAGTTCTATTTATTGTTCAACAGGGATTACTAACAAATAAGGTTTTAAACATTATCTAACATCACCCACCTTTACTTAATTGGCATAGTGCCACAGAAGAGAAGAGGGGATAAATCCAAGGCATAAAGGGACTATCTAATATCTTAAAATTGTGAATGAAGTATCCCTTTTTCATGTAGCTCTCTGTATTATCAGGATAATTACTCACTGATCACCATAAACCTTTGAAAATGCTGTAACATTAGCCATCTTTCTGAACATGTAGTGAAACATAAGGACTATGTTAGCTAGATATAGGTAGTTTATTAGTGAAAAGATCTTTAAAGTTTATTCATTATACTTTTCATTATTATCAAGAACAATCTGCTGTCATGAGTCATAAAGAACCTCTAAAAGCTTAACCTAACTTCAGGTATATATAACATATAAATGACATTTCAGCCTGCAGACATTTTATAGTGTTAAGAGCCCCTTCAATTGGTGTATAATTTACCTTTAAATAAAATTTTACTTTAAAATCACTTTATAATCTGCTTCATATCAACTCTTTGCCCACTAACTATACTCAGAATCCATTCCTATCATTTTTATAAGTCAGTTATCAAATGTTCTCAAAATATGAAAATATCAATTGAAAGTTGATAGGTCAGCATTGCTTTTTCATTATTTTCCAAGATGTACAAAAGCCCCAGGCTATCTCCATAGCAGCCTACTGCTATATGTATGGCACCAATCTGTGTTGTATCAGTAAAGTCATCAGGGTAGGAAACAATGAAAAACCCTTTGAAGTTCTTCCTTCAGAAAAACACTCTAAATACTCAGTGGAAAGAGGCAGTAGGAGGAAATGTCTGATGGATATGAGCTGCTCTTATACTCATTACAGTTATTAGTGAGTGGGTTTTTTCTCCCACTATGACTACATAGCTTACTTTGAAAATCCTTACAGCTCTTCTCAACTGATTTCTGCCATAGGACACCTAATGCCTCAAGTGTTCACTTTTTGAATGACTCACTATGCATCTAGAATGCTATTATGGACTTCTCTGGGAGAACTGAGAAAATAGCCTTTCAAATCACTGCTGTCTCTTGTTTATGTAAACACCATTTAAGAGCTGTTAGCCATTTTCTTAATGAAATACAGTAGTGAAAAGGCTAACTTGAGCATTTGAATACACACATAGTTAAAGAGAAATGACTTTTACAGATGGCGGAAGTTAGTATTATAGAAAAACAAAGGTAAAAGTTTTACTAAATCTGAAAAAGTTTCTCTTTATTTCTAAGAAAAGACTCTGGATCATCAGAATTAAACTTAAGTCACCAGGGCACAAAGTAATCTATTGTGGCAGATGACATTATTGTGTCCAATTAATTGCTCCTTCCCTTCTTTAAGAGGATTAAATATCACTGCTTATTGCTAAGATACTGAAGTCCCTTTCTATGGGACGGGTTAATTCTCTTGCCCCACTGATATCATGTTTGGCTAGGTGACTTGTTTGGGCCAGAGACATGTACCTGGAAGTGCCATTGTGTCAGCTCTCAACAGAAGCTACAAGAGCTCTGTCAAGTTTTGTGGAAGTCCCATTCTTACTGAGGATTCAACCCAGTGCCTCACATGTGCGAGGCAAACGCTCTGTCACTGAGCCACAACCTCAGCCCCCCCAAAATTCCTATTTTTAATACTGAAATAATTGAAAATTGTTAGTCTGTGTAGACTTCTACCCACACTTTCCAATGGGAGATGATTAACTTTGGTGTCTTTTGTTATTTTGATTTTGGACAATAGATATTAAAAATCACAGAAGTTACGTAAACTACCAAAAATACTTTATAGACTCTTAAATCCATTTCCTTTCTGTAGCAGTAAGACAGAATCTAAATATATCCACAAACTCTAAAATTTACTTAAGATAATGGATGGGATGATGAAACTGCATTAAAATACAGAGAAAATTGTTAGAAATGCCTGTGAATTATTTTAATTCCCATGAATTTTAACCAATAAATTTTCTTAGTGGTGGTAAGCAGCAAAAGCTATAAAGCATTGTTTTGCTTCTTTTCCTTAGAACTATTTAGAGAAAACTGTTTAGATAGAGAAATGCATATATGTTAAAGCAGAACTATGCAATTTTTAAACACCTAACAGAAAGGGCCTAAAAATTGTAGTGGTCTTCCTAATATACATCAGAGTGAAACACAAAGCACCCTGCTCAGTAGAGAATTCTACTTAGGCTCCCATAACAGATACCACTGTGAGAACACTGTCAGCTCCAAGAGCAAGAGGTAAATGTTTTGTTTCTCCTTCATATTAAATTGTTTCTCTATACATTTTGTGTTTAAATGTAAATGTGTTTTCACATGAATGTGTATATGTTTTCACCTAAAAAGAAAACTGTTTTATCATAGGAAAGGTCAAAGGTAATGTGTACACACACAGAGTCCTTTTATAACCATAAAAAAGAACAAAAAAGGGATGTTGAACTCATCTCTCAACTTCAAAAGAAAGTCTGAAATGGATTACTAAGGGAATTAGTCACTGAACTTCTGAAGATGAAACTAGGCGTTACAGGTATATTTCAACTATTTTTATATTGGATCAGTAGCTGTCACCCCAAATTGAGATTCAAATGGACAAAAACAAGAAGACTATTTGTCTACCCTTTTACACATATCATTGTAATATTAAAAGTACTATAATATTAAAAGCATCTCATCTTGAATTTCATAATTCAAATTTCACAATTATGCATCACAAATTTCATAATTAGTTCTTGAAGGAAAAATTAAGAAAACAGCCCAATTTATTTATTTTTTAAAATTATTTATTCTAATTAGGTATACATGATAGCAGAATGCATTTTGATTCATTGTCCACAAATGGAGCACAACTTTTCATTTCTCTGGTTGTACATGATGTAGCTTTCAATTTTATTAGAACCATCTTCCTGACCTTTTGAGAGTCATTAAACACATTTATCAGATTGGAAAAGAGTTTCACAAGTCAGTTTTTTGAAAAGTTAATTAAATTTTATGAAAAGAGCATAAAACTTCAGGTTGATCGTTTATTACCTATATCTATCTTTATGAAGAATTTTTTCCTAAAGTTTTTAAACTGTCTTCCATATTTATAAATCATCTTTTCTACCTGGTATAACCAAAGAGATATTTTTATCATCTAAACATCACCATATGTGCAGTCATACATGTACCTAGGGCAATAATGTCCATCTCATTCCAAATAAGTTAGTCTTAAAACCCAAATACCAAGAAACCCAAAGAATCAAAAGGGAAAGTGATGGAAGTAAAAGAGGGCAAACAGTCAATGAGCCTTTATGTACATAAATATGTATCAAGAAAAGATTTGACTCCTGAAAAAAATGTACCAGATGTACATTAATCTTAAAGATAAGAGTATATAGTTTTATGATATTTATAAAGAAGAAATGGTTTTATCTTTATTTAGGAAAAACAATTCACAAAGAAAAGTAAGTACAGGTTCTAAATTCTTTATCTCCTTTACAAAATACACTTTTTACCCTTGCAGTAGGTTTACAATTTCTCCACTAATCTCAGCAAAAGTAATATGGCATGATTTCTCAAGACCCATGCCCAGAGCACACATTGCTACTCGATATTATAGATCTAAAGGTTTTGTTTTGCCATAGCTCAGATGACCTGCCTGGAAAGTTTTCTATCCTACTTAATAGGAATTAAGTTTCCTTCTTTGAAGAGGTCCATTTACTTACTGCCTTTCACCTTCCCACATCCTTCTATTAGAAGGTTCTGTGGGAATTTTCCATCTTGATGACTTTGCAGTCCCTATAAGGTTCCTACAGTTAGATTCTGTGATATTTCCCCTTCAGTACTAACTATAAAACTCCCATTTACAAAGGACAGCTTGTATGCATTACTTATAAGCAGACTCCCTAAGATACTATGTCAAGGAGTACAATATCTGTTTTGTTGTTTCACAGAGGCTCATGTTTAGATGATAAAAAGATCTCTTTGTTTATACCAGGTAGAAAAGATGATTTATAAATACGGAAGACAGTTTAAAAACTTTAGGAAAAAGTTCTTCATAAAGATAGAAATAAGTAATAAATGATCAACTTGAAGTTTTATGCTCTTTTCATAAAATTTAATTAACTTTTCAAAAAACTGACTTGTGAAACTCTTTTCCAATCTGATAAATGTGTTTAATGACTCTCAAAAGGTCAGGAAGATGGTTCTAATAAAATTGAAAGCTAAGTTCTGGGCCACTGGACAATCTTAAATAGGAAGTGAAAACTGTCAAGTAAAGAGTTTAGCACTCAAATTTGAAATAATGAATTTAATTAGTGCTTTTTAAATAATTAAAATTCCTAAAGGTTGTAAGAGTAAACCATTCATTTCAAAAGGGAAAACTAAAATAGATAAGAGATTATTTCACTGAAGGGAAATAATTCTTATACATGTTCAAACTATGAATGTAAATCTTAAACATGAGTATACAGTTTTATGTTTATTTATAAATATTCAACAACGCTGGTCTATTCAATTTATATGGGTGTTTAAATTGATCAAGTAAATAGATTTTCCTTCCATATAGGGTATAATAAGTATTAAGTACTATTTCTTGGTTCATAAGCTTAGCATAATAGCCTGCTTTCCATTGCTAAAACAAAATACTCGAGTCTGAATATTTTACAAAGAATGGGAGTTTATTTGGCTTGAAGTTTTGGAGACAGAGTCCATCTGTCTGGTCCCTAGTGAGGGCCCCTTGTCTGCATCCCAACATGGTAGAGGAATGCATGCAGAAGGAGCTTCAGAGGCAATATGGCCTTGCTTTCTAACAACTCACTCTTGTCAGAAATAACCTGAGTCTTGCTGAGTGATGCCCCAATGGCCTAATTACCTCCCACCAGGCTCCTTCTCTTAAAGGTTCCACCGCCTCTCCCCAGTGACATACTGGGGATCAAGACTGTAGCATGTAAACTTTTGGAGGATTAACCACTTCTAAACTGTAGCATGGATCTGTTGAATTCTTATCATCAAAGAGTATTTAGCAATCTTAAGATCCTCCTTGTTGTGTTTATCATAGCTATACACCACAATTTTTATTAGGATCAAATCTTCAGTGTTTGGTAAGATCAGTCTGGTGATCCTTGGTCTGCTCATACTTAAAAGTAACCAGAAAGTGCTGTCTGTGTGGGTAGGACTTGTAAAACCTCACTGTTAGATTATTTGATTGGGCCATTTCAATGAGATAGCCCAAACTGCAGTCTCTTATTATCTCTTGGTCAAGTCAATATGCATAAAGAAAAATTCTCTGGTTTCCCACCCTTAGTATTCATAATTGAGATTCCACCAGCCAACTCACCATGAACCTTGTTTTACTGTCTGGAAATGTCTTGATTGCTTGCCAGGTTGCCCAAAATTCTGTCTATGGCCAAAGGACTAGCTCATTTCTAATCACCAACCCTTAGTGCTAGGCCTATCTTCCTAAAATCAGTGGTAACATTCTAAGAAGTCAATCTTGATTTTTATCTCAAGTTTGTCACTGCCTTGTCCTATAACCCTGAGCCAATCAATTTTCTTTTCTTCCTATACGTGAAAGGGCATAAGTAAAAATCCAACATTTGTGATGTGATTAAGAAGACGACTACTAAGGCAAAAAAACTCTAAAGCTTGATGATGTCATATTAAAGCAATTTTGACATGCATGAAGGTTTTTAAATGAATGTGTACACACCTACTTTTTATAAAAGTACTTAAAAATAAAAACAATTTATTGGCACTATCTAAGTAATTTTAAGAGAAATGCACCAAGTAAGAGAATATCAAAGAGTTACTTCCACAGAGAAGCTCAAAATCAAATAGTATAGGTGATACTGTATCAAGTCTCCAAAAGTAGGGTATTCTAAAGCATTCTTTCTCATATTACATTTAACAGGAAAATTTAAATGTTAGTGAACTTTCAAAATAGTGACAAATTAAATGGTGATAAGTACTAGAACAGGTATTTTCAAAAGGTACCATAATAAGTTTAAGGAAATCTTGAACGCTTGATACATAGCACTCTCTGGCCTAAAATCTTAGTTTCCCCACTACTTGCAAGAAAATAATACATCAAACCAAGAACATTTTGTTAAAAGGAAATTTTTAACTGTTTGACAAATGTGCCTTTGAAATAATTACAATTCAATCAGTGGATTATCTATAAACATAAATGCTAAAAAAAATCAACATCAAGAATCTGAGGTCAAGTTCTGCATTAAAAAAAAGATAAACAACAAACAATGCAGAAAACTTAACTGGATCCTTGTTTGGGAGAGAAAAAACCTGAAAAAAAAGCACTTTTCAGATTATTCTGAAAGAGATTCAACTTCTGAAGGAAAGTAGGTTAGAAATGAGAAGGATTGAGAAGAAGATTAAAAAAATTAAATAGATTTAAATAAATATAATTTGCAAAGCAAAACTGAAATTGGAATGTGAGAGATTATCTTTCTGGAAAAGAAAATGCTAGAATTTTAAAAGTTGGACAATATGCCTTTACTTTCTTCAAATGCAAGAACTGACACCTTCTTCTGTTTGTATATATCAATATATTTGGAAAATTTGCAGATTTGCACAATTTGGAAAAATGAGCCAAACCCATCAACAACTTCACATTGGAAATATTTTAATGCTAGCCATGAGACTACATAAGAGTCTTTGAAAATTTTAGAAGTAATATTCTTTGGCATAACATAAATATAAATTACTTTCAAAATCCAATTCATATATATTTGAAAGTCACTGACTTGAATGAAATACTTTTAAATTACCAAAATGAATAGAAATCAAAACTGATACTATTTCATTGATGAAATGTCAATTTGAGCTTTATCTTCTAACCTGTATTCAATATTACTCATTATTTGAGTAATATTAATAATAATAATAAATTAATAATATTACTCATTATTTGTCTAAATTTAATTTTCAAGATGAAAATTAACATCTGCCCTTTCTACTTATCAGCTTTATACTTAAAGCTTTCATTCTACAAAAATTTATGATGTGGGACTGGGATTGTGAGGCACTGGGTTCAATCCTCAGCACCACATAAAAATAAATAAAATATAGTGTCCATCTACAAGTAAAAAAAATATTTAAAAAAAATTTTTAAAAAATTTATGACGTGAATATAGAACATTGAAAATAATTACAATCTAAAAGTTACACCTCATTGACCAAATCCAATGTATTGCCGAGTGTTGACATTTTACTTTAGGAATAAATCTCTCAAATTCGTGTACTTTATTCCTCTCTACATAACTACCCTGGACAAATTATACTCTTCACTAACTTGAAATATGACAAGTCTTGTTCACTCTCCCCTATCTTATATGAACAGGGTATATCCTCTTCAATATGTCTGTTCCACAATTAACCAGCGTAAACTTTCCAAAATGTAAATTTAATCTCATTCCCTTACTTCCTACCTACCCGTAAATTACCCCCACCTCCAATTTTAAAGCAAGTCTAGTGATTGCCATTACTCTTAGGATGTGGAGTAACATGGTGCGCCTACTTTTCCAGCCTCACTTCATTCCACTAATTCTGAGTGCTCCTGCTCTTCCCAGTTTTTGTTCTCACCACAATCCTTCCTTCTGCAGGCATTTGTTGCTCCAACCATTTCCTCCATAGAGAATGGCTTTCCCCCTTCCCTCAGTTTAATCTTTCTGATGTCTAAGCACTAGTACTCATTTTAGACATCAATTCTTCAAAGAAACATCCCAAAGTAAGATAGATTCTTACATCACTATAGACCTGTGCTTTGTCAGTCCTCCCACTTGTAATTTTTTAAGTATGAAAATCTGAATAATACCTCCTCAATTAGAATGCATACCTTCATAAGAACAAGAGTCACATCTATTTCTGCTCACCACTATATTAACAACACCTGGCATAATGCCAGGCACCAACTACATGCCCAATAAAATTTGACAAATTAGTTTCTGAATACATAAAGACAGTTGGAACTGTTATAATCTGAAGCACATGAAGAATTCCAATGCTTTTCATTGGCATTTGATAATACTAAAGTATAGGTTGTCTTAAACATTATAAATATAAATACGGAATTTTTTTTTCTTAATTGTAACCAGTTCAAAGAAGTCATCACATAAAATATTTAAACCAAACAAACACATTAACAAAGTTTACAGAAAAAGACATCAATCTACAATAAACTGCTGGGGGAAGGGAAACATTTTGTTTAAGGCCATGGAACATAGAATGAATAAATTCACCAAAAACAAATTAAAACTCAAAAATAAAGACAAAAACAAACCAATGGCCAAAAGTGATAGCTCAAATATAGAAATATTACAGAATAACTAAATAATCAATGGTTATTAATTCCAAGTATAGCAAACTTTTCAGTGTTTTCTATATGGTGAAGAATGTACAAACATTAATTTATAGTTAAAAATACCTGAATTGAACCCAATAAACATATTATCAGTCTCATTTACCATTTAATGAACTTCTAGCTTTGTCTTAATTTATTTCAAAATGAAAAAAATTCTTTACTTGTAACTCTTTTTAAAGATAACATGTCTGGGGCTGGGGTTGTGGCTCAGTGGTAGAGCACTTGCCTAGCATGTGTGACATGCTGGGTTTGATCCTCAGCACCATATATAAATAAATAAATAAATAAAGGTATTGTGTCCATCTACAATTTAAAAATTTTTTTTAAAAAAGAACATGTTTGAATAATCTGAATTTGATGTTTCTAAAATACATTGAAAAGGAAGTACCTATGCTTTTAAGAAGCTTCAAAATGAGTCATGAAAACATATTGTTAGGGGATAATCAGTATCATTGGAATTCAAGTATGGAAAATCATGCAAAAGGTTTACACATTCAACTAATGAATTCTCTGTCCAATAAGCCAGACTATGTGCTGGGTGCTCAGACTACCAGGGTAAGTCTTGAAACAAAATTAGTATAAAATTCAAGAGTTCTATATGATAGATAAGGAACTTGATATAAAAAAATCGAAGATCTATAAAAAAGATTCTAAAATTTAAAAAATTTCTATAATCACCTTATATATATGCACTTTCCTATTATGACTGTGTAGCTTCAGGGATGCAAATAAATGAAGACTGATTTAAAATATCATGTGTGTGACCTTATGACAGTCACACACTGAGTTTTATGTTTTGTCAGGCCTAAACCTATGTTTCTCTTATAAATTGCATGTCCCTAATAAAATATTTCATTGCATATGCTTTGGATCTACAGATAAGAAATAAGATGAATGAAAGACCTGCCCTGGATAAGGCTCACTACCTCTTTTTTTGCATGGGACATGCAAAAAAAGAGTGGGAATTGGGAATGCTGTGTTATGTGATAAACACAATGGCACAATGAACCAAGAGCTATGGAAACAACAACAAATATCAGAAGAGGTAGGTGAAAAGTGTATGTTTCATCAAGAAGGTATAATTTGTTCTTATTGCTCTGTTCAGCATTTCTAACTCAGATGATTAGCTCAACTGATACATCCATGTATTAACTTTTTGCTAAATCTATTTTTGACAAAATCATCCTTAAATATCAACTGTACGATTTAAAATAGTTCCATCCGATCTTCTTTTACATTTGTAACATACAGATTGGTATAATTTATTAATTGATTATATTATAGATCTTTGATTTCCTAATGTTGAGGAATACGGTTGGAGATAAATATAATTTGTTTGAAAATACATTATATATGTGAATTAAATTTTCTTTTCTGGAAATATATAACAATGAAATCTTCACTAATTAGAAGATTTTCTGATCCTATAGTTTACATTCTGCATTTAACTTCTTCCTCCCTATATTGGGAGGGAAGTAAAATGCAAAAATTTGCTGACTAAAGGAAATAGGTGAAAAAGGCCTGTAGTTTTAGAGTTGCACATGATAGCTTTCCCAGTTTAAGAAAATTTAATATGTTTTTTGTTCTAAATCTGTTAACTGGACTTTTGTTAGCACAATAAAAGTAAGAAGAGAATAATGAATCAATCTACAAAATTTAATAGTCTATCAATTCAGATTTTGGCACAATTTATATAATTCATACTTCCTATAGAAACAGGTAAACTTACTTGCTAAATAAATACTTGCTAAAAATTTCATGGAGGAATCCAAAACATGCATTAGAACTAAAAACCTTCAAAGGATTTTATATTTTCTCCTTCAGTTCAACAACCAACAATTTGACCTTATAATACCAGAGATATTTAAATTTTGTTGAATAGTGAAAATGACAAAAATGAAAACAGCTAAGCTTTACTGAGCATTTAACTTATACTAGGCACTGCTAAATGTTTTGTATTTGGGCCTGACAATTAAGAGCTACGTACTTTTTTTTTTTTTTTGGTACTTGAGATTGAACTCAGGGACACTCAACCACTGAGTCACATCCCCAGTCCTATTTTGTGTTTTATGTAGAGACAGGGTCTCACTGAGTTGCTTAGTGCCTCGCCATTGCTGAGGCTGGCTTTGAACTTGCAATTCTCCTGTCTCAGCCTCCCTAAGTGCTGGGATTACAGGCTTGAGCCACCGTGCCCAGCTAAGAGCTAGGTACTTTAATCAATCCCTCCTTTAAAGATATAGGAAAAGAGGGTATGAAAAGTTAATAAGTGGCAATAGCAAGCTGGAATTTAAATGAAGGTTAAGACCAAAGCTCTTAAACACTTGTGAAAAAATATCATAAGTAGCTAACAATTCAGATTTAAAAAGTTTTATATAAGCATTTTGAAACATATACATGCATTTCATTTATTTCAGTATTATAATCAAACACAAATTAAAACTGGGAAATATTCTATCTCAAGAGAACACTGGACTTTAATATCATTAAATAGATTTTTAAATTATTTTCTAAGGAGATGTAGTTATTTTATATCATGTAAGTTGGATTTTTGTCCTCTCTACCAAAAAAAAGCAAACTAAAAAGCAAGTGACTTCTCTATAACACAAGTGAGTTCTGAAAAAAAAAAATTAAAATAAAAAGCCATAGCCCTTGTCAGAAAAGGTAAATTACTACTAGTGACAAATCTTACTGAAATGATCCCAATATCAGAATATAATAGTATATTTTGTAGTATTCTCATATTTTTGGAACAATTCATTTATTAGTGGAAATAGACTGACATTTGCACAAAAATACAATTTATGGACTTATAGTACCTGTTTGTCTGATGTCATACTTAAAGAAAAAATCCTGCTAGAAGTATACCTTGGCAAAAAATACGGTGAGGTGAGTTTCACTGCCAACAATCCAAATAGGAAATTTTGGAGATTTCAGGTAAGACCCAACCTGGAAGAAATATAGCAAAACAAAACAAATATATGAAAAATTTACAATTCCTGTTAATACACAAATATTCAAAGCATACTGTCTAATTCATAATTAAATATAATTACATATTGCAATGGAGTGACTCACCCACAGAGATCAAATGTTCCATGTATAAATAAAATGTTTTAAAACTTACATTGCACCTTTACATTAGAATAACAGTTATATAAATTTAATACAGCTAGAAAAAATTAGATTAGCCCTGAGAATCATTCTTAGGTTTTGGCAAAGGTTCTAGATAGAATGATACCTTCTAAAATTTTTACTTTTTAAAAGTTAAAAACCTGATAATTAAAAAACTATAAATAAAATTATAATTAAAAAGTTAAATTAAAAAACTATATTAAAAACATGATAATTTAAAAGTCATAAACTTGATAATTATTTTGTAAAGAAAATTATAAATTAACAAATGAGATTTATGAAAAGCAAAGGAAAAATAACATAGGGCCATCCTTTTCCTCAAGGAATATAGGGTAATATAAAAATTTCTCAAGAAAACTGTACAACCTAAAACATGTAATATAAGAGAATATTTATCATTTGACTCTTCAAGTTTTATAAAAGGAATAGTTTCTTTAAATGTAAAAAAAAGCCATACTTATAGTTTGCTTTCAAGATTTTATATATTTAGAGTCACGAGTAGCAAAAACTCAAAAGCATAATTTTGTGTGTGTGATTGATACTGAATAGATTTATAAAATCCATCATGTGTACATCTATCAATGCCACATGCTTATGAGATCAGCTACCTTAACAACAACTAATCTTACCAATCAAATTTGCTGAATTTTCTTTTCTCACAGAGACTGTCTATAATTGAGAAATTCGAAAGTGGCTACTTGCAGCTGTCAGAACCAATTATTCTTTCCTAATCGGTCAGCAGTCTCTGCTTCAACCACCACCATGGCCCTGTGGAATTTATTCTTATCAGTAGGAGGGAAGTGCAAAATAGGCACTCTTGTATTCATGGATAGAAAAATTAGTATCTTTGCCCCATGTCAGGAGGGATGAGTTAGTGCTAATGTAGTGATGTTGAAACAGTAAAGAAGAATGGTTTGGGGACAGAAGAGAAGAACAAAAGAAAAAGAACAACAACAACAAAAACCTGAAACCCTTCATCAGTTTTTAGAGTTTAATGGGATTTTAGCAATGAGCACTGCAAGTCCTTCAACATATACATAAGGAAGCTAAGAAACACACAAGATCAGTGCCTGGTCTGAATTTAAGCAACTACTACAGAGATAGAATTAGAAATTATGTTTTCTGACTTGTACTTGGGTAGGTTTCCACCCTCATGCTGCCTCCTGTGGTAAACAGTATAGATGCTATTTCTTTTATAGAAAAAGCATGTGTATGAATTTAAAATAAAAATTAAAAGAAGATTTTATGTAGTAGGATTAAATGGTAAATTAATGCCGAACTCATTAAGTGTTTTATAATAAAAATAATAGAGTGCAAAAATACTGTAATAACTTTGAAAAACAATTTGAAAGTTTCTCAAAAAGTTTAAACAAAATTACCATATGACCACTCAATTTTACTCCTGGATATACACTAAAAAGCAATAAAAACATATGCTTACAATAAAAGAGTATATAAACATTCATAGTAGCATTTTTCATAATAACTAAAAATGAAAACCATCTAGATATAAATTGATGAAAGGATGCACACATTTTACTGTTTATTTGATCATAAAAAGGAATGAAGTATTAATACACACTAAAACATAGATAAACATTGAAAATATTAATGCAGACACAAAAGGTTATATACTACATGGTTCCATCTAAATAAAATATCCAAGATATTTCCTAAACATTGACATGTTTGGGAAAGTGGCAAGAGATCAGTTGGAAAGACAGGGTCCATACCATCAGAATCTCACTGACTATGTGAAAAATATTTAAAAATATAAAATCTCTACAATCTAACCTCCTCCAAAACACACACAATTTCTTTTGGGATACATGAATGTGTATGGTGAGGTGAAGGGGGCACAGTTTGACTCTAGTTGCCAGGCTTTCTCAGTAGCATTGGCGGGTACAATTAAAGTGACTTAAAATAAAGGAGCTGCAATTGTTTAGCTATATGATCACTACTAGCGAATTAGGGTGAGATGAATTCTATTTGATTATTACACCTACGCTGCACTCAAGTGTTGTCATTTAAGAAAAATGTCATCCAAAAGAAATAAAAACAAAACACTGGCAGGGAGAAGAGAAAGAGGGGATGAGGGGAGGAGGCAAGAGCTTTGTTATTGTTACTAAAATTAATCACCAACCACCAGAACTTCTGCTATAGAACCCCCATTCCAAACTGGAGGAAAAAAATTAGATCCACCTTCTTTCTCCAAGATTATATCTTATTAAGTGCAAATCATTTTGATTTAAACCCCTTTTAAAACTATTTAAAATACTCAATGGTTATTTCAGATTATATAGGAAGGCAATGAAATGTATAGCAATAAATGAGAGTTTCATGGCAGTTCCTAATACTAACTAGCACATATAATAAAGAGTGTAATGTTTATGAAATGCTTGGAATTTTGTTTAGATTGAAATCATTTTTCAGATGGAAAAGAGAAAAGTTAAAATTTCAGGCATTTAGTAAATTCTTTTTCTTTGCCTGATGAAATACTATCAATTGTTTTGGTTAAGCATACCTATTTTTAATGAAACAGTGCTTTGTTTTTCTCCAGGCTACACAAAGAATTTATATTCAATTGTCTTTATTTAATACATTATTTTATTGTTTCATATTGTATATTTTATGTATTATGTTATTCTGAATTCGGTCCCTATTTCTCTCACAGGAATCTCAGGATCAGTCAGCTTAACATCCTTAACCTTGTCAGTTTAAGCTAGGAGACCAGAAAGGAAATGAAGAGAATGGTAGTAGGAAGTTAAAATGTGCCATCACAGGAACAAAAATATTATCTATGACAGAGGACACATGAATAAAAAACTTTCAAAATATCTTAAAAATCAATTTACCTTACAATATCTTAAAGCTTCCATTAATGTTAAGAATCCTACAGCTGCTTGCTCATGTATACCAAGAAGTTCTGCAAAATAAAACAAAAACAAAAATAAAAACTTAGAATTGTATTTGTATATAAACCTGAAAAAGTACTTAAATGTATGTATGTGTTTAAATATTCATATATATTTATGCTATACCAAAATGCTTACTATTACTTGGAAGTATACTTGAAAACTTAGCACATATTTATAAAGAGGTAACATCAAATCATTGTATTACCACTAATTATAAAACACCAGTAGATCATCTTTTGTGATGGATAAGGGTGATGTATATTAAGTGTATTTATAAAACTTTATATTCAATGTTAACTTGTTTAATAATTTCTTTCCTGAAATCCAAAGAATTACTGGTAAAAACAGAGACTGATATCCATGCAAAAAGGTTAACTTGAATTGACTCTGATTTTGAAAAACAAATGGATATGCTTGTTTAGTAAAATTTATCATTGGGTAGCACAATTAAAACATGGATATTTCATGCTATCCCTCTCTCCTATAAATGGACACAAGTAGTATGCTTAAGATAGGAGAAATAATGAAGGGAAAATAGTCTCTGTCCTATAAAGACTAAGAGTTTACCAAGAAACAAATGAAAAAAAATGTTTAAGCTCTGTGTATACATGCGCACACACACACACTGCAGTATGTGAGCACCTGCTTACAGTGTCAGGGAAGGCTTCCAAGAGTGGTATCCTGAAGCATACACAGGAGTTTTCTAGGCCAAAAAGAAGTAACAAGAAAATTCAAAGCAGAGAAAATGGCAAAGAGGTATGAAAAATGAATGTATTTAAGAAGTTAAATATTTGTCAAAGCTTCCTTAAATACATTTAGTCCGGGGAACCTGATAAACAGTGATTAACTAAAAAGAAAGAATTATGAAGTATATTCTGGTGTTGTATGATTAGGAAACATGACTTTACCTTTAGACAAGCTGTGACTGAGGCATCTTTAGGACTTCTAAAGTGGGACAAACAACTGGAAGGCATAGGACAGGCAAGCCAGGATTAGATATAGAGATTTGGGAATCTCAGCAGAGGTTAGATTTAAAGTCATGAAGGTGGATAAGAAGGAAGCAAGCATGGACAGAATGAAGAGGTAACAGATTATTTCACAGAGATGATAAAATTTTTTCAGGGCTGGGATTGTGGCTCAGTGGTAGAGCGCTTGCCTCGCATGCATGAGGCACTGGGCTCGATCCTCAGCACCACATAAAAAAAAATCAATAAAGATATTGTGTCCACCTACAACTAAAAAATATTTTTAAAAATTTTTTTTCAGAGACTGTAGTGTTTACCTAACATACATTAAGCAGAAATATAATAAATATATCTAGTTCCATGTCTATAGAATTTTTTCCTGATTAAAATTTACATTCACTGTGAAAATTTTGTATTATTCTTTTTGCAATCTGGTCATGTCTTGTCCATTTTCTATTAGGATATTATATTTTATCAATTAACATAATGTGAATATTAACTTTCAGTCATAAATATTTCACTACATTTTCCTAAGTACAATATCTACATGGTATAAGTCAAAGAACTGGTAGTTTAATTTTTTAGATTTGTAAATTTAAAATTAATAGAGGGCATGCATAAATAGTTTGTATTTTGTCACTAGCTTCTTCCAGGCACAGATGAGTTAGAGCAATGGTTCTTATATTATGGTTTAGGACTCTTTGGGATCCAAAGGACCCTTTTCAGGAAGAGATCCAAATGATTTTCATAATATGGTATTAACTGCTTTATTCTTATTCTCTCATGAATGCAGATTGGAGTTTTATAGCCCTAAATGATTTGTTATATACAATAGATTGAATTCATAAGCAGATATGAAAATCCAGCAAACTACACTGAAATTCCATCTCACTCCAGTCAGATGGCAATTATCAAGATACAAGTAGTAATAAACATTGGCAAGAAGGTGGATAAAAAGGTACACTCATACATTGCTAGTGGGACTGCAAATTGGTACAAATACTCTGGAAAGCAGTATGGAGATTCCTCAGAAAACTTGGAATGGAATCACCATTTAACCCAGTTATTCCACTCCTCAGCTTGTACCCAAAGGACTTAAACTCAGCATACTAAAGCAATGCACTCGTATCAATGTTTACAGTAGCTCAATTCATAATAGCCAAGGTATGGAACCAACCTAGGTGCCCTTCAAAGATGAATGAATAAAGAAAATGTGAGCCGGGCGTGGTGGCTCATGCTTGTAATCCCAGCACTTTGGGAGGCTGAGACAGGACAGTCACGAGTTCAAAGCCAGCCTCAGCAAGGGTGAGGCGCTAAGCAACTCAGTGAGACCCTGTCTCTAAATAAAACACAAAATAGGGCTGAGGATGTGGCTCAGTGGTCAAGTGCCCCAGAGTTCAATCTCCAGTACAAAAGAAAAAAAAAATACAATGTGGTACATATACACAATGGACTCTTACTTAGCAATAAAAAGGAATGAAATTATGGCATTTTCTGGTAAATGGATGTAAGTGGAGACTATCATGTCAAGTGAAATAAGCCAATGACAAAAAACCAAAAGCTGAATGTTCTCTCTGATGTGTGAATGCTAATCCATAACAAGGGAGAATAAGTAGGGGAGTACAGAAGTTCATATAATTAGACAAAGGGGAATGAGGGGAAGGGAAGGGATATGGGAATAGGAAAGACAGTAGAATGAATTGGACATAACTTTCCTATGCTCACATATGAATACATGACTAGTGTAACTCCACATCATGTACAACCACAAGAATGCGATCCAAATTGGAATGGGTTGTACTCCATGTATGGATAATATGTCAAAATACACCCTACTGTCATGTATATCTAAAAACAACAAACAAAAAACAAATATATTTGCAAAAATTTAAAACAAGTTCATTGTTATTAATTTGTTTTGAAAAAGTTTTTTAATTAAAAGTATTACAAGTAATGGGTATATTATTTTAAAATGGATTACTGCATATTTTTAAATTTCTCAGTTATAATTTCTAACATGAAAATTATAATCTCTAAGTAATACCTTTTGGGGATCCTCAGTGATTTTTAAGGATATAAAGGACATAGGACCAAACATTTTGATAATCTTTAGGAAATAAAACAGAGTGTAGGTGAATAGCCCAAAGAGGTAGATGGATCCTTGGTGGCTTTGCAAACATCTCGCCTTTTTCCACTGAAATGTAAGTAGTACTAAATGTTCACATGTTCCAAGAAGAATACATGTTGAGAAACATTAATTTCTAAAATCAATTACTACCACCTAGTGTTATTATTTGTTACTACATTATCCATTTGAGTTTAAACAAATATCTAGAATAGTATATATTTTATTACATATAGCAAACTAGCTTTTCATAAATCTTTTGTACTAAATTTTTCAAAATAGATCAGTAATCACATGCTTAGGCATCTAGTTTAGATGATAATGTTTAAAAAATATATTAAGCCTATTTTCTTAAAAAGAGTATATACTTAAAATTATCTTCTTTTGACAGTTAAAAAGTATCATTAAAGTTTAATATCGTTATAATATACCAAGAATATAATATTCTCACAAATTACAACTGTATAGAATTTATTTGTATAAGACTCAATAAGTTTCAAAAGAAGATTATTTATTTTATTCTTGCAGAAAATTCTAATAATTATGTTATATATATATTTTCCCAATATTGGGTTATTATCTTATGAGAGTAAAAAAACAAACCTTGAAAGACTCATCTAATTTCTGACTGAATTTTTAGGAGTGCTACATGTTAGAGTATAAATAAACAGTGTCAAAGAAATAAGACTCTTCTTTAGCCTAACTATAATATATATTTTTCTTTTTCATTAACAAAAAAAAGTAGTATATATTTATAGTGAACATGTCTCCAAATATACATACATTGTAGGATGGCTGAATCCAACTAATTAATAAATGTATTAACTCACATATTTATTTTTTGTGGTGAGAACACTTAAAATCTACTCTGATTTTTAAGTGCTTGTCATTAGCTACAGTTCCCATATTGTACAACAGACCTTTTAACCTTATTCCACCTAACTGAAATTTTGTATCCTTTGACCAACATGTCACCAACTTACCTCATCTCCTGGTAACCACCATCCTACTTTCTGCTTCTATGAATTCACCTTTTTAACACTATGAGTATATTTAGGATTTTCTAACCTGGTTTTCTTAGCCTAGCATTAAATCACATCTCAAAGGTCAGTCCCCGTCTATACATACCTGATTAAGCCAATGAAATAAACTAAACTTCTATACAGAGTTTTACATTCCAAGTACTCGAGTTTGCTATTTTATAGTCCTTTCACTATCAATTATGCTGAGAGTGTCTATAGGAATCTCTCTTGGAACTTTCAAATTATATACTCTTGGAAACCAGTCAACTGTCCTGCATTTATTTAACAAACAAACCTGAGTGCCAAGTATTGAAAAGAACATGCTAAGTATTGTGCAAAAATACAAAGGTATCCCAGCGAGGATGGATGATCAGATCCTCTCAAGGGCAATTAGAGGAGTAAGAGACTAGGTAGGATCTGGTAAGTGTCAGGAAGGCAAAATGCAACTTTGGGAGACTTAGACAGGAGAATCACGAGTTCATAGATGATATTATGGAGGGTCTTTGAGTAAAGAATCTGTAGTTAAAAATTTTAAAAAATGACTTTTTAAAATAAGAACGTTAGGACAGCTAAAATATAAGAACATACCAAAAAAGGATTCAGTATTTCACTTATAGGTAAAGGTACCTACAATCTGAGCCATATTTGAGCTTTTAAAACTCACTGGTAGTCTGCTGTATTCCTAAGAATTTAGATGGCTCACCCTGGTATCCAGCTAGCACTCTTAAAATTAACAAAAACAAATTAAGGACACCCAGTTAAATTCAAATTTCAGATAAAAACCACTATTTAGAATAAGTATATTCCAAATTTTGTATGGAGACATACTGATACTAAAGATGTTTAAAATACAAAATGCATATTTTATCTGGCAACCTGGTTCCAATTAAACTTATTTTTGCAAAGAAGATTTGAGAAAAATAGCATTTCTGATCTTTTCTCCTATTATATATTTTTTTGAAGAGGGTACCAGGGATTGAACTCAGGAGCACTTGACCACTGAGCCACATCCCCAGCCCTACTTTGTGTTTTATTTAGAAACAGAGTCTCACTGAGTTACTTAGCACCTTGCTTTCGCTGAGGCTGGCTTTGAACTCACAATCCTCCTGCCTCAGTCTCCTGAGCCGCTAGAATTACAGGCATGTACCAGTGCGCCCGGCTCATCTATTAATTTTTATAAACCAAATACTTTTCAAATTTGTACAGCACCTAGCCACTTAATTGCAACTCATTACTCAATAAAAGAATTTAAAAATAATTGCATCCCTTAATGTTTATATTGTTATTTGCTATGTATAACGAATTCATGAACTTCAAATAACTATGCCTTGATAGACTACAATATTGATTTTAATTTCAAAACAAAAAAATTCTAGGTTTCTGATTTATAACAGTTGACACTTCTATATCAACCTCATATGACAAAAAGAAAATATTAAGAAAAATAACCACAAAATAAAAATACAAAAATAAAAAATGTACAATACAAACAATACAGACTGTAAAATACAGAGGGATTCCTTTGTGGAAAAGGTTCATAGGAAAACTCATCTACAAGGGAAAAAAAACAAAACAAAAACAACTTCAGTTCAAAAGACAAGCAGTGGTAAAAAATGAAGACAGATAGTAGGTAGATAGGAAGCAGAACATGAAAAGATCTCAGTCCTAGTAAGGGAATTTGGATTTTATTTTAAGTGCAAGGAGAAGCAGCCAGTAAATGGTTTTAAGTGAGACACAAAAATGATCAAAAAATACCATATTAGCCAATGTGAAAGTCTGAGGGAGTGGGCAACAATACAAAGAGGGCAATTAGTTTTATTGCAGTGTATTTCTATCTACTGCAGAAGCAAAAGATAGTGTTAACATTTGGGGTAGAATGAAGCACAGAGAACCAAGACCTATATGATCTATGTGATAAACACTATATTTTTACTAAAGGACATATGAAACAAAGACAGGAAGATTCAATATTGTAGGGTTGTCATTTCTTTTAAAATCATGTACAAATTCAATGTGACCTCAATCTAAGTCCTCACAAACTTCTTAGTACAAGAACCAGAAAATATAGGGAAAAGTTCATTTGAAAAACACAGTGTAGGAATGACTATAATTAGTGTGCGTGTGCACGTGCTGAATTGAACCCAGGGCACCTGGTGTCTAAGCATGTAGTTTACGGAACTATAACCTCCAGTACTGATAATTTTGAAAAAGTACATTATCAGGAAATATGCTAACAAATATCAAAATATATTATCACACAATGTAACAGCATACTTTTACATATGACCTCACAAATACATCAGTAGAATACATGAATTAAAAGAATGACTCACAAATATGGGAATTTTGGTTTTTGATTATGGAGTTGTTTCCTATCTGTGGAGAACTGACTAGAATTAGGTCTTTGGGTAATTCTTTGAGAAAAAGTAAAAAGGTAAGTATTTTAGCAGGCTACTTGATTGCTGTGACTAAGAGATCTGACCAGCACAATTGTAGAGAAGAAAAGGTTTATTTGAGGGCTCACAGTTTCAGAGGTCTTAGTCCATTGAAGGCCAGCTCCATTCCTTGGAGCTTGAGTTAAGGCAGAAGAACATCATGGCAGAAGAGTGTTGCAGAGGGAAGCAGCTGACATATGGTGATCAGAAAGCAGAGACAGATCTCTGCTTGCCAGATACAAATATATAGCCCAAAGCCACACCCCATTTCCCATCTTCTCCAGCCACACCCTACCACTTCAGTTACCACTCAGTTAATCCCTTTCAGGGGATTAATTCACTGATTATGTTAAGGCTCTAACCCAATCATTCCTCCTTCAAATCCTCTTGCATTGTTTCATATGTGAGCTTTTGGGGGACACCTCACATCCAAACCAAAATATTCTGCCCCTGACCCCTAAAAGTTTGCACTCATCTGACAATGCAAAACACATTTTGCCCATTTTCAAAAGTTCCCATAGTCTCAACAGTTTCGAGATTGCTCAAAGTTCAAGTCCAAAGTCTTCTCTGAGGCTCAAGGCAATCTTTCACTGTGAGTTCCTATAAAATTAAAAGCAATTTACAAGTATCCAATACATAATGGTACATAGTAAACATTTCCATTCACAAAATTAGGGGCATAGAAGGAAAGAACAGGACCAGATCAAGACCAAAATCCAGCTAGGCAAACAAGTCCTGTAGTTCTATGTCCAGTATCTGGAGCACATGGCATCATGATGTTCTCTCCAAAGGGCTTGTGTAGCTCCACCCCTGGGTCTTGTTGGTTGCAGCCCAAGTGGCCTTCCTGTTGGCTTGTCTCTTCTGCTCAATTCCTGCAGCTTTCCTAGGACAATGGCCCACATTACTGGCATTTCTTAATCTTAGGGGTCTCCACTGCAGCTTAAGCTTTCTCCTTATATCTTCACACTCTGACTTCTCAGGGGCAGCCTGCAGGAATTCTGACCTTGCTGCACTTTGCCTGGCCTTCCACGCCTTCCTTTGAAATCTTGGTAGAAGCCTCCATGAACCCCTTACTCCAGCAGCCTGCATTCCTGCAGAACCAGCTCCACGTGGCTGATGCCAAGGTCTGTCACCATCTCAGGCAGTATCCACGCCTCCAGGGACTTTGGCTGCAGTAGCCTCTGAGTGTCTGGGTGGCTGAGCATACTGAAAAAAACTTCCTAGGTCCCCTGTGCAAGAAAGATTCCCCACTGCTCTCTTCTCAAGAGGATTTCCACTTTTACTATCTTGAACCTGAGATGAGTGTAGTCTTGCCAGCTCCTGAGATGCCCTCAAGACATCTTTCTTACTGTCTCTGGGCAAAGTCTTTAGCATTTGTCTAGTGGCAGTAATGTCTTTAACAACTGCAACTTTCTTAGCCCTAGTTTTACTCCTGCCGTTCAAGTTTTTCAATTATTTGTGTTCTGCTTTCTGTTCCTAAAGCGGCCAGCAATATCCATGCCACTGCCTGAATGCTATGCTGCCTAGAAATTTCTTCCACCAGATTAAGTAGTCCATCGCTAAATCAGCCTCACAGAAAGCCTCAGGACATGGGTAAAATGCAGACAACTTCTCTCAGCCAGAACATAACATGAATGGCCTCTAGTCCAATTACCAATAGTGTCCCCTCCTCTTCCTCTAAACCTTCTTGAGTCTTTCTATACTATGCACAGTCCTATTGGCATTCTGGTCTTCTGAGCTCCCACCAGAATCGTTCACTAAACTCTGCTTACACCAATCTAAAGCACTTCCAGCTTGCACTGCTAAACATCTCAAAATTTCTCCCACAAATTTCAAAAAGCTCAAAAAGCTTCTGAACCACATGGTCAGGTTAGTCACAGTAATGGGCCCCCTCCTAGTACCGATTTCTGTTTTAGTCAGCTATTTTATTGCTGTAATTAAAAGATCCAACCAGCACAATTATAGAGGAGAAAAAGTTTATTTTGGTTTACTTGAAGGCTCACAGTTTCAGAGGTCTTAGTCCATCGAAGGCCAGCTCCATTCCTAGAGGCTCAAGGTGAGGCAGAACATCATGGCAGAGGACTGTGGCAGAGGGAAGCAGCTCACATGGTGATCAGAAGCAGAGATAGAGAGATTCCACTTGCCAGATACAAATATACACCCCAAAGCCACACCCCAATTCCATCTTCTCCAGCCATACTCTACCACTTCAGTTACCAGTTAATCCCTATTGGAGGATTAATTGACTGATTATGTTAAGGCTATAATCCAATCATTTCTCCTTTAAACTTTCTTGCATTGTTTTATAAGCGAGCTTTTGGGGGCACCTCACATCTAAACTATAATAGTAGGGTTGAGGGGGTAGTTCAAGGGTAGAATGCTTGCCTAGCATAGGCAGGGCTCCAGGTTTGATCATCAACAAGCAAAACAAACTAAAAAAAAAAGGTATAAAGGTAGATCCCTCCTTATAAGTAATCCAGACAGACTAAAGAAACAAAACTCACAAAAGCATTTGAAGAAAGTAGTAGAGAATATCAGTTTAATCTTGGTGTGGTAGAAATATAAAATTGAAATAAAAAGAAAAAAAAGTAAAAAACCAAGTTATACCAAATCATTTAACCTCATAAAAATGAAAATCTTGTGTATAATAAAAGACATCATTAAGAAAGCTAACAAGAGCTAGGAAAGGTTGGGAGAAAACATTTGCAACACGGTTAATATACAAACAACTAAAAGGGAACTTATAAAGAGTACTAGGAAATGAATGAAAGAAAATAACTCCTTAGCCCATAATGCCAACAGGAAGGGGAGAATTCCCAGAAGAAATTTTAAATGCTGAGAAACACATGAAAAAATTTAATCAAGCTGAGGCTCAGTAAAATCAGAGAAATGTAAATTAAAAGTCTATCACTGGTAAAAAAAACAAACTGACCAAACAAAATGTCCAAGATCAACAATTCTGGCAATTCTGATGTCAGTCAGGATGCAGAATATGGGACCTCTCTTTCATAGATGGAAGTTTATTCTTCACTAGTTGGTGTGGCAAATTTCAGAAGGATATTTGTCATTATCAAAATTTAACATGTTGCTCAAAAAGCTAAACCTTATGAGTTATCGTATGATCTCAGATTTTAACTCCCAGGGACAGAGTAAAGAATAATAAAATATGTTCTCACAAAAATATGTACATCAATGTCCCAAACAGTATTATACATAATGGTCCAGTGGAAATGCTCCAATTATCTGTTAATTGATGAACTAATAAATGTGGTATATCCATAAGATTAAATGTTACTTACAGTAAAAAGAGAGAAGTACCGGTACATGAAAAACATAATGGTATGTGAAAAAAATCCAGTCACTAAGATCAGACATTGTACTACTTTTACAAAAATGTCCCAAACATGCAAATCTAATAGAGACAAATAGTACATTTTAGTAGTCACCAAGGTTGGAATGAAAAGAAGCATGTTAATGGGAACAGAATTTCTTTTGGGGATGAAGAAAACATTTTAAAATTGATGTGATGGCTGCACAACTCTTGAGAACTTACTAAAAAACCACTGAATTGTACATTTTAAGTGTTCAAACATATGTGAATTATCTCTTAATGAAGTTATTAATAAAAATTTAACAAAAGACTAAATATGCAATACACATTCAACTTTTAGAAATCAAACTGGTAGGAATATATAAATAGGAAAGACTCATATGCAAAGTTTACTACAGCATTTTTTGTAATAGCCAAAACTATAAACAGTCTAAATGTTCACCATAATTCAAGGCAAAAGACAGACCATGAGAAAAAATATTTACTATGCATGACAGATCAAGCATTGATATCCTTAAGATGTGAGAAAAATATCTTGTTCATCTTTCACTGAATCTTCTTGGCCTTTCCTGGGTTAAATATAAAATATTCACTTTTTTTCCCACTGCCAGAATGGAGTTTCTTGCTAGGAAAAAAACCTAACTGTAAGTTTTATTGGTAGGATTCACTTTAAAATAATCCTAGTTAATCTAATCTAAACTCTTGCTGCTAAATGCACCTTCTAAAATTCTTCTCATTATCTATATTCTTTACAGCAATTGATTCAAACCCTTTCTCTTTTATTCTTCTATAACTATATCTCTGCATACCCACTCTGAGCAAGCTTCAAAAATGTCATTTCGATTCTTTCACAGGTCAAAATGCCTTTGTCTTTTCTCAGTAAATTACTTCTTCAAAGGACTGTGCACCTCCCCTAGGCTAGTGATACTCTTGACCTCATTTACTTCCACTAAAAGTGGCTCTTTCCTGGTCTACAATTTAGGAGATTTCTAACTCTTGAAAGTTATGCATATCATCTCTTGCCCTTATTATGATCAGGCAAAAGACTTTTCTCTTCATCCTTTCACCAAATTTCCTTCCCTAAATTGCTAAAATATTTTTTCCCTATTAGAGTTTCTATATCAATTATTCTTCTAAAGAAAAACCTTGCTAACTGATAACTTCATAGCCTCTTTTTAGCCTTCATTCTCTTTGACTGAGATGTACATGTGCATGGCTTCTTTATTAACTTTATCCAAAGAACTTTTGGACTAAATATGCAATCTCAGTTGCTTCGTTAACGATGGGACAAACATCTGCTTCTCAGGGTTATCATGAAATTTAAGCAAGATAAACTTTTTCCAAGCCATTCCACATATATATGAGAGCACTCAAGATTAAAATATACATAGTATAACAGGGATTATATCATACTGATTAAGTGTGTTGTTGTATAGTATCAAACCACTGTGCTTCAAGCCTCAGCTATGCTATTTATTAAGCTATGCAAAATTAAAAAGATGCTCAGCCACCCAGTACCTCAGTTTCCTGATCTGTAAAATGAGGATGATCATAGGGTAGTTATATTAATGAAGTGAACAAAAAAGATATTCAAATATTTAACAGTAGCTGGAATGTTCAATGTTTGTCACCATTGCATAATGAGCATTCCTATCAACACCAAGAATTGTCATCACACTTCAACTGAAACACTTGAAGGCAAAGATTGTTTTTTCCTCCATCAAAACATAGTGTTTTTAAGCAACTTGCCATGTTTCTTGTGTTAATTTATTCAACACGCTTTGTTTGAAAACCTACTAGTTATTTGTACCATTCCTTCATACACAGAATATGCTGAATCCCAGAGGTAAAGTGGTACCAGGGGAACATGCTATGGTGGATCAGAACAGGCCTTAGAGAGAGGGTCAAAAGTCCAGGTAGGGGCTAGGGTTGTGGCTTAGTGGTAGGGTACTTGCCTAGCACATGTAAGGAACTGGGTTAGATCCTCAGATCCTTATTTCTCTGTTCAATGCCTTGAATAACTTCTTCTAGTACTTGTCAACTAGGTTTTAAACTATAGCATTCTAGAGCTTCTATGTTCTTAGCCTACCCTATGTTGATAATCCTTCCTTTGAGTAGTCTGTCCTATATACAATGCTCTAATCCACTTTATCCTCAAACCTTGCTACATATCAAAAATCATCTAGGAGAAATTTTAAATTATATGTCCATGGTCTACCACCTAGAGATTCTAATATAACTGTTCCCAGTTGGGCTCTTGAGTATTCATACATTTTTATTATTTTTATTTTTGGTACTGGGAATTGAACTCATAGTCGCTCAAACACTGAGCCACATCCCCGGCCCTTTTTAATATTTTATTTAGAGACAGGGTCTTACTGGGTTGCTTAGGGCCTTGCTAAGTTGCTGAGGCTAGTTTTGAACTTGCAAATCCTCTTGCCTCAGCCTCCTGAGCTGCTACGATTACAGGCATGCCACACCATGCTCAACATTCATTTATTTTTAAGCTCCCCAAATGATGATGTGTAGTCAGAATTAAAAACCACACTACTGTATTCTAACTGCTCTGCCTCCTTGTTCCTAAATATAACTGCACTTTCTCCCTAATGCTCTTCTGCTCATTCTATATGGCTATTAAAATGTTCACTCCTGAAGTCTGCTTACCCACAAGCTAAATCCAGATGTTTTCTCCTTCTGAATGTCTGTGGTACTTAATTTCAACATGCTTCATTTGACCTTATTCCATAGTTACTTGCTTACATGTTCTAGTCTCCCTAGGACAAAGTGTATAAGCATTTGAGGGAAAACAGTTTTTTCTATGAACCAGTATAGACATTTAAAAATCTAATCTTAATTTTTACAACCACCATTTGAGGATATTACTTCCATAGTATATGAAAAAAGAACTAAAGCCAAGAGAAGTCATGTGACTTGTCTAAGCATTTTAAAAGCAGTAACTCTAATTCTTCCTGTAGTACATATCTCCAAACATGTTACCAGGAAACAAATCAATAAATGCCAAATGAATGTACTGATTTTGATTTTAAGTTTAGGTAACTGAACTTTAAGTCAATATTCCTAATGATTAAGGGAAAATGCAAAAAATATACGCTATTTTCTTTTCCAAAATATTTCAAAGTAATTGCTGAGCTTTGATTTTTAAACTATACTTGAGTACTCACAGCAAGATGGCAGCCTTGAACAGCAATATTTCAAGAAAGAGAAAAGGATGAATATGCATATATCAAGAACAAAAACTTAGATAATTAACAAACTTATTCTGTAAAGAAAGAAGAAAGCAGGAAGTAAGCAGAAGCCAACATGAGAGGCAGAGAGAACAAAGAAACCTGCCTATTACTCAAGAGGGATTGAGGTATCTTTAATGGACAGGATGAAATGCTTTCAGCTATGTATCAGAATAAAGCTCTAAGAAGAGGATGAGCTTAATTACAGAGAACAGAGTAACAAAATAACTATTTTTCCCAAGATAGCCTCTTCAACTGGAAAATTGGAAATCCATATGCAGAAAAATGAAACTAAACCTGTATCTCTCACCATGCACAAAACTCAAAGTAGATCAAGGACATAGGAATTAGACCAGAGACTCTGTGGCTAATTGAGGAAAAAGTAGGCCCAAATCTTCATCATGTTGGATTAGGCCCTGACTTCCTTAACAAGACTCCTAAAGCACAAGAAATAAAAGCAAGAATCAATAAATGGGATGGATTCAAACTAAAAAGCCTTTTCTCAGCAAAACAATCAATCAATGAGGTAAACAGAGAGCCTACATTCTGGGAACAAATTTTTGCCACATGTACAACAGAGTACTGATCTCCAGAAAACACCAAAAAACAAACAACCCAATCAATAAATGGGCTAAGGAGCTGAACAGAAACTTCTCAGAAGATATATAATCAATAAACAAATACACAAGAAAATGTTCAACATCTCTAGCCATTAGAGAAATGCAAATCAAACTACTCTAAGAGTTCATCTCATGACAGTCAGAATGGCGGTTATCAAGAATACAAACAACAAGTTTTGCTGAGGATGTGGAGGAAAAGGCACACTCATACATTGCTGGTGGGACTGCAAACTGGTGCACCCAATCTGGAAAGCAGTATGGAGATTCCTTAGAAAACTTGGAATAGAACCACCATTTGAGCCAGCCAACCCACCCCTTGGTCTATACCCAAAGAACTTAGAAACAGCATACAATGATGCAGCCACTTCAATGTTTATAGCAGCACAATTCACAATAGCTAAACTGTGGAACCAACCTAGATGCCCTTCAATAGATGAATGGATAAAGAAACTGTGGTATATATACACAATGGAATATTACTCAGCATTAAAAGAAAATTTCACATCTTAAGCTATGATACTTGCCATAAATTAGCAAAACTAGGCTCTCATTCTAACCTTACCTCTAAGTGAATAATTTTGCATATATTACCTGTCAGTAATTGTCATGGTTTAGATATTAGATGCCCCCAAAAGCTCATGTGTGAGACAATGAAAGAGGGTTTAGAGATAAAACGATTAGGTTATGAAAGCCTGAAACTAATTAGTGCATTAACTTCCCCATAGGGATTAACCAGGTGGTAACTGTAGGCAGATGGGGTATGGCTGGAAGGTGGTTCATTAGGGTGTGTCTTTAGGGTATGTATTTGTCCTGGTGAGAAGAGAGCTCTCTCTCTCAGCTTCCTGGTAGGATGTTCTGAGCCACTTTGCTCCACCACATTCTTTTATCATGCCTCAGGCCCAGAGCAATGCAATCAGCCATCTACAGATTGAGAACTCTGCAACTATGAGCCCCAAAATAAACTTTCTTCCTTAAAATTTTGTTATCAGGTCTTTTGGTCATAGCAACAAAAACGATGACTAAAATGGAAATGAAGTTAGTTCTTAAGTCTTAAGTCTCTGATATAGGAAAATAACTGGATTCCATTATAGTTTGTTTGTTTTTTTTTTAAATTCTGACATTCCATAAATTTTACTTATCTTAACACTGTATCCTTTCATGTTTCTGTTAACTATACATATTTCTAAAGTCTGAGAAAAAATCAAACTTAAGAATCATCTAAATGGGAGCAAAAAGCAGTAGTAACTTATTCTCTCAATCATAATAGTTGCTTTGCGGGCTGGGGTTGTAGCTCAGTGGTAGAGCGTTTGGCTCGCAGGCATGAGGCACTGGGTTTGATCCTCAGCACCATATAAAAAAATAAAGATATTTGTGTCCATCTACAACTGAAAAAAAGAAAATTAAAAAAAAGGAATTGTCTGGCTTCACGTCCTACTCTAAATATTTCAATAAGAGGCACACAGTAGTTATTCAACATAAAGTGAATGAGTAAATTAAAAAAATTTAGACTGACCAGTAATAAATTGAAAATTTCCCAGCATTTTAAAGGAAATTATGCTTATTAAAAGTAATAGGAAAAGCCACTAGGCTCTTTGGGCAAATATTTCAAATCACAATAATCTGTAATTTCCCCCATTTTAAGTGACAACTGCAATATGTCCCCAAATAAATCTGTGCTATGTGTATAGAGTTGTTACTTTTTCTCAAGAAGTTAGTCTTACAAACCCAATATCATACTAGAGATACAAAAGGCTTGAGTACTTCAATAGCCTGACTAAAGCTATACTTGGTTGGAACTGTACCCCAATGTTGCCTGGCTCCAAAACTTATATCCTTGATGCCATGGTGTCTTGGCAACTGCATAGGATTCTTTTATCAGAAAGCACTTACCTTAACTTCTAAGTCATGTACAGACACTGCATAGATGAAATAATAATCAACTGTGTTCTACTGAAATATTAATAATAAAACAAACACAAATATACTTACGCATTCCTGAGCATTCTCTATCACCATCCCATACATTAGAAACAGCATGTCCCGTCAGTAGGAGGTTAATTAAACTTTGGCTATTAATAAAAATTAAAAAGCAATTAAAATAAGGATAAAGCTAGTTTTCAAATCAAGTAATTTCTATGATAAAGGATAAAGTAATTTTTTACATTAAATAATGTTAAGAAACAAAGTTAGGGAGAGTATATTTTCCATTTTATATAGTTAGTCTTGTTAAATGCATTGCCACAATGGCAACTATTATTCTATACAGTCATATGAATTCAACAACTTTAAGATATCATATTTAAAATGGATAAAAATGATACTCAGATTGATAATTAACTATCATCTTAAAAATATGTAATTATTATTATGCTTTGTCTTTGATGGAAGATATGTGAATTTTAACCTCTGAGGCAGAATGGTCAAAAAGAAGGACGCATGTATTAGGGTAGATTAACTATCAGCTGGGTGTGGTAGTACCTGTAATCCCAGCAATTTGGGAGGCTGAGGCAGGAAAATTGCAAGTTCAAGGCCAGCCTGGGCAGGCAACTTAGCAAGACCTTCAGCAACTTAGACTCTGAATAGGAAAATAAAAAGGACTGGGGATATAGCTCAATGGTAAAGTACCTCTGGGTTCAACCCCCACTAAAATAAAAAAAAAGAAAAGAAAAAGAAAAAGCAGATGATCTATCAATGTTTTTATTGGTTTTGGTAAAAATAAGCTATAAAAAAGCTTGAGAGGAAGAATGGCCTGAGAGGAAATGGGGATTTTTTTTTCCCCTCCCAAATAAGAAACTATTTTCAAATAGGTAAGGAAATTGTTTCTGATTCAAAGTAGTGAATTCCATCTTTTTAAAAAATTTCATAATTGAAACAAAGCAGAATTTTTAAAAATACCTATTATCTTAAAAACTTGACACAATAAATGTAGTGCACTGTAAACCTAAACTGGAAGCTAACATCTAATCCATAAAGCAAGCAATACATGAAGGAAAACAATGCAAAAAGCCCAAGACTGCTCAAACCCGTAGACTTCATGCTCTCGACACTACTGACAAGAAAATTCACCTGCCTCACTCACGTTTTACCTTAAGTTCCGAAAAACTAAGGTTCTCAAAGGAGATCATAAGAGTTTGGTTAATTACCTGCCATGTCCATACACAGGATCTATCAAAGGTTCACTCGCATCTTCAATTTCATTTTTTATGTTTTCAATGCCCTAAAGAAACCAAGAATTTATAGACTTAATTTAAAAACAAAAAAGGAAATTATGGCAGTTTAAAAAATGGCCAGTTTGTACTTTAATAAAATACATTTACATAATCTTTCTTTCAAACAATTACCCAACTTTGAAGTGGGGGTACATTTGAGATAACTGCGAGTAATAGTTCCTCAAAACATTTTCTTTCGTTGGCTCTACATAAAGAACACAGACTCATAGGTAATAAATCCATTGTTTATTAGAGAGGATAGAGAGAATATTTTAAGTTTCAAGAGGAAGTAGTTTATTTAATACAAAATTTAACATTTACTTAACTTTAGGCTAAATTAAATTAAAACCTAATATATCTGCTAATGCAACTGATTTTATTTTAGGTCATTAAAAAATTCATTAGTACTAAATATATCCATATGTGATTGTAACAGATATAAATTAAAATATACAAAAGATGTAACTGGTACGCAAGAAAATGGAAATTTATTTCTGATCAGGCTTTTCCCCAAACATCGGCAATTCAAATGTATACCAACAAAACAAAATGTAAATTAGGAGAACATAAAGTTTATTTTCTTGAAAACCAGCTTCCTCACACTTTTGCAAAAGTTCTAGACAGGGGATAAGTATAAAATCTAGGTATTTTAACCTCATCAATTCCAAAATGACACAGATAAACTGACACACATTGCACTATTCATCTAATCTTAACCACTGATTCTATTCACATTATAGGCCAATTGTAAAAATTACATAGTTAACTGACTAATCAATAATCAGAATATTTAACGGTTGTGTAAACATCGTAGGGGAAACAAAAGTTTGTGTGATCTTGCACTTGCCATCCTTGTAAACAACATAAAGCAGGTTATGATAAAGTCAAAATGAGTAACAGGAACAAGTGACACAGTCACTGAGGTGGAAGGAGGTATCATTTCAAAGAGTAGCTCAAAGAACAACTAGCATGAGGATTTATTGGCTGTAAAAGGTAAGGGAGAGGAAGCATCAAAAGTTTTCAGCATAAAAAAAAAGAACAATGTACTGTCAAGAAGGAACGAATCATCTTAGACACCACCATCAATGCTATTCCTAACAACTACCCAATTCCCAAGTACTTTTGGTTTTTTTATTTATATTCAGTAAGTCAAATAAATGTTTGGTTTATTTCTATTACTCATCTCTAAATATATTCTCTTTCTTTTCCACTCTATGGTCACTGTCTTGGTTTAGGGTTCACCTATTTCAATATCCACTTTTCTAGTTATTTTTATTCTAGACTTGTATTCATACAACACATCTTTTCATTAAATTCTTATTCCAATTTAAGGTTTCTTTTATAAAAAAAAGATTGTCACTTCCTTCAAATATTTTTTCTCTGCCAATTTTGAGCAGATGAAAATTGAAGTATTTTGTGCACGATATACAAGGATCTTCATATTTGGAGACTTCTTTATGTAAGTGTCTAGTCTCATCTTTCACGTTAACTCTCTGGCATATTATGCTGGGGTAATGCTGAGTATTTATAGTTCCCCAAACTTGTGTTGTCTCAAACCTTATGCTTTGAGACTTGCTGCTCCCACTGCTTGGAAATTATTGCAGCTTTTCCTTATACAAAACTTTTATTCATTCATCAAATTCCTACATCCATCAGTGGTCCCTACTGTACAATGTGCGCCCATTATTCAACTTGATAAACATGGGCATATCTTCTATTTTCTCATCATGGTTTGCACATGCAAATAAACACCAAAACCCACTGCCATAATGAAAATAATTATTTACATGTAATTTTTTTACAGTATTGAATAGAGCCATTAAGATTATCTCGTACTATAAACACAAGCCCTAGCATAAAGTCAATGCTCAATAAACATTTTTCAAATGAAACAATTTGATTTCAGGCATCATATATCTAGTAGGATATTCAACTGAGACTAACAAGTGACTAGAAATATAAAATTGGCATTTGGGGAAAAAAGGTAGGACTAACAGTATACATAACTAGAATGAAACACATAAAGCTAAGCTGAGAAAGTGAGATATTCACAAAAGAAAAAGCATACAGAATCCAGAGAATGAAATATACAGAATACCAAAATTTGGAAGGGAAGAGGAAAACACCTAAAGAAAGAAAGAAAAGCTACTGAAGAAGATAACGGCAACAACAACAAAAAGAACTGGGAGACATAAGAAGAAAACTAGCACAATGATCCCTAAGTCAAGAAAAGAAGTGGGAGTCAAGAGTTTTCAGAAGGGGTTAAGAGGTCAGTGTCAGAAACTGCTAAGATCAAAGAAAACAAAATTCATAAGAACTGTCAGCATTTCATAAAGATTATCATTGATACTTCTGCAGTGCATAAAAGCAGAGGTGAAAGTTTGAAAGTGGTTAAGTAATAAGTGAACGGAGAGAAAATAGGAGTTAATTTCTTATTATAAGCCTAAGTGATTTTTGTTTTGAGATTTAGAAGCAGCAGCAACAAGCATAAAATTACTCATCACATCAGGATAAACAGTACTAATCCAATAAAGGGCAGAAGAAGTATCTTCTTAAACAAACCTTTGTCAGTAACACAGAATACAGAAAAAGCAATACTCCAAATTTGTTTCCCCACATTGAATACTGGTCCAAGACAGCATCTTTTAATTCTGATAAACTTCTGAATGATCTTTTTCTGGGGGGGAAAAATAATTAAGTATTAGTAACACAATGAGATCTACTACATCTAAAAATGGGAAAATTTTAAATTCTCTTATACATTAAAACATACATATAAACAGGAGATTTTTGTAAGTATCTTAAATTTTCAAATACAAGTTTAGCCATTAAAAGCAAAATCTATTGCTGCCAACTCCCACTATATACAGTACATACCATTAAAACAAACCATCTACTTGGTAGGGGACCCTCTTCATCTTTTAGGTGAAATGCCTGGCATCAATAAAATTCTTTAATATACAGTTTTTTAAAGAATAGAGTGGCTCTCTTTAAAGAGGTGTTTAATAAAGATGAAAATTTTATCTCTTAAGGCCTGAAAATTATTTAACAAATATCTTAACGCTAAAACTATCATATGCATTTGTGGCTTCTTTTCTAAGAAATTAATGCTAAATTCCCAAAATCCCACCTATCATTCTATCATCACAGACATCCTTACCTTTTATTTTGTAACAAAATTTAAAATACTTTAGTAAAAGAGGCATTTTGAAATATTACAGAAAAATTTTGGTACACAGGAAATAATTCTAATATTTATACACTAAAAATTTTTATATTCATTCAAGTCAGAAAAGCATTAGGCTAAAATGATTTGTTTCATTGTAATGATGAAAAAGCTTTTAATTTTTTAAGTGTGCTTGGATAGCTAATTCAGGACTTAAAATAAATATACACATAAATTATTTTTTTAGTTAAAAAAATAATCCTTAAGCAAGGGATTTCAATTCGTGTTTAAGTACCACAGTACTATATAAATCTAAGAATCCACAGTATGAACAGACTTAGAATGGCAATGTGTCCACAAGGTAAGTATTTTAAATGTTCCAATGTTACTTACTGAATTAATGCATGAAATCGCTCAAAGCCAAGCTCTTCGACAGCCAAGGCAGCTATACATAAAAGACACTTTTCAGCACTACACATGGCAAATAAATGACACAAGATACACACAGCAGGCTGTAAATACTTTCAAGCAATCAAAAATTTCCCTATTTCTTTTATTCCCTTAAGATTCTGTTTACTGTTTACTATAACATGAATTTGTATTTCAACATCTTAGTTATGATGGTTATAACTAAAATGGATGTAAACTGAGAATATAGAAGGGTAAATAACAGACATTTATTCCAATTCGGTTACACTAGGATAGTTTATAAAACAGGAGAAACTAATGACAATCAGTGCTTCAACACAATTGTCACGTGCCCTTCACTTTCAAATCATCTTTCAGCTTATAGATCCAAGTAAAATCATCATAGCTAATCTTCCTCCTTTATAATATCAAATCTTTAAGTTTAAAGCTTCATTATTAAAGAAAAGTTTTTTAAAAGGCATAGCACTAAAATTACACAGGTTCAACAACAGCTTTAAGTTTGTTTCCACATTCATTTGTGTAATTGTTGAGAAGTTTTCAGTAACATAGATTATGCTATTAATATAGTACAGGTATGAATTTAAAATACCCAAGGAAATCAAAGAAAGCATTTTAATCAAAGGTGATGCTTTCAATGCTTTCCTAAGTGTCAGGCCCTTTTGTAATTGCTGTACAGGTCTGACCTCATTCAATCCTCATAAGGACCCTCTTGTCTCCATTTTACAGAAGAGGAACATGAGTACAGAGAAGACTTCTCTTAAGAACACATAGCTGAGACTTAAACTCAGTCTTGGCTCCTGAGAGATAAAGTTTTAAAAATAATTAAATAAAATGACTACTTCTTCACAATGAACAATTTCATATACATTTTGTAAAGTAAATCTTAATAGTTTCAAATATAAATTCTCATGAATTTGGGAAACTGATTCATTATGAGTTTAAAAATTTAAATATTTCCGACAATTTAAAAATATCACATTATGCTAGCTTTTCAAAAGCACAGTTTTAATTTTCAAATATTTCAATTATATTTTTTAAATCTTTAGAAGGCCAAATGGATTAATTTAAAAAATATTTAGGTTTATATGGAAAACAAACTGAAATTGAACCCAAGTATTCACTACTGCAAACAAGTGTGCATTACCAACAAGCCAAAACTATACACACCACATAAGCCAATGAAATTAATGTTTGTACAGAATGTAATATTAATGAGAGGGGAAAACACTTCATATTTAAAATTTTAGGATAAATTAAAAATCTAACCTACTTTTTCCAAAGGGCTTGATTATTGCAATAATTTTACTAGGTATACTAAGAAAGTTGACACAGATAGTAAATTAGAGAAGAAAGGCAAGCAAAATAAGAAGCTTAGCAGGCAGGGATGGTGCAAAATAAAACAAGAAAAAGAACAGAGCTGGGAATAAAGGAAAGAACAGGTAAAATAGATTGTTATATGGAATAAAAATTTTTAAATGAATTCAGTTCATTTCTCAATATCTAAGGTAAGCTCTCAAATTTTCAGTTATCAAAATAGTTCAAATGTACACAAAATTTAAAATGGATTTCAAATATGTCATTGTATGTTGTATGGCATGTCAACTTTTAAAATGAGGCACAAAGCAAACTGGAGAATTACCAGAGCCTCTCTTTTGGAGGGGAATTCAATATGATAAGCCCACTTAAATTAGTTTCTAAAGTAGCAAACCCAGTACATGATAAGTGCATATAATCTAGGGCAGTTTAACCTATCACTACAAGATGCACAGCAGAGTCCATGGTTAGCACACAGCATATTTTTAAGATCCTAATGAAAAATATCACATTAAAAAGAGCTTAACAGTTTCTCATATATAACAGACTGGCTTTAAGTACATATTCCTTAAAATACTTTTTAAATAGTTTAATTATTCTCCTCTCAAATTTTTAATATCCTAACTGGAACTATTAAACATGCTTACATGCAACCTAGTGAAATGTGGAAAATATTTTGCAACCAATATTAAATGATATGTTTTAATATAATCCTTGTGAATATTTTCAACTTGTCTTCAAATGTCATTATCAATTGTGAAAATATTAAGTTCTGTTTGAAAGGCCCAAAACGGGACATCATTCAACTGTCTAAATTTTAAAATTATTCCTTGCCGAAGTACTGTTAGAATTCGCAGGTCTAAGTCATTTTAAGGGCACAGGTAGGAGAGAGAAGAAAATGACAACACACGGACATTTTAGCCCAGGAAGCTAATCCTATATGGAAGGTAAGATGTCTCTCAGAAGCAATTGAAACTTACTTTCTAAAAATAAAGCAACAAATTTTATTAAACAATTTCTATAGAGATGACAGCATTACAGGTAACACAGTCACTGAATCCAACAGAAGCACTTATCAAAAATCACCTGTTAGTTTATTCCTCAATTGCAAATCAGGAAAGCAACTCTTATCTAGTTTTCCATACCACTAGAAGAATTCATTACTTTGGCAGTTTTTAGGTCAATCACAAAAATGTTTAAAAGCTAAAACACAGAATATGTGATTTGTAGGAAAAAGAACAGCTGTATGAAAAACTTAAACAATTAAAATTACCTTAAAATAATCCACATATATAACAATGACCAAAGAGTTCAGGAGCTAATAATAATAATAATAATAATAATAATAATAAAGAAAAAATGTCCCCATTTTGCTCTAGAAAGCAACTAAAGATATTTAAGAAATTTGCTGATGTCAAATGTCTCCTTTCCTTCCAATGCTAAAGAAAAACATTAAGGCATCTGAAATTAAGGTATACGGATTTTTTCTTTTAACTTTAAAGATTCTGAAGCTCAAGGGAGATTGCTATTAAACAGAAGTTAGCTATAACTTTAAAAGATTATTATGAGATAATTTTTTGCAAAAATATATCTACTAGTAATTAAACAAAAGAAATAGAAAATATTAAGATTTATTAATTAAGCTTAGATTAGAAAAGATGTTATAAAATTTTAAAAATATATTCTTCAAAAAATTCAAGTTTTATTAAAACAAAAGTATAAGAAGTTATTTCAGGAAATAAAAATGTATCTTACAAGAATGTTCCACTTGGCAACTAGACTCTGCAGGACTCCCAGAAATACTAGCAGTTTCCTCAGTTGTCCTTCCTCTTAACCATGAAACCAAGCAGTATGATCCAGAGTTGTCACAACAAGCACTTTCTAAAATATCACATAAGGTATGACAAAGAAGTTCCTTCTGCTCGTCTTCTAAAAATAACCAAAGTATAAGTTATAATAGCTTTTTCTGAAAAAAAAAATCCAATCATGAACAACAATATTAAAAATGTTTTGATTTGATAATGAAAATCAAACATTTTAAGAATGTGGAAAACCCAAGAACAACAGATGGTAAATCACTATGGTGTGCTTAGGAATCAAAATATCATCACTTTAAATATTGTCATCATTAGAAAAAAGTCCTGAAAATTGCAGAATTAAACATTATGAGAAAGAATATGCCACTTGGAATAATCTGATTGTGATCATGCCTCTAAAGCTGTAAATGTAGCATTTAACCTGAGGTTTCCTCTACTGCAGAACCAAGCACAACCATCAAGGCCTCTTGAGACGTCTACTTTTATCCCCTCTCCTGAATTCTAATGTCTTATCATCTTTTCCCACAGGAATAAGAAAAAATGAGATAATACAATGTCAGCAAATATAAGACCACAATCTATTACATTAGCTGAGGCCATTGTGGTTATGCTACATAATACATAAGTTACTGACACTGTATTGTAGTGATTTGAGCATTAGAACACACAGATCATTTCTTTCTGAACCTTAGCTAACCCTCCCTTTCTCAAGCTGGGTTACTTTCCACAAGTAGTACAATTTTCTGAAACTTTCTAATAAAGGGGATACGCTGTATACATATTCTATATAAAACTTTATGACCCAGGAGCTTTCCATTTCTCCTAATGAATTAAACGTTCTTTAAAGACAGAGACTGTGCCATCTACTTTATAATTATTGCAGCCTTTATAACCTTATGACAATGCTTTACAAGTTTGTATCAAAGTGAATATATTTCAGTGCAAGTACAAATTTTACTAATAAAAATTCATGTTAATGAAAATATCTCTTAAGTAGTTTTACTAAAATTTTGCATTTCAGAAATCAAAGTATACATGTATATAAGTATGACACCTTAACTATTAAATTCAAAATCATTAGTACAGTCTATGGTCATGGTTTGGAATGGAAGCTGTTATTGTCCTTACATACAAAACTGCAATCATAATATAGCCTACCTTCTTCCAGAAGTTATTGTGAGGTTCACATGAAATTGTGTAAATGAAGGAAAGATCTTTGTAAACTGTCAAGTGGAACGCAAATGTTTGTTATTATCAGGTAACACTATAGATCTCTGACTAAATCATGTTGCAGATGCTATGACAGCTTCATTTGCAATTCAATTGGGAATTATTTGCAGTATTTGCATTGTGTAAGGCATTATACTAAAAGATGCAGGGATACAAATATAATTCTGAGCTCTTGATCAGAGCTAAATAGGACAAAATACAAAAGCCATATGACCTTTCTTTATGGTATACTATCATCTCAAAGTTCTAGGAAATGTATGTTTTAACAAGAAGCCAAAGTTTTTCTCTGTCATACTACCCTGTCTTATATCTCTTAGTTATTAGGAAAATCAAATTTGGAAATAAACATCTTAAAATTTGGAGTTGCAGTTCATGAAACATTATAAAAATAAACCTCAGGAAAAAATATCCCACTGATAGTTTACTTTTTAAGACAGATAATTTTAATTAAAATATTGATGATGAATGCTGCATAGATCTTCTTTAAAATAGAGGATGGAATAAAAGTTTTAAAAGATGGCTGTTATACCTGAGCAATCCCGCCAAGATGACTTCTCAGAAGAAAACAGGAGCTTCTTCAAAAGAAATGCCTTTATACAATTAAAGCATGAATTAGAATGCATTATAAACAAACTTCTTATCATTTTATTTTAAAATGGAAAAAATTAATTTGCCCCTCCTTCTGATCTTTTGAATAGTTTTATAAAAATTTCAAATGATTTTCCTTCACATTCAACAGTAAGTATGCAGTTATTTACTAGGAATATACTACTATGAACTTGATTCTAGATGCATATTCATCTCCAATATTTTCTCCTAGGTATATTTTCTCCTAGGTAGAATAGACTTAAATAATAGAAACATGACTAGAAATTACAAAAACTTTCTGTCCCATTTTACTAAGCGAGGACCCCATAGAACAGAACCAAGTCTACATTTCCCTTATATTCTTTGGGGTAAAAGAAATCTAAGTACAAAAGTGGTCCCGTTATCTCTGATCTGTGATAAAAGAATACCACTATTAGAGTTATCACTTAATCATAAGGAGTTCCTAACTTTCTGGTTTAACTCAAAAAGCTATAAGATTTGAAAGCAAAAACAAACTGGTTTCTGATCTTTCCCTTCAATGAGTCAACTGAATTGGTTAATTGACAGAAAGCAGCTGAGTACAGTAAAGATTTTCCCTCTCATAGGTTCACCTGACTTGCTTAAAATGCATTTATTGAATCTGAAACTCTAAAGGGCAGATTCAAGAAAAATAGGTAATTAGTATGACGATTCTCACTCACATGTATTTGAAAGCATTAGTAAAACAGATTGAGGATTGCTTTTAGTTAGACAGACCTAGATTGGAATCCTGGTTCAATTACTTTACTAAAAATAGTGGTTGTACAATCTTTAGAAGGTTGCAGTGAGGAGTCTAGGATTAAATTTATGTAATACTGTCGGCACAGTACCTGGTACCTAATAAGATGTCAATTCAAAGACATTTAATAATAAAACTAATATTCAATAGCATTCACATAGAAATAAAACCTACAGATACTACATAAAGTTTTTCTGAGTTTTCCCAAAATGACAACCACCATAAAATACAGTAACATAACTACATTACAAAATTTTGGAAGTGAGATAAAGACATCCATTATTTCATCACTAATACAACTGCTGTTGCCACTGTGATACACGGTATTTCTTTATGGTCTTTTTCCCACATTTGTTTTTTTAGTTGTTAATGGATTTTTTAAAATTTTATTCATTTATTATTTATTTGCTCGAACCCAGGGCCTCACGCATGCTAGGCAAGCGCTCTACCACTGAGCTACAGCCCCAGCCCCTCCCACACTTGTTTTTATAAGTGAAAATCATAATAGGCACATTGTTTTCTATTTTTTGGTTTTTCCATAGAAATTCATAAATATAACCTTAAGGGGCTGGGATTGTGGCTCAGCGGTAGAGCGCTTGCCTCGCATGCGTGAGGCCCTGGGTTCGATCCTCAGCACCATGTACAAAGCAATAAAATAAAGACATTGTGTCCATCCACAACTAAAAAATATTTAAAAAAAAAAAAAAAAAAAAAAATAAATATAACCTTAATTAGTACTTAGTCTATCAAGCTACTGAAATTTACTTATCTCATAAATCATTTTACATTAGGTTGTTGCAATTTTTTGTTACTATAAATATGATCTTATTCTTTTTCCATATAATTATTTTTTAACGAAGATTCACACAAGTGTAACTACTGAACTTTTTCAGTAACAAAGATTCACAGCAGTATAACTACTTCAACTTTTTCCACGTAATTATTTTTTAACGAAGATTCACAGAAGTATAACTACTGAAAACAAAATAATCTGATTGTGATTCCAATTAAACAATGTAAAATCTCTTCCCATAATCAAAGTTCAAATTTGTATTAGTTGGCAGTGTATGAGTATGCTAGCATCATCCTACCTGTACATGCACTGGCAATTATAATTTCATATAATTTCTAAAAGTAAGCAATAGTCTCTAGTTACAATTTTATTCTCTTGGATTCTTAGTTGTTGTTGTTTTTTTTTTTTAGTCCAGCATCATTCCACCTGTTACAACTTCATATTTATGTCCATTTCAACTGAGGTCTTACGTTTTTCTTTTTTCTTTTTTTTTGGTACTTTTTTCTTTTTGGGGGGGATTGAACTCAGGAGTACTCATCGACCACTGAGCCTCATCCCCAGCTCTATTTTGTGTTTTATGTAGAGACAGGGTCTCACTGAGTTGCTTAGCACCTCGCTGTTGCTGAGGCTGGCTTTGAACTCACAATTCTCCTCTTTCAGCCTCCCAAAGTGCTGGGATTACAGGCATGCGCTACCACACCCGGCTTCTTGTATGTTTTTCTAACCAATTTGTACGCGTTCTTAGCATTAGAAAGACAATATCCCCTTATTGCTAATGGTCACTGCAAATATTTTTCTGAGCTTAGAATAATCCTTTCTGTTAAAGCACTGATGATATATTAATTTTTGATTTTCCTATGATTAAATAGTCAAGAATATATTTAGTGTATGGTATCAGTTCTAAACTCATTTTCCCCCCTCAAATTGCTAATGAGTCATATCGATGGCATTTATGTAAAATTTCATTTTATTTCACCATTGAGGTTTAGTTCCTTTTTAAATCATGGCATGTAATAAACTCAATAAATTGCTAAATGAAGTAAGATTTATGATGAAATCGTAGATTTGCTACTATTATTATGTCTATTTTTCTAGCACCATCATGTTCTAAATTTTATAGTCTAAGTTAATATCTAGGCTCAATCATTTCTGTCATATTCTTTTTTAAAAAATATTTAGTTGTATGAACCTTTATTTTATTTATTTGTGTGTGGTGCTGAGAATCAAACCCAGTTCCTCACACATGCTAGGTGAGTGTTCCACCACTGAGTCACAACTCAAGCCCCATCATTATTACTCTTAATGATTTAGTTTTGGTGTTTAAATTGAAACACTAATAAAAAAAGTTATATTATTGATTGAAAACATTTGTGTGTCTCTTAAACTAAATCATTACCTCAAAAGGTCCATAAGGATAGATTCAGAATTTTTATTTATTCTTTTTAGATATACATGACAGTAGAGTATATTTTGACATATTGTACACATAGGGAGTACAATTTCCCATTCTTGTGGTTGTACATCAGAATTTTTAACATTACAGCTATCCTTGGTACATAGCCACCCCACTTATAACTACCACCATCTAGATATATACTGAATTTTAAATTCCTGTGATATACCTTGCATTTCCCTACATTCATAAACTTCCACTAAAAATTTAAGGGTAGTATTATTGATCAAGAGGGGCTATGTTCATAAATCTAATTTATATATGGACAAGACAAGCATCTTCAAATTCAGGTAAGATTCTTACTAGTGACCAAAATTTGCTTCACTCACTCAATACAACAGCTATAATCACTAATTAATGTTGAATTTCTTTTTAAATATTCAGTTAATTCTGAGGCAAGATTCAGACAATCACATTTTTCTTAATTTATAGCTTTACTAATGCAACTTAAGAGTCAACTTCACTCTTTAAAGAAATCATGAGCTACAAAGGATACATTTTTAGAATCCATCATAAAAGAATATTTTCCTTTTGAGAAATACATTTTAAATTTAATTATGTGAAATATAATGTTCGAGAGAAAAATTTACTTTGCAGCTAATAGTTCCGGAATATATTCTTTATACCCAGTAATAAACATATCACACTATATATTTTTTAAAACATAATTAAAATGTATGCAATAAATTAGAGCTTCTTTTTAACAATTCTAAAGTTGCAGTGCTGTTCACAGACATTTTAGGTGTTGACAGTAAACTAAAAATTCTTTAACAATGTTAGAATTCATTCAGTCTTTCAAATTTAAAAACATTCAGATTTAAAATCAATTACTTTCAGATAAGCCATATCTTTGGTGCAAAGAAAATTTCTGAAATTCTGTTTGAAATCAGTTGCTATGTTTATTTAGAAAGGCCAAAGCTACAGCCTAAGTAGTATATAATGCCAACTTATAAATACTTAAGTTTTAGGCCACGAAATATTAACATATCTTCAACTTTTTCAGAAAATCATTTTATACAAAGAAAAAATGAAGCAGCATAATTACTATGATTACACCTATGCAAGACATAAAATGCTATTACTCAATAGATTCTTTATATTATAAAAGTGTCAAGATCAATGATTCCTACATTTTTGAAAGTTGGGGAAATCCTATTATTTTTTCTTGAAGACAGAAAAAAGCTACTGCTGTATACCATGCTCACCCATGTTCTAAATTCATTTTTATTTTGGATATTTACAGCAATCTATATGAGCAAAACAATTAACTGACCATTTCTCATGATTATATAGAGCACAGACATTAGAAAACAAAATGTCAAATATAAAACGTTTGAATACGTCCCTCTAAGGAGTTGGTAAAGTAGTCTATGTTACCTGAACAGGTGCAATAACAGCACAGGGGCCACCTTCAAACTGTTCTAATGCAGATCCCTCTGATTCACTAAACACAAACCCTAAAAATGAAAGTAAGTAGCAAAGATTAAAAATGTAATTCAAAAAAGTAGCTAAAAGAATTTTTCATGTACTTTGTTTCAAGAAAGATAACTTATCAGAACAGCAATACCTAAAAGTCATCAGGTTCAGTAGTTCTTTACTTTTGGGAGCATCAAAAAGCCCTTTGCAAAAAGCTATGCAATCAATGTTAGCCCTCCCAAATACACATAAGTGAATGCACACACATGCATGCACACACAAAATTGTGCACCTAGGGACCACTCTAGGAAGATAAAGTATGAACCTGAGTAAAAGGACACCAAATCTAACTTTTTAAAATTTTATTCATTGGTTCTTTTTAGTTATACATGACAGTGGAATCCATTTTTATATAATCATACAAGCATAGAAAATATCTTATTCTAGTTAGGATTCCATTATTGCTGATGTACATGATGGTGGGATTCACTGTGATGTTTTCATATATGTACCTAGGAAACTTATATCAGATTCATTCTACTGTCTTTCCTTTTCCTATCCCCACTCCCTTCTCTCCATTTCCCATTGTCTAATCTACTGAACTTCTATTCTTTCCCTCACCTTCCTCCCCTTATTTTGGGTTAGCATCCACATATAAGAAAACATTCAACCTTTGGCTTTTGGGGACAGGCTTATTTCACTTAGCATGATAGTCTCTAGATCTATTCATTTACTGGCAAATGTCATAAAGTTACTAAATCTGACTTTTAGTTTTTCATTTATATTTTGATGTTGGGGAAGGAACCTAAGCACATGCTCTACAACTAACCTACACCTTTAGCCTGACTTTTAAATTATTTAATTTGTTCTAAGGAAAACTACACAGTCTACTGAATTCCAACAGAATTTTTAAGACTTCTTCCAAACATATCTTTTTATTATTTCAATATTTGAGTCATATTCTGTAAGTTAAAAATTAAATGGCATCACAGATGATAAGTGTGATTATATTGGCTCTATTTTAATGTAAACATTATTCCACCTGCACTGATTGATGGTGGCTACAGAAGTTCTTCAGAGGGCCCTGAGCCAGAACTCTGAAGAATCCAGTTATTTTCTAGAAAACCTTGAGAAAAGCATTTCATCTCCCTATGCCTCTGTTTTTATTCTTAAAATTCCACATGCTAGGAATCTATCAAATTTCATTACTGATTACAACTCAAGTCAATCAGCCACCACATATTTAATGAACATCAGATATTATACTATCCATCTAGGATATATTCATAAATGTTACAATCATTAGTCTGGAGAAGCCAACAGTCTAGCTGAAGACAGACATGGAAACCGATGATTACTAAAAGGAATAAGTTAATGTGACAAAAGAATGAAGAAAGCACTGTGGCTAAAGAACGATACAATGTATTCTGCCTGAATCAAGTCACACCAGATAACTGTGGAGACTGATCTTGAATAAGTATCTGATGGAGGGGAAAGGATGGGCGAATGAAATTCAGATAAAGAAATATTTTTATTAAAAGAAAAAGCATTGTAAGAGCTGGGAAATTTTATGAATCAGAGGGAAATTTAATGTAGCTAAACGGTAGGATGGAGTAGGCTGGAGGAGATGGCAAATGGGAGGGGCTGAAGATGACAAGAGGTTCAAACTGCAAAGGACCAAACCAGTACTCCACCAGGCAAGACCTTTTAGTAGTCATATGATCACTCAATGTTTTTCATGTTTTCTGAAGAACCAGAAAGGGATAAGGTTGTTTCAAGGGCCCTGCAAGATGGTGCCAACCTAATAAAAGCAATATTCATGTGGAGAAGAAAAACTATTTTAGACAATATTTAGGGTAAAATTAAGATTTGATTGGTAAGATGAAATTAAGATTTGATTAGTATGCATAAGTAGAGCAAAGCCTTGGTATAGAAGAAATTAGAACTGCCTCAGGTTTCTAGCTTAAGATGGTGATAACAATTGAAACAAGATATACTCATTCCTACCTTCCCTCTCTCTTTGTCTCCCTTCCAAGCAGCATTAAACATGTATCTCACATTTTAAAAATGTCCTTAAGATTCCACCAAAAACTCCAGGCAATACTTCCTTATTTTTGTTCTCTCAAAGGCCCCCAGTCAATTAGATGCAATATCTCACTTTTCTTACCTCACATTATTCAACCCACATCAATCTGGTTTTCAACCTATAACTATACCAAAGGCATTCTCACCCAAGTTCATCAATGACCAATAGAGGTTATTTTTCAAGTCTTACTTCACCTTCCAAAGAATCACCTCAAATACTGACTAGAATTTCTGAAAAATTTGTCCTTCAAATTTTGGTCCCTTTTGTTCCGTCTTTTCCTTTTTCTATTTCTTTTCAGTCTCTCTGATCAGCTCTTCTTAAATGTGGAAGTTCCCCAGATCCAAGCATTAGGATCTATGCTCTTTTTATCCTATATATTCTCCCTGGGCAATTTCATCTATTTTCTGGATTTCCATTACTGCTAATAACCAGATAATCCCCAAACATAGCCTGGATTAGAACTCCAGACACAGAGTCTAAATTCCTTAATATGGTCATGTATGAATTGGTTTCTGCCCACCTCTCCTACTTCACCCAGAACAGTTCTCCCTCTTGAGACTCCAGGCATGCTGGGATTCTTTTCAGGTCTTCAAATATTCTGTTTTATCACTCTCTGTAAATGATGTTACTTGAACTTGAAACACCTGCTAACGTTTTCTCTAAAAAAGTCTAATTTATCTTTTAGGTTTCACTCTTTGATTTAAGGCTCCAAAATAATCTCGAGCATGTCCATTTCAACTGCCATCATCTCTCACCTAAAATACTGTCAAAATTTTTCAACCAGATCTTCCACTTCCTTCCTACATCCTTAAATCACATCTACTCACCAGGGTTGCCAGAATACTTTAGAAATGAAAATTAGATTTTGTCACAATCTGCTTAAAACATTTCAATGGCTTCTCATTGCAATTACAATAAAATGCAAACTCCTTTTTCATAGTTTAAAGACTCAGAATGATTTATCAATCCAATCAGCTCTCAGTTCACTCTTTCATTCTCTGCAAGGACCTTAGGTCCTTACAACATCCCAAGGTCTTTTTCTGGGGCTTCCATGCTTGTTGTTTTCTTTGCATGAAAATGCCCTTTCCCCTACTCTCTTCTCTAAATCGTTCTTATTCTTCAGGACCTAAGTTAACTCCTCAGAAAAATATTTCCTATCCAAGCAGTCTCTCCTATCATCCTCCAGCACAACCAGTATTTATTGTAAACTGTAATTATATTGTTTATTTATTCATTGTCCACTTTACCTTACAGGTATTTTGACTGTATTACTGAACAGTTTTTCCACAGTGTGATGTATTGCCATTGCTCAATTAATGCTTGTTGAAGTTTTTAAAAGGAAGATAGTGAGATGGGGAGTTGTTTTTATGAGGGCCAAGTTCAGTTTCAAAAAATGTGAGCCCTTTTAGCAACATTTGGAAGTAGTAGCAGATATGGGTCTGGAGCTCAGGGCAGGAGTTAGGATTAGAGAGAGCAATTCCAATCTTCTGAAACATGTCAGTTAACGTGAGTGATCATATACACACAGGTAATGAAGTTGGAAACATTAAAAAAAGAGAGCAGGGGCTGAGTCAGCAATGTACTAACAGATTAGAAAAATAAGTGGTGAGAGAAAAACACAACAGGTTCTGGGAAGGAAAAATCAGAAGCAAAGAGTAGTCAATTGTTATAAATGCTGTGAATAAAGACAAAGTACTGGATTAAACCTCTCATTGGTGGAGTGTGGGGCTTGTAGTGCTGGAGAGAATAGCCAAATTTTAAAGGACTGAAGTGTGATTCAAATTAGAAGGAGAAATAGTAAAAATGAACTATTTGTTGAAAAAATTTGGCAGAAGATAAAAAGGATGATACATTGAAGGGTGGTTGGATAAAGAATTATTATTTTTGTAGAATGAAGGTGTATGTTATAAAAAAGGAGTGCGTGATTATGTGGGCAAAAGGAAGTTTAAGGACTCCAGCTCTTCAAAGAGCACTGAAAAAGTGTAATCTGGTAGTGGTAGGCTAAAGACAGATTCTCAGATATGGTACACAGATCCCTTTGAAGTCCTCGAGATGTTTTCAGGGGGTTCCCTAGCGGTTAAACTAGTTCCTGTAATATAATATTAAGACATTACAAGTCCTTTCAACATTGTTGACATTTACAGTAACGGCACAAAAGCAAAGTGGGTTAAACTACTGCTTCATTAACATATATCATGGCAGTGACATCAAAATGTACTAGTGATTTTGTAGAAATAAATACCACCATACACATAGCCAAATTAACTCAGAATGTTCTGAAATAGTAAAAACAACTAACTTTTTAAAATCAGGCCCTTAATGCTATCTCTTTTTAGTATTGTGTGTGACAAAATGGAAACTATTCATAAAGCAATTCTGCTATCTCCAAAGTATGATGGCTTATAGTTACCCCAAGGAAAAGCACATGCATATTTTTTTCAATTGCAAACTAACCTGGCTACTTTTTTAAATGGAGTGCTGGTTTCAGAGATTCTGTTGTTGCTATTGCTGTTTTTTGTATTTATTTTTTTAGTTGAAGAACCACCAATAAACTACAAGTACTGACACTTAGGCATCTGGCAGACATTTTCTAATAAATGAATTAAGTTAGCATGGCAAATTAAGGAAAATAAGTGTCAATCTTACTGTGATAAAATTTCAAGTTTTCTAGCAAAATCTGGGAAACCTGTATCTACAACTGTGAGTTTGACAGTTTCTCAGTGCTTAAAGATTTTTCTGATGAGTGCTGATACTGTGTAATAAATACATTTAGAAGGTTGTCATAACCCAATAGACCAGTTAGAAATTAATGCACAAGCAAGAGATCCAGTCCAAGTACAAGACAACCAATGGATTTCAATTTAACTGAGTAGGAAAAGTTCATTGCTGCAATTTCAGATTCCAAACTGCAGGCAACTTCAGAGACTATTGCCTGTTCAGTTTTGGTGTGGTATCAAAGAATATTCATGGCTATTATAAAAGGGCAATACAATAACTTGTTCAATTACATATCTGTGTGAAGATGAGTTTCCTGCATACACTTCAGCCAAAACAATATATTGTAACAGACTGAATGAGAGGGCAAATGCAGACAGAATGCAGCCATTCAGCAAGCTGGACATTGAAGAGATTTTCAAAAATGCAAAAGCAATCAAGGACTTATTAATTTTGCATTATTTATATTGAAGTCCTCAATAATTTTTAAGTGAGCTCAAAAAAACTTGAAAGTTGCTACACTACAAGATGAATCTTAGAAGACTTCTAATTTAAACATGGGCAAAGAAGAAGTGAACAGTTGTTACTTATTGAAAGTGAGCAAAATGAGAAGGGTAGAGAATTGAAGAAAATGCTAATTCTGAAAAGCCAACAAGGATAAAGAACCAAGAAGTAGCAAGGACTCAACTTGGATTTGATTACATTTGTATTAATGCTGGACAGTTTTCTTCAGCAATACACAGTTGACTGAGAGTTAGATAAGAGGATAAATGGAGAAATGGAAATTGGTAAGGAGATAGGAAAATTTAGCAAGGCCAGGGTGCTGGTTATTGCATTAAGATAATCAAAATTAAAGTCCAACCTAGAAACAAGAGGTGAAGTCAAGAGGCCTTCACCATTTGTCCAGTAGGAAAAAGGAATAAGGAAAGGGCCAGTGGTATTGTACATCTTAAGTGCAGACTGAAAAAATAAATAAATAAAAACAGGCTTTGCCCAACCTTCTGTGTATGTAATGAATGTGAATTAGTAATGGACTCTAACCTTCCTTAAAAATCCTAATAATATAATACAATTTTCAGGATCCATGGGTGGAGCTGATAGTTAGAACTGCATTATAATGAGTTGCTTTTATAATTTGGCTATTAAAACCCCAAAGAGAGAATTCTAGGTAGATATGCTTTACATAAATTCTGTTTAATTCCACTATACATGTTAGAGTGTATTAATTGATAGGGACAAAGTTTATTAAAGCCTAAATTGAAATGAAGTCAGCTAAACAGAAATTATTTTATCCTGCAATATGACTATGTCAAGTAGGCTTCTAAAAGGTTTTGAGTTTAAACTTCTTAGGACAGTTACTTTTCTTGTCAAGAGTTTTCATACTGAAATTATATCCTAGTTTTAAAAGGAATTAACATATCATAAACTGTTTTTTCTGGTTAGATCTGAAATGATCCATTTAAGAACTGATCGTAAATACACAATTTTCTATCCTATCACAGTACTATAAATCACAGAAAAATCTGTTCTATGATGTATACTTCATAAGTGATTTAAACCTAAGCCATGAACCTCTGCAGTTTTCAGTCCTATTTTCATGACTTATTATACATATATACATTACTCAAACCAGCTGACAACTGTGGCCTCTATAATTCTAGCATTCCACATAAACATGACCATAGAAAGACTTGGTTTGACTACTAGAAGCTTAGATGATCTTAGTTAAGTCAGATATTTTAACTGGATCTTACTTTTCTTATCAAAAAATATGAGGGTAACTACACTTTTGTTATCTTTCAGGATTCTCAGAATTAAACGAAACTTTCAAAAACTGTAAAGCATAATACAGAAATATGCTATGAGGCACTTCAAAGTCTTTTAATAAAAAAACATTATGTGTTAAAACTATCAAGGAATTAATTTTGTCATATGTGCTTATAAATTAATTTTTAAAATCTGTTAGATAAATTGTGATTTAGGTATACTGGAGAAACTATACTGGAGAAACTATACTTAAATAGAAGGCTTCCAACAATAAAGTATTTGAAATGATGTGATCCACAGCACATACTCACTTTGAGGGAAAAAAATGAATGATACTGGTATGTCATTTTATTACTTTAAAATAATATTGAATCACTTTATAATAAATCCCAATTTTACTTTCAAATTTGAACCCAAAGGAATTAACTCAATATATTTCATACTTATATTTTCAACTGATCTCTTACTTTTCTTGTTACTTTTTTTTTCATTTTATGTAATATTATCCCCAATAGTGAAAATCTATAACTCTAATTTCAATCAAACACAGGCCTACCTCTCCCATACTCCCCCGCCCTCCAAATCCCAAAACACACAAATGCTATAAATAGCAAAACTGTTTTTCCCTTTCTGGCTAATCTTCACATGAAACAATGAAACAACAAAGCGTGGAAGGAGGGAAAAATAGTTTGAGCATTTATAATATAGATTTGTAATTGGAAAATTACAGTCTTCATATGCTTTATAAATGTAGTATGGCTGCTTTTGCTACAAAAGTATTGAGGAAAAGGCCACTAAGCCTTTATAGAAAAAGTCTGCCAAATTTGAAAATTAATTTCCAGTAAGTCAAATGTTTTTATTTATAACATTAATTCTGCTGTTATTAAATCTAGTTTGTTTTGGTTCTGCTGGAATTTCTACCATCCCCATTACTATTATCTTAATCCAAACTATCTTTTCCCCTGAATTACTGCAGTTGTCTTTTTTCTGACTTTACTGCCTCACTTAATCCACTACAGTCTATCTTCAAGTACAGTAACCAAACAATTCTTTAAAAACTTGTTGGCTCTAAACCTTCTTATGACCTCCATTTCATTTGGAATGAGCCAAGGTTCTTAAAATGGCCTACAAAGCTTTCTATGACTTGAACCCTATTATTTCTTCACTCATCTTTTATTATCTTCCCTCATACCCTTTCCAGCCACACTAACCTCTTTTTTGTTTCTCCAGCAACAGGCAAGGTATATTAGGCATTAAGTCTTTTAGAACAACAATTCCCTCTGCCTGGAACACTTTCTTCCTATATCTGCATGACTACTGTATCAGTGACTTCAAATGTTTGTTCACATCTCATCTTAAAAGTTAGGCCTATTCAGGCCAATCCATCCCAGAATTCCCTTTTTTTTCACCATCAACATAATTTTAACTTATGTTTATTTTCCCTCACACCCTATGAAGTCTCAATTGCAAGTGCCTGAAAACACTGGTTTAGTTTGCAGGAAGAGAAGAATGAATGGTGCTAAAAAACTATAGAAGTGAAAAATAAGTTTTTCTTTAAAAAGTACTATAGGTGATTATAGTAGGAAGGAAACAGAGTACAGAATACATTTAAAAGTTTTTAGAAAGCCAGCTTCAAGCCTTTAAATGGCTTCTTGTATTTGAAATAAAAACTCACAAAATAACAAAACTCTATTTTTTAAAATGCGATTTGCAGAAAAGAATTATTTAAAAATGTTAAATCAATTAAAAACAACTATGTGTCACTCCAGCAGCTTATTATTTTTGGCAGCCATATCAAAATAATTTAACTCAACAAATAAATATAACCTCAGAAGAAATATCTCTAGATATAACTTTGTATTTACCCTATGTATTTTACACCTATACCTTGCTTCCAAAGTACTGAGATTGCACTTGTCAATTCAAGACACTGTTATCGACTACAAAATAAAGCCAGGGTTGATGTCACATTACTAATGCAGCAAAGCAGTGTCTTGTCCCTATTCCCACAATCCCAAATGACTTCCACAGCAAGATTTAGCAATGACCTCTAAGAATGACAGAATGAATACAAGTCAACATACAAAACCAAGAACAGCATCTGACTCAGAGATAACTTTAAAATTGTTTGGTTGCTTTAAAATCTTGATCAATGGAGAATCTTGAAGAATTAGAGATCCACAATATAAATAACCACTTTGGGGGTAAAAGTCCCTGATTTCAAAATAATCTGAACTGAATTAATTTTTAATCTTGTTAAGCAACTTCCATCTAACTAAAAGTTGGCTGGCAAAGCAGTCTAATATAACATTATAAAGTCCTTTTAAAATAATGATTATACATTAAATAAACAATTTCTTGTCATTGTCAGGGCAAAGTCAGTGTGATCTTGGGCCTAGTCCACAATCAAATGCTTTTTAATTTTATTTTGCAATGACTACCATTTATGGAGTATTTACTGTACATCAGGTATTGTGTTAAAGGTCCAAATATATTTACATGACCTTTAATCCTCATAACCCTGTAAGATTGACATTGTTCTCTGGATTTTTACAGAGAAAGCAACTGAGGCTTAAATAAGTTAAATAACATGAACCTAGAACCTAAGCTCATTCAAAGACTATGCTCTTAACTATTACTAGAACTACCTCTCTAAAATTTTTCTTGAATTTGTACAATATAAGCAAAGTTGAAAATTATTTTATTCTACATTGTGAAATACTTAATAAATGTTGATTGATTACAAAGTAACATTACTCTCAATCCTTCACAACTTGGGGTATTTTAGAGCTGTCCTCTATTAAAGTGGGAGTTAAGTTTTAAAATAAAATCTGCAAATGCAGGTGTCCATGATTTTACAAAATATTGGCTAACTGACATAACTATATAAAAAGAGCTAAACTAAATATACGTGTTTAGAAACCCAAAGGAAAATAATAAAATCAGAGCTGTTGGGAATTACAAGATATGAAATTCATTCCTTCATGACTCATTTTTCTCATTTGGAAAACTAGAATTAGGCTAAGTAGTCCAATTTACTGTAATAAATCATCTTTACCACCTCTTAAAACAGACATATCTAAAAGAAGGGATGACTTTTTCAATTCTGATTTTTTGTTACAAAACATACATTTTGAAGTAGGGATTGGATTTCTACTTACTACACTAAAAATTCACCCAAATCCTTTGAGAACAGGTATTCTCTAAATAACAGTAGTGTTTTACATACATGCATTACTGGTGACTCCAAAGGCTATATATACTCTTAACCTCACCATAATTTAAATCACCTTAGCAATGTGTTATTTTACTATCAGAACTTAAGAATTCGGGACAACTACTAGTACAAAGGGCCCAGCACAGAGCCCAGAATAGTGCAGGAATTAAATGGTTATTTTTATTTCAATATTCTTTGTATTATTAAGAATTTTTATATAAGCAAAAATCCTGTCTGGATAACATTAGAACTGCACAGGAAGTGCTGTGATCCACAGTCCTTTTTAAGTGTAACAGATACTGTCAGATACTAATAGATACTATCTCAAAACCAGGAATACTTTGGGCCAAGAGAATACTTTGTAGCAAGCAGCATTTTGTTTATATTCAGAGTACCACGCCTAAACACATAACTGAAATACAAACAACAGTTTAGCCACCTTAACTTTCCTGTGGACTCCCCGCCCTCCAAAAATAGAACAAACACAGATAACATACACCTTCTTCAGGAGCAAAAACAAACCAAACACCAATAAAATAAATCTGTCAGAGGGTAAATATCCAGACGACCACGGCACACAGAAACTGACAAGAAGCAGAAGGCACACTTTCCTTGTCACACCCTACATCCCAACAAGGGACCACCCGCCCCTTCTCCCTAGCTGAAGGGCATCCGGGTGGGTGGAAGAGGCGCTTCAGCAGGCATCTGTAACCACTCTACTACTCAACCTCTTCCCCACAAAGCAAGCAGGGCGTTACTAGAAAATCTTGTTCTAGCGCTGAGCATGGGTAGTGGGATAGGGTGCGGGGCTCGCGAGGGTCTGAAGCGAAGGGCGTCACAGCTAGACTCTCCTAGGGCAAAGGAAGAGACAGCTGGAAGTGAGAACCCAGTCAGGGTACCTTGCGTCCAGCGGCAGAAGATGGTGTCAGAGAGACCGGGGCTGCTCTTGGTGCCCCACACCAGCTCCATCAGCTCTTTAGTCAGTTCGGACATGATGGGGCACCGGCGGGCGGATCTTTGCTTACAGGACTCCTGCCCCGGAACATAGGGAAGGGGCGACTTCGAAGACAAAAGCTTCGGGACGGCAAACGAGCTTGAAGGTTAGACAGGAGAGAGGTGAACCGCGAGAGCGCTACTTGCAGGGAACGCGCCTGTCAAGCCGGGTCAGAGCCGCAGCTAGGAGTTTTCCGTACCGGAAGTGGGGCCGCTTCCGGCTCCTCTCTAACTCCGCCCCTCAAGCCCGAGGGCCTGGGAGTCACCTCCCCGGAAGCGGAAGTGGGGTGGGAAGAGTTACGGAAGGGTAAGGCGCGTGCTCCTGTCTATTTAAGCTGTCGAGTGCGTTTTTCTGGTACGGCGGCTTTTGTACTCTGAAGGCACGCTGGCGGAGGACAGGAGGGTGGGGGCATCCCTCTACGCCTTTGGGATACCACCACCGCCACCTGGGCACTGTTCAGGCCTCAGCTGGAGCGTCAGAGGCATGAACTGTAGGGTGGCAAACATTCGCCCATTTTCATAAAATTTGTAATATTAATTACGCAAAACTAGCTCATAGAAAAACAACGTCCTTTCCTGTATAAAGAGCTGCACATGAGTAAAAACCTTTCCATATCTGCCTAAACCAGCTACCTGGAAATATCTGAAAAGCTATGGTATATTGGTGCATTAAAAAAACCTCAACCAGGTGTAAGGCAGAATTATGAAGTTATTTGTAGGAAAACAGTGTTTGTAAATAGTATAGCATCTTCATCCTCAATTTTTGAGACTGGTGTTTCTATGGGCAACACCTGGATTTGAAGACCAGGATTTATTTATTGACCAGCAGTGTTATTTTTAGTTTCTGTAAAAGTTTGTATTTGTGCCATTTTAAAAGAGAACTTAAATATCGTTTGGTCTTTGAATTTTAAACAAAAGTACAAAATCTAGCTTTTTAAAATTTGTATTTTTGTTTTTGGCAAGTAGAGACATTTATGTGCTCCTTGGAAGCCATATTACCTTAAAATGCGGTACGTAGTTATTAGGAAGGCAGGCTGTGGCTCATACAGACGCAGACCCTTAGCTTCTGTATTTAACTACCATTACCTAATTTCTACTTTTACTTTTTTCTTTCTAAAATAGGGATAACATATATTTCGTATGTAGTAATAATAAATTGAAAAATTAATGCATGCGAAGTATTTGGTATACTTCCTGACACATGGAAGATCTTCATAAATAAAGGCATTCTCTTACCTAAAGAAGCCATTATATAAAAATTTAATGCAACACTAAGATTTTCTAACTTTTTCAGCTCAAGCAAGTTGAATTAGCATTTCTGTCAACCAGAAACAGAACTGGAACACAAATGGAGATTAAAGCAGTGTGCCCACTTGGTTCCATGTGTGGAAAGAGGACTGGATAAGTAGTTTAACTTCAGAAGGCTGACATTTACTGAAATCATTGCATAAAAACTGGATTTGAGAATGTGCTACCCAGACCCTGTAAGGAAGCCAGAGATGCTGTAACTACCATATAAAACTATTACCCTATTAATCAAGAAAGCATAGGAAATGTGTATGTCCAAAGAGTATAGGAGGGAAGTATGCTAGTTTTCCAGTGCAGTCAGAACAAACGATCACAAAGTTGGCAGCTTAAACAACACAAATTTATTATCTAATAGTTTTGTTGGTCGTAAGTGACAGAGATCATCAGACTGAAGTGAAGGTGGCAGCCGGGCTATGCTCCTTTCTGTGGGCTTTAGAAAGGATTCATTTCCTTTCTTTTTCACCTTCAAAAGGACAGTCTTAACCACAAAAATGGTATTAGGAGATAGGGCTTTTGGGAGGTGATTAGGTCATGAAGGTGGAATCCTAATAAAAGAGGCCACACAGAGCTAGTGCTTCCCTTTAACTCTGTGACTGCACAGCAAGAAGGTGCTGTTTATGAATCTTAAAGGGGCCCTCACCAGACACTAAATCTGCCCACACATTAATCTTGGATTTCCCAGTCTCATAAAGCTGAATGTGATATGTTTTTGTTGTTTATTAGCTTGACTCAGACAACTCATGAAAGTGAGTTGAAGCCTTCTAACATCAGGTCACTTTGACTTATTCAATGTTCCTTTTTCACTTTTAAGAACTTTTGCAATTACATTATGCACACCTAACTACTGTGAGATAATCTTACTTTAAGGTCAGCTGATAAGCAACCTGCCCCACCATTATGATGGGTGTGCAGATGGAATAACCAGTTTATTTATTTATTTATTTTGATACTAGGGATTGAACCCAGGGGTGACTTACTACCAAGATACAGCCTCAATCCTTTTTTTTTTTTTTGAGACAGGGGGTCTAAATTGCTGCGGTTGGCCTTAAACTTGTGATGCTCTTGCTTCAGCCTCCAGACCGGCTGGGATTACAGCCTTGTGCCACTGTCCCAGCTAACTAGTTTCTTGAGAAACCCCACCTGAAGAAGTGCATCCACACTTTTTACCTGATTTGAAGGATGAGTTAAAGCTAGCACTTTAGTAATATAAAACTTTGGTGTACTTGGGGCAAGAATAAGTATATTTTGCTTTGAGGAGAGACTTGAATCATTAGTGGTCAAAGGAAGGCTATGGTTGTCAGCCTACAAGAAGGCAACTAGGGCTGGGGCTGGAGCTCAGTGGTTGAGCACTTACCTTGCATGTGTGAGGCACTGGGTTCGATCCTCAGCACCACATAAAATAAATAAAGGTATTGTGTTCATCTACAACTAAAAAAAATATTAAAAAAAAAATAAGGCAACTAATGTTCCATGTCTCTTCCAAGTCATGCCCTTGACTATCATTGAAAAAGGCTGAATTGTGCGATCAATATAATATCATACAAATCATGGCATATAATTTCTACATGTAGGTCATTAAAGGTATTGCAGATCCTGCTTGGTATCATGGCACTTCTGCTCTATTGGTAAGCCAACTCCCATACTGGGAGTCACAACTTCTTATTAATGAAGTCCTAATCCAGACAAAGGAATATTAGGTTTTCTCTGAAATTCTTCTACTCTCACAAATCCTCTATGGGTTTTAGACTTGTGTATTTTTCTCACTGCAGGAATTGAAATTTTTTAAAAAAATTCTGCTGCCAAGGAGGAATTTTGACTCTCCTGCTGTTTTAGATTGCTGTTTACCAAATAAGAGAACGTGAGCCTGGCGTTTGCTTTTTTTCCTTTTCTTTCTGTGTGTATATATGGGGTTTGTGTGGTATGGATGTGGCAGGAGTATTGGGGTTTGAACCCAAGGACTCTATCACCGAGCTGTACCCCTTGCTTTTTTATTTTTTCACTTTGCAGCAGGACCCCACTAAGTTACTGAGGCTAACCTTGAACTTGCCATTCTCCTGCCTCAGCCTCCAAGTAGAGTAGCTTTGATTACAGGTGTTTGCCCCTGAGCCTAGCTGTCATTTTCTTTCTTCAACACTTCAATGATATGTTAAAAAAAAACAACAACTCAGTTTTGGAATTGAGTATCAGTCAGTTATTAGCCACTGGTTTCCCCTGTTACTGTAGTTTGGTGAGGATAATTCTTTGTTAGAAGGAACAGTTGTAAACTTTAACTGTGCATAATTTACAGTAGCTTGGAAATGGATACATTCACTGGATCAATGAGGGAGATCTAGGTGAAAACTAATAGCTCCTATTACAGACACCAAAAATAAAAAAGCCTTTGACAACTTCATACTTAATGAGGAAACTTACAAAATTTCCCTTTGTATATTGGCAACAGATAAAGATGTTCACAATAATCACTTTCATTCAATATCATAGAGGAGGTCCTACTCAGTAAGGCCAAAAAAAATTTAGAAAATAAATTAAAGGATTACTAAGGTTGAAACAAAGCTATCAGTGTCCATAGCCTGTCCCACGTTTTATACTCAGCCTTTAATGCTCAGGTTTTTTTTCTCCTTCTCCTTACGCTTTCTTCTGTGGCTTGTCTCTATGTAATTGCCTCATAGCTTCTGTCCCACCTCTCTGAACAGGTCGAGATTCCAGTAAATGCACATGGAATTGAACTGCTCAATTTTTGCCAAAATAATATCAAACTGGATATTATTTTGGATATTAAATGGATAAAATCAATTCCTTTTTCTGGAAAAGGATGGCACTTTCTGTTGGTGAAGCTTAGAAACTGGATGGACTTGAACATCTAGAAAACAACAACAAAAAACATTTTGCAGGTTTGGAACAAAGTAAAACTGGATAGAAATATTGGTTCTATAAAGCCAGAAAGTTTTCTATTTGATCCCAGGCTGTCTCACTAACTATCTTGATTCTTTTAAATAGGATCTTAAATGTTCTGCAATGGTCCACATGTTAAAAGCTTGGTCCCCAGGGTGATGTTATTGGGAAGTGGTGGAACCTCTAAGAGGTGGGGTCTAGTGGGAGGACCTTAGGTCATTGGGTGCCCTTGAAGGAGTTTCTGGTATCCCAGCTCCCTCCTTGCTTTCTTGTTTTTGTTTCTTGTTCCTGAGGTGAGCAGTTTTACTATACTACATGTTTCTGCCACAATGTGTTGCTTTTTCAGAAGCCCAAAAGCAACAGGGCAATTAATAATGGACTGGAACCTCTAAAACTGAGCAAAAGTAACCATTTTCTCTCCATAAATTGATTGATCCCAGGCTTTTGTTATAGCAATGAAAAGATGACATAGAACTGTCCAAATCTGTTTGACTTAAAGTTGGTGTTGGAATGTTATATTAAAAGTAAGAGGAGAAAGAGGTGTCTGATAATCATTAACTCCCCAGTTCAGTTAGTGTCATGGTCACCAGCATACTTGCTGTCTGGGCAGACGCCATTCTTGCTGCAGGATGAATGACATCTGTGTCTGGCTCTTTCTGTGTCATACATTCTGCAGTTAGGAAGTGGTCTTTGGTAGAACTAGAGCCTAGACAGGCAGAGATCTGGCTCACATTAGTACCTTCAAAATCAAACAACAGTGAAGTTTTTATTTTTGAAATGTGTTATAAAAAGTTCCAAACATATGAAAGAATGAAAAGAATGGTAATATAAACTTGTCACCTAGATTTAATTATTAAATCATGTGTTTCATCTATTTTTGGTAAATTTTAAAATACAAATTACACATATCATAACAGTTTAGCCCTAATGATTTCAGTATGCATATCTAAAAATTAAAACACTAGCCGGGCACGGTGGTGCAAGCCTGTAATCCCAGCACTTAGGGAGGCTGAGACAGGAGAATCGCGAGTTCAAAGCCAGCCTCAGCAACGGCGAGGCGCTAAGCAACTCAGTGAGACCCTGTCTCTACATAAAACACAAAATAGGGCTGGGGATGTGGCTCAGTGGTCCAGTGCCCTTGAGTTCAATCTCCAGTACCAAAAAAAAAAACCCACTTGTGTACATAATCAAAACATCATTATTATATGTAACCAAAATAATAATAATTCCCTAAAGTAATTTAATATCAGTCTTTATCCAAATGTCCCATTAGGTTCCACAGTGCCTTTGATAATTAATATCTTCAGGCTATGATTTAATCAATGACAATATATGGCATTTCTCTAGAGAATATTTCAATATAAAACATTTTTCTCTCTTTTTTATGACATTAATTTGTTAAAGACACTAGATTGATTTTCCTTTAGAATACCCAGTTTTAGTGTGTATGATTCTTTCCTTCTGAGGTTGTTCAATTTGCACCTTAGTGTTTTGGTATTTCCTGTAAATGTCTATAAATTGGAAGTATAGATAGAAAGGTTTGATTATATTTAATCAGATTATATTTAATTAGATAGCAAAACACTTCTTTACAAGTTATTAAAAAATAATGTGCCAGGCGCGGCAGCACATGTCTGTAATCCCAGAAGCTTGGGAGGCTGATGCAGGAGGATCACAAGCTCAAGGCCAGCCTCAACAACTTAGCAAGCTTCTAAGCAACTTAATGAGATCCTGTCTCAAAATAAAAAATAAAAAGTGCTGGGATGGCTCAGTGGTAAATTGCCACTGGGTTCAGTCTCGATGACAATGATGATGATGATATTGCTCCAGTGATTTTCTTATTACATCACATCAGAACTACCATCTGGTCATTAGTGTTGCCACCACTGATCAGTGGTGTAAGATACCAGCAGCAAATAATCTGTGGGCTCTACATCAACTCTGTGTCAATTTAATTCTGTTACCTTTTTATTTAATGATTTAACATCCATTGAGAATTCTTGCCTGAATCAATTATTTCATTGGGAGTGCAAATTGACTATTCTCTGTTTATTGGTTTCTTTTTTCTAACTTCTTGAGTTGAAAGTTTAGTTCATTAATTTTCCAATGCTTCTATAGCATTTAGTGCTATAAAATTGCCATCTAAGATTCATATAAGTTATGGTATATAATATTTTATAACTATCATTTGGTTTAATATTTACTGATTCTTATTGTTTTTCTTTTTTAACCTATTAATTAAAATGAGATTTAAAAATTTTAGACATCTCTTAAATGTACTTATTATTAAATTCTATCTTAATTATATTTTATTCAGAGGACACAGGTTTTTATGATCCTTATACTTAGTATTTGGTGAAACTTGTTTTTAGGCTTAGTTCATGATCAGGGTTTTTTCCCAATTCTTTTTTTAAAAAATTTTATTTGTTCTTTTTAGTTATATATGACAATAGGATGTATTTCGATATATTATACATACAGAGAGTATAACTTCACATTCTTGTGGTTGTATATGATATGGAATCATGGTCAGTGTTTATAAAAGTTTTGTACATGATTGAGAAACTAGTTGCTCTCTGATTTTTTTGTTATATTTTTATCTATAACTAACAGATTAACAGGTTAACTCATTATTTTATTCATTCACAGTTTTAAAACTATAAAATCTAGTTGATCAGTCTTTTAGAGAGGAGAATGTTGAATATCCCATGCTTAAGTTGGATTTATTGACATTTTTCTTGTTCTGTCAAGCATTGTTTTATGGTGGTCCAGCCTCTGCAGGGTGTCAGATCCTGAGGTGAGAAGAGTGGTGTCAGCGAAAATAGCACCAATGAGACACAGAGACCAGGTTTGGTGCAGCTGTGTCTGTCCAAGTTCAGACCAGCACTTTATTTATAGTGATTTAGTCATTGATTAAAAGAAAATAAAAGCAGATTACAATTCATCATGAGTTATTCATAAACACAGAGTGGTCCTCTATAATTGTCCCGGATAACTACATCAGCTTCAAAGGATTTTTAAATCTTCACTAGAAACTGAAAGTATAAGCATCCACATGTCCTGTTTTTTTAAGATTAATATCAAACTAGAGGTTACTAAACTTCCTATTGTATCCCTTCAAAAAAACAGGATGAAGCTAACAAAAATATATTCAACTATGAAGGTAACATAAGGTGATAGATTAATAGGCCATTGTAGTAACTGTACCTAAAAACGTGAGGTGACATATAGCATAGCTGTTGGCGCACATGTGGTTAATGGTTTCTGCTAGTGTCTTATATTTTTAAGCTAGAATTGCCCAAAGCTGTAGGTTAAGTTAACTATTACATACATCATCAAAATATCATTCCCTGAACTTGCCCCGAGCCCTATTTTGCAGCAACCATTGTTTACATAATTTGAGTTCAGTTTCCCTGGGAAGGCATCAAGGCCTTTGTTTCTTAAGACTCTCCCATGTAAGCAAGGAACTACAATTAACATGTTTTCTATTAACCCAAACCATTCTTTCTCCATTAATGTAGGCTCCTGAG
>CM053410.1:24666888-24704410 GCA_028644305.1 Xerus rutilus | reverse complement strand
TTTGACAGATCCTGTCTTTCCAGGAATTGGAATAGTGACACAAGCAAGCACAATTAATTCTGTCAAACTAAGAAGGGGCATCCCAACAAGAAATATATTGAGGAGTGCATCTCTTCACCCTGATCCATTGCAGGCACCAGAACTTTGTCAAACAGTGTCTTGAGGATTTTGGGCTACAGCATTGTTTTATGTATTTCTATATTGTATATTAATTGTCTACACATTTAGAATTATTTTATCTGAAACTTGTACCTTTTATCTGTAACACATTACTAGAACAAACAATGATAGTGTCTAATATTTAGCTCCTCCTTATTTGTATAATACCTAAGTTTGTATTCATGTTTTTGTTTTTGTTTTTTGCTCTTATAGGTAAGGATGGTTAGGTTTACATAGTAATCATTTTTTTTATTCAACATTCATGCTTTTTGGATTTAATTTCCTGCTTCTTAAGGAATAGCTTTATTTAAAAATTTATTTTAACAAAGATTTTGTTGTCACTAAATGTTTGTAAAAGAAACGTTTTTATTTTACTACTATTTTCAAGTGGTAATTTAGTTGGGACAAAATCTTAAGTTTGACATTCTTTCTAGCCATATGACTTTGGGGATTTTACTTTACTCCCACTATTCTTCAGTTTCCTCACGGGGAGGATGAGAATTTAAAATTATTCCTTCTTTGTGGAGTTATTATGGGGATTAAATCATGTTAACTAAATTAGTGAATGTTTGGAACATCCTTAAACAGTGTTAGCTCATAGTATATGTCACATCAATGCGTGTTAAGTAAAAATGCAATATGCAAATAAGATGAGAGTTGTTTTCTCTCATCCCTTAAAACTAACAGGATCTTTGACTTTAAGCACTCAAAACAAACAACAGTAACTTAAACTTGTGTGATGCTGCTAGTTAGAACTGGGCCCCTCCAATGGCTGTACTCTTAGTGAACTGGTGGAATGGAAAGAAAAACTTGCTCATAACTCAGGAAAATGGCCAAAAAGCTCATCTCTCTGTATTATACCTTCAACTGCCTTTTGTTATACTTGTAAAAAGCCTAAGATTAGTCTAGTTGTCATTCCTTTTAGGAAATTTGTCTGTTTTGCTGTTTGTATTTGAGATTGCTTCTTCATCTTTGCTTTTCTGCTGTTCCATTGGATTATCCAGGTGCTTTAGTTCTGTTTACTCTCCGTGATGCTAGTTCTGTATTGCCAACTGGGGGGATTCATGTCTATATCCCTTTGGGAAAAATTGCAGCCATTTCCTTTTTAACATTTTCTCTCAATCATTCCATCATTGTCTTATCATTGGGAATCTGCGTAGATGTATATTGGGCTTCATCAATCCATCTGCCATGCTTCAATTTCTCTTTCATATTTTCTATTTCTTTACTTGGCTGTGCTTTATATATATGCATCAGTCTTCAATCTATTGTTTGCTTAGTTCTGTCATACCTGCTTCTAAACAATATATAGAACTTAAAATCTCAATGATTATATTTTTAATTTATACATGTTCTATTTAATTGTTTTCAAATTTTGCCTGAGGTTTTATAATATTTTCTGAATGGTAGGTCAATAGTTTTCTTTTTAGTTTTGTGATTTTTGAGTTATGGGCTCACTTTCAGTGGAACATTTTTGTGGGAATTGTTTATAACTGCATGGGCTAAAGTGAGTAGGTGTCCCCCAAATACTGAGCCACATCCCCTACCCTATTTTGTATTTTATTTAGAGCGAGGGTCTCACTGAGTTGCTTAGTACCTTGCTTTTGCTGAAGCTGGCTTTGAACTCGTGATCCTCCTGCCTCAGTCTCCCGAGCCACTGGGATTATAAGTATGTGCCTCTGTACCTGCCTCCCAAACAGGTTTTAAATTTGGTTTAGGTTTTAAATTTGGTTTATCCACGTATTTCCAGTGATGCCATGCAGAGATACATCCTTAAATCAATTGAATGTTCCTTTAAATCAATTGAATGTTCCTTAAATCAATTGAATGTTCCTTTACAACTAATTTTTAAATCTGATGATTTATGTATCCATCTAGATCCCATGTCAAGACAATCCTGCTTGTCATTTTCCTGAGTTTGTGGGCCATTTTTATTAATTCCACACTTTCAGTGTGGGTACAGCCATTCCAATGGTTCAGTTTTAACTAGTGACATCACAGAAGTTCCAGTTGCTATCTTCAGTTTGAGCCTTTGAAACCAATCTGGGTCCCTGTACTTCTTCCTGGGGCAGCTGAGGAAAATTTAGCTTATTGTTTATTGTTCTGCCTTTTAGTGTTCTTGAAAGGTTTTGCATATAACAATCTTCCTTAATTTCTTGCAAGTATAAATATGCATCTGAGAGTATTTTGCTGCATTTTAAATGTCATTTTGAAATGTGTTTACTGATCATTTATACAGTTCAGGATATTTCCAAAACAAGAAAATATGAAGTCTATGTTTCCCAAAATGTGTTTAGCAAAGTGCTACTGTTCAATCTGACAAGACAGTGTTGAATGGAAAAAGTCAATGTTAGCAATATATTCTTTCTAAACTTTACATTTAAATATATATGAGAAAATTAATATTAATTATATGTTGTATGTTCATGCAATGATCAATCCTTAAAAAAATTCTATGCCCTTCTGCAGAATGCAAGAGTCAAAAAAGCAATTCGTTAAATCCTATCCAACCATGTCACTCTGTTATGTGCTCTGTGGGAAATGGCCTATGTTTTGTTTCTTGATTTTTTAATTCCAATAAATACTTACAATTGTGTTGTCATTTTAGAATTTCAATTCTGCCATTCCATCAACAGATGGTGCCATTGTATTACAGTTGAATTTGGTATAAGAAAGAAAATTATTTTGTAATAGTTGTACCTATAAGCGAATCACCTGTTTTAAGTCCTTGGTCAGTACTAATGCATCTTAAGACACTTGGATCTTAGAGTTTAAAAACTGCCTGTTGTAGGAGCACTCTCTGACTCTCAACCCTTCCCCTTCCTCTTTCTCCATTCTATGCTGATGGACTGCACATCCGGCAGAGAGCACCCCATTGTTTGTAACTTCAGGGCCATGATTGGTCCGAGGACTGTATATAAGCTTTAGTACTTTCTGGAATAAAGGGTGTTTCTGAGTCTCGCTCCAGCAGAACAATTTACCTACCCCGAGTCTCTCGGTGGAGTGACTCCGCGGACCATCATCCCAAAAACTCGTCCTGTGAGACCCCACTTCATCCTTCCCCCAGGACCCCCTTTTTCCATCTCTTGGGACCCCAACTCGTTGAGCAGACCCACGAGGCATGACTTAAAGCAATAGCCTGTGGTTAAAATTACACTGCAAAGAAAAATTGATTATATTCTTCTAATGTATAATGCTAGACATTGCAGCACATGTGTCCTATTTTTGTCTACAAAGCAATTAATAAACAAAATGATAATTATAATAGGTAGCTATACATTGTGATATAAAGAATATGATAATTCTTATTTTTATTCATTGTGTAATTTTAAAAATATTGTTGAATATTGGTTAAAAAACCATTTTTTTAAATTCCAAGAGAAATAAGATAATACCAAATACCTATTTAAGTTTCATCTTTTACAGATGTTATTATATATAACATTGGTCACATCTCTGCCCAGAGATTTCTTTGTAGCTACATGTTACCAGAAACAGCACTGTGGAGATGCCTTTCATGTTGTGGCCAAGTCATACAGGGACAGCTTGGGATGGGTAAGCTATTTACCATGTCGTAAAGGGAATGAAGAGAGAATGACAGTGGACTCTGTCCCATTCCTAGCTCTGATTTTGATCCACTATGTAAACTAGAAATTTTATTTGCTCAAGGGTGGTTGTCAAAGTCACAGCATGATCACAGAAGGTGGTAATAAGAAGTTGGCACAACTCACGACAGAGAGATTAGTTTGAGGCTTCTTGTGATTGTCCTCAGGGATTTCAGAAACAGCTAGCTCTTCCAAGATAATTAGTCCCGTGTTGTTGATGTAGATAATCTGAAAAAAAAATGTAATTGAAAATAATGCAGTTCTTTAGCAATACTAAATTTGTAAGCAACACGAATATCAAGTAATAAAACAAACATATTTAGAACCATTTGGATCAATTAGCTGAATAGGTCAGCAGATGGAATATTCAGTTTCAGAGTAGACAATATATATTTGGGACCAGAAGCCTAAGTGAAGAAATATATGTTAAATGATGCAATTATCAATATACTGTACATGTTTTATTTTATTAAAAAGCTGGGAGATTTTCTTAAAATAACTTTAGAATAAGTTTGAATATGTAACACTCATTTAATAACATTTCTATGGCTCACAGATACATTGAAAAACTTATTCTCCAATTCATTCTCATTTGTTCTTATTACACAACTCTGTAACAATTCCCATTTCACAATTAAGATAAATTTTCAAGAGTTACACTGAAGTAAACATTGGAGCCCAGACTAAAGCCAGATCTCTCTAAATTATATGGCCTTTTTGTTGGACAATGTGGACTAAACAGATTAAATTTTAACCATTGCTATATTTGCTCATAGTAGAGAAAGTGAAGAGAATTAGAGAAAATGGTAGCATATAGAATGGTACAAGTGTTATCTTTATTAAATTGTGACAACAGGCATTGGATACCTATCCCCTCAATGAATTGAGCTACCATATTGTTCTGTCTTAAGGTTTATATTGGCAGTGGGATTTCTCTTTTAGACCCAGCATGTTTTTCTAAATGAAGTAGTAAATAAGGAATAGTGAATATACTTTTGCCTGGCATGGAAGATATGAGGGAAAATTCAAGACTTACTTTGTTGATATTGAATTCCCATTTATCATCCTTTGTCCACTCTGCAAGAGGCAAAATGTACATTAGCCCTTTATTTTTTTATTCTTTATTTTTTGGGTGGGGTACCAGGGATTGAATTCAGGGGCCCTTGACCTCTGAGCCACATCCCCAGACCTATTTTGTATTTTATTTAGAGATAGAGTCTCACTGAGCTGCTTAGTGCCTCATGTTGCTGAGGCTGGCTTTGAACTTGCAATCCTCCTACCTCAGCCTCCTGAACTGCTGGGATTGCAGGCATGCACCACAGCACCTGGTTTAGCCCTTTATTCTTTATCTCAGAGAAGTGAATAGTGATTTTCAGAATGAAGGTAAACTTTTGAATTTCTTTAAGTCTTTTATTTCTTGATAATAGAAAGCAAGATTTTAAAAAATTTTGCATTTGTTCTTTTTAGTTATACATGACAGTAGAATGTATTTTGACATATCATACATATATGGAACATAACTTCCCATTTTTGTGGTTGTACATGATGTGGAGTTAGCCCAGTTCTGTATTCATATAAGAACATAGGAGAGTTATGTCCAATTCTTTCTATTGTCTATTCCTGTCCCCCCTCAATTCCCTTCATTCCCCTTTGTCTAATCCAATAAACTTCTATTCTTGCCTCCCTAGCACTTATTGTGAGGTAGCATCTGCATATCAGAGAGAACATTTGGCCTTTGTTTTCTTGGGACTGACTTATTTCACTTAGCGTGGTAGCCTCCAGTTCCATCCATTTACCAGCATATGCCATAATTTCATTCTTCTTTATGTCTGAATAATATTCCATTGTGTATATGCACCACATTTTCTTTATCCATTTATCTGTTGAAGGGCACCTAGGCTGATTTCATAGCTTAGTTATTGTGAATTGAGCTGATATAAATATTTATGTGGCTGTGTCACTATAGCATACCAATTTTAAGTCCTTTGGGTATATGCCAAGGAATCGGATCCTTGGTGGTTCATCAAATGGTGGTTCCAGTCCAAGTTTTCTGAGGAATCTCCATATTGCTTTCCAGAGTTGGTTGCATCAACTTGCAGTCCCACCAGCAATGTATGAGTGTAACTTTTTCCCCACATCCTTGCCAAAATTAATTATTACTTGTATTCTTGATAATTGACATTCTGACTGGAGTGAGATGAAATCTCAGTGTAGTTTTAATTTGCATTTTTCTAATTGCTAGAGATGTTGAACATTTTTTTCATATATTTGTTGACCAATCGTATTTCTTCTGTGAAGTTTCTGTTCATTTCTTTTGCCCATTTACTCATTGGGTTATTTTTTTTTAGTGATAAGTTTTTTGAGTTCTTTATGTCCTGGTGGTTAATGCTCTGAGGTGCAAGTGGCAAAGATTTTCTCCCATTCTGTAGGCTCATTCTTCATGTTCTTGATTATTTCCTTTGCTGAGAAGAAGCTTTTTAGTCTAAATCTATCCCACTTATTGATTCTTGATTTTTCTTTTTGCACTTTAGGAGTCTTGTTAAGGAATTCAATTCTTAAGCGACACAATGGAGATTTGGGCCTACTTTTTCTTTTAGTAGGTTCAGAGTCTTGAGTCTAATGCCTAGGTCTGGATCCACTTTTGAGTTGAGTTTTGTGCAGGGTAAGAGATAGGGGTCTAATTTCGTTTTGCTACAGGTGGATTTCCAGTTTTCCCAGTACCATTTGCTGAAGAGGCTATCTTTTCTCAAATGTATGTTTATGGAGCCTTTGTCTAGTGTGAGATAAATGTATTTATTTGGGTGTGTCTCTGTGTCTTCTCTTCTGTACCTTTGGTCTTTATGTCTGTTTTGATGCCAATATCATGCTGTTTTGTTACTATAGTTCTGTAGTATATAGAACTTTTCTTGCCGAGGATAAAAGCATGTTTTTTTTATTCATTGAGAAAATGTGAGTTGCTGGGCACAGTGACACATACCTATAATTCCACTTACTGAGGGGGCTGAGGCAGGCAGATCATAAATCAAGGCCAGCCTTGGCAACTTAATGTGATCTTGTATCAAAAAAGTTTTTTTAAAAAAAGGAGCCAGGGATGTGGTTCAGTGTAAAGTGCTCCTAGGTTTAATCTCCAGTACCAAAAAAAAAAAAAGTATCAATTTCAGGTCATTGTTTGCATCCTTAGTAAGGTACAAGACTACATGTCTTCTATTTAGAAAAACAATTTTAGGGCTAGAAAACGTTAGGTAGAATGTCAATGGATAGAGAAGGAAAGGGAGAAGGAAGATAATAAAGTAGGGTAGACAGGAAGAGGATGATGAAGAAATTTTAAAAAACAAGATCTGTAGTAGAAGTCATGAAGAGTGTAATTAGTGCTGTAGAAGATCAGTTTAGCACCGAAGTGAACCAACTTGAATAATCCTTCCAAAATGAAGAGGAAAGATTCTAGTAATGCATAAAATGGAGGTAGATAAGAGAAATATTGGAGAATCAAAATAAAGATGATTGGCTAAAAAAAGCAGTACAAAGGGAGAGAAGTTATTTCTGAATTGTTCACTGCATATAGGATAGTACCTGTGTCAGAATAGGTACTCATTATATTTTTCTAGCAAAAATTGTTGAAATTTTTTAAAGTCATAGAAAACTCAAATTGAAGTGTCTCAAATTATTAATAAATCTGGTTTGCCTAACTAGAAGTCCAGGGGAGAGCAAAGGTCAGAATAGAATGACTCAGCGGCTCAACAATGTCACTAAGGCCCCACATTCAAGCTTATCCCTCTGCTCTAGTGTACATCGTTCATTCTTCACTTTAAGGCTGGTTCCTATCAAAGTCTTAGCCTGATTTATAACGAACATCTCCCCCTCCCCCTGTGAACAAGTGTTTATTTTGGAAAACAGTTTCTATATCCACTCCTAACTGTTGCTGTGGGGTCCCTGTGCTGGGATTATCTTAGGCTTGAAATTAGAAAACAATCTTTAGGAAGAACTATATGATTACAAGAATTTGCTTATACAAATCGGGAACTATTCCCTGAGCTTAGGTTCCAGTTTACTTAAACATATTTCTTCTAAAGCATGACAGAAGAGTAGAATTGGATTCTGGGGAGTTAAGCACAATGTTCTTTAGAAAATATTAAAAGATGAGGTTTGAGACAAATGATGAAGCATAGATGTGATTTTAAAGATTCTCCTGCTGAAGAAAGGCTCATACATAACAGAAAGGTAATACAAGTTCTTCTGTTAATTCTTTCTCTTGGTTTTCATGGTTGTATTAGTCTGTTTGGGCTGCTACACAGCATACCACTCCCTGGGAGACTTAATCAATAGAAATTTATTTTTCTTGCAGTCTGGAGGCTGAAAGTCCTAAAAGTGCTATCAGTGTTGGTTTCCGATGAGGCCTCCCTTCCCGGTTTGTAGGCAGAGGCCTCACATGGTCTTTCCTCTGTGTGTCCATTCAGAGAGTTCACTTGGTTTCTCTCCATCTTTAAAATAAGGCCAGTAATTTTATCAGATTAGGCCCCTACCATTGTGACCTCATTTAACCTTAATTACCTCCTTGAAGGTCCTATTTTCAGATATAGTCATGTTAGGGGTTGGGAATTCAATGTATGATTTTGTAGGGGGAGGGGAACACAACATAGTCCATAAACACTGGCTTTGACATGTTTGAAATGATAGGGCAGGTCTTCTGTAGAATATCACTTAATCTGAGTTTGTTTCCTTGTGATGAGATTTGGGTTATGCATCTTTGGAGGGAATATCACAAAGGTGATGCTTTATTCTTGTGTGCATCTTCCCCAGTGGCATGTGATTTCCCCAGTCCCACGATGTTCACTTGGGGCTTCTATACTATAAAGTTGCTTTGCATGTTACTATGTAATAGTTACTAAGCATGGCTCTGAGCTTGGAAAACCTAGTGGCCTACATTAAGTAAAGATGCTAGAAAAGTCATGAGGTGGGGGAAAAATAGGATCAAAGAAATGAGATTGTTGGAGTCTACTATTCCAAAAAATGCATTAACTCACTATGCTCAGGAGGGCCTACAAACATTACATTTACCAAATTTATAGGAGATTCCTTAGTGAGTGGGAGGGGTATCAGCTTTTTGAGAACCTTAGTAGTACCTGTCTTTTGTAGGCTGAGGCTTAAGGTAGCTAATGGTGCTTAAGAACTGAGCTTTTTAGTGGTGATAGGTATGCTGGATCCCATGAGAGCAGACACCAGAAGGCAGCCTATGAGACTCAGAAGCAAGATGACATACATAATTACTGTAATGGGTAGCAAGGTTGGAATTGCATCTAGAGGAGCCTGCCCTGCAGGGATCTTGTGAGATGGCACATGGAATTTTTGAGGGAGAGAGTGATGAGTAGTGTCACAGGTGGGGTTTTCTAGGAAGAAAGTGATATTTAGAGAACAGGTTGTTTATTTAGATATGCCCTTAAAATTGAAACTTGGAGAATTGCGGGGGAGAAGGTAGCATTATGCAGAGGGAGATGAGGTGTGGACAGGCTTGTCTGACCCCATTGCGAATTGTGAAACTAGAAAGGTTTTTTTGCTTTGCCCCAAGTTAGGCTGAAATGGCCAGATCTTTGTATCCCACATTGTTGAGTCAGTGGATGTGGACCACCCTGGATACACATTAGTCATGGTTCTCCAGAGGCACAGAACCATAAGGAGATCTAAGAATCTATCTTTTAGAAAGAGATTTATTATTCATTGCATGATTATGAAGCTTTGGAGAATGATTATGAAAGCAGATGTAATTCTAGAGACCCAGAAATCTAGAGATTCTGCCAACTAGAGACCCAGAAAAGTGGTGGTGTACATTCCAGCTCAAGTCTGAAGGCCTTAGAAATGGGCTTTCAGGAATGATTGAGGTCCTATCTCAAGGAACCAGAGAGGAAATTTAAACTCTTCCACCGTTTTTGTTTTTTTTTTCTATTCAGGCCCTCAATGGATTGGATGATGCCTACCCACCCTGGGGTTCCACTTCTAGGAACTGGAACAATGAGTTCTTTATTGAATGGGTGCTGAGTGATGCCTTGAATGATCAGTTCAGTTTACCTTTTACATCTGCTTCATTGTTTACTTATCTGGAAGCTTCTCCTCTAACCAGCATTACTCTCCCACTTTGGGAATCTTGGAGGAGGAAGGTTAGTGGGACTAAATACAGCTGCCACAGGCCAGATAACATGCTCCTTTCAAGTACAGTCCTTTCTTTCTCTATCAGGCACCAACATATGCCTGACTAGGATGCTGTGGCTTAACCTTGGTCATATGCCTAGAGGCCAGGAAAGTAGATAGATTCTAAGTGGGGAACATTTTGCATTGCAGCAAAGAGACTTCCACATTGTCTTCAAGTAAAGTGGGAAATGCTAGCTCTAACAGAGAGGATGGGCTGTAATGCAGGATGAGAGTTCAAAGGAATCTAGGTATTTAAGATGTGGGGGAGACATCAAGCCACATATCCCTTCCATACATGTCAGGACCCATTCTTTCCAAACCAAATCCTGCTTTCAGTATTTGACTGAAATACCAGTCTGACTTGGTTTTGAGTTCAACTCTCTGTAGAGCTTTGTTACCCCAATAATTTATCCTTTGTCATGATTCTCAGCTTTCACAGCCTTCCCCATGCTTGGTATGGTACAGATGCCATCTGGTTTTCTGATTTAGCTTTCAATTGGCCATCAATCTCTCTCAGCTTTCTATTATCTTTTTCAGAGTTTAATACAGTTTAACTATATCCATCCAATTTTGTTGTCCTTGTAGCTACTAACCCACCCTACACAATTTTTCGAATTCCCGATATATCACACCAGATGGTACACTTTATTCTATGGATAAGTCATCCCATTTCACCAACAGTGAATGTTCCTGGGAGCACCTGTGCTCTGCCTAACACCAGTGATGTGGTCCTCATTGCCAGTGGCAAGTGCCAGCTTTGAAATCCCCTATTTTATCTCTTTCACAGACTACTCTTACTACCAATGTTGTAGGTTGGATTTCCTGTGAATCAGGTGCAGAGACAGAGTTGAGGGTATAGTATATTCATTAGTAGCAAACTTGGATTCAACCACTGTGGAAAGGGGGTTGGAAAGGCAGGATTGGGTAGAGGGAGATCCAGTTGTGTTGCAGACGCCTTACCAGTTCTGGTTGGCATGGGAGTTCTGAAGCCAAAATGGCCCTTCAGAGTTGTCCCAAGTTGAACTTGGATGCCTTGCTTTTACATTTCTGCATCAAGCAGTCATTGGATGTTGTCCATTCTGGAAAAGATCATGAACTTAGGTGATGGTCTTGCTGCATTTGAAGCAACACTTGAGGGTACTGGCAGCTGAAGGTTGTGTGCAGACATTACTCCCCACATCTGGGACGTCAAGCCATTTGTGGAGGGAGCATCTGAGTCATGCATCACAGTGTCCATAATAGTAGCCCATAAAGCCAGTTCTTACTACATGCAATCAGAAGACATAAAGTATGGATGTGCCGAGACTGAGATTCATGCCCTAATTGGAAAATTAGGAATCTAGGTCTGAGCGGGTTTTCAGACTGTGAACTCATTTACTGAAAAAAGAGGTCTGGTCCCCATGGGAAATGGCTCTGTAATTCTGCAGCAAGTGTGTAAAATACAAATGCTCTTAGTCTTTCAACAAAGACACCTGGGGAATGTACACTGGGGAAAGGGAAATAGATAACTCGCAAAATTGTTGGATACAGGATCCAAGTTTGTGATGATTTCTAGGGACCTGAAGTGGTATAATCCCCACCCCGCTCCCCATTCAAGTGCATGTATATGAGGGGAAAGGTAATAAATGAAGTCCTTGCCCAGGCCTGTTTCACTCTAAGTCCTCTAGGTCCACTGGAATTATATTTAATGTAATCATAAATTTGGTGAGTTTTAAATCTATCATCCTGCTATTTGTTTTCTATTTATCCTATCTGTCCTTTGTTCCTCCCTGCCTTTTCCTTGCCTTCTTTTGGAACAAGTGAATTTTCATTTGTTTTTGCATTGCATTCAATCTCCCCATTTCACCTTATCTTCTCGTAGCTATTCTAGGTTTACCATGTTTCTTTAACCAACTACAGTCCACTTTCACAACTTCATGTCTCACGACAGTGTACTTTCATTTTCTCTTTCCTGTTCTTTGGGCTATAATTGCTGGACTATTTACTTCTATACTGTTATAAATCCTACACACTCAGCAAGTGTAGGAGGTGGTATATCACTTCTAACTCCTTGGGTAGGATGAGATATTGTATTGTGTGCCCCCAAAGTCTTACAGAACACTTGATCAATAAACCTTAGCCTAAGCTACTGCTCTGGTTTCTATTGCCCACTCCTCCTGTTTTATTGCCCAAGAATTTTTCTTACTTTATTAGAAGCTATTTATTTATTTATTTAGGTACCAGGGATTGAACTCAGGAGTACTCAATCACTGAGCCACGTCCCCAGCCCTATTTTGTGTTTTATGTAGAGACAGGGTCTCACTGAGTTGCTTAGCGCCTCGCCATTGCTGAAGCTGGCTTTGAACTCGCAATTCTCCTGTCTCAGGCTCCCAAAGTGCTGGGATTACAGGCGTGTGCCACCATGCCCAGCTGAAGCTATACATTTAAAAGGGTTGTTTTACTTTACCTATCATTTCTAGATAGTTTGAACTGAGAGATGTTTTCAGGACATCTGGTACATCATACTTCTGGAAATACAAGTGTAATTAATATAACAAAGTGTCAATTTTAAAATTATATTTGTGCATGCATGTATATAATAAACTTTGCTTTTTAAATTAAGCCTATATACTTTCTTTAACAGTGCCTTGGAATATTTTAAATGATCATAGGTATAATTAGGCCACAGATATTTTTCTCAGTAAGTGTAAATTTTATAGGATGCATTTTTTGTTACAAACCATAAAATGGAAATTAATAACAAAAGTTAATAAAAATCTTCTACTTAAAATATATAGAATTCCTTTCATATCCTTTCCTAGGATAAAGGAAAAGTACTAACTTCTGGAATATTTGTCTTGGTGTTTGTTATTAAACAAGAAGGCACAAATATAGACAAACTAAAAATCTCTTTCAAAAAATCCTAATAAAAGACATTAAAATATACCAAAGAGCATAGGGAAGGTACAAACAGAAAAGCATAAATTATTCAAATAAAAGCAGTGAATAGAAAGGTCAAGTTTTTGAACCACACATAAACCATATAGTTGGAACTCTAAATCCATTAATGATTAGAGAAGAAATGCAAAAAAATTGTTTTGGAGAAGTGATTATGCAAACATGCTTGACTGAGAAACTGTATGGGCAAGTGCTGTCAAATGTTCTAGGTGCATAATCTGTGCTATCTACAGAAGCTTAGATGTCTTGCTTGAAGTAAACAACCTTGAAACATAAGTGGCTAAGATGCTTCCTTGGTTCATTTTCACATATTATTTAGAGGTGTGTCCTGATTTTTCTTTAAAAAAAATAGCAAGAAAGTGAGGGGTGATAGATTAAAAAAATATTGTAAAAATCACTGTCATTTTTGGCATTGGCACTAAGTGAAGGGTTCATGGTATTTTAGTTTATAATTCGCCTACTTTTCTGTATGTTTGAAAATTTCCATAACAAAGTAAACAAAACAAAACAAACAAAAACACACCCCATAAAACCACATGGTTAAGAACAGGGAGAGGATGTTAACTATCACGAAAAAATGGCTAAATGCTAGAACAGACCTCTACTCCATAGTTAAGTCTTACTAGACTTAGGAAATTACATTTTTGAATTTTCTTTATGTAGCTAATATAGTCATACTATAAGCGTGAATAAAGATATAGCAAAATATAAACTATAGACCAATATAATTTTGGACATAAATATTAAGGTTTTTTTTAAAAGAGACTAAAGCATATATTGAAATAATTACAAAATTGGATTTATTCTAGCATTTTAAGGATGGTATACTATTAGAAAATCTATTAATATAATTTATCTCATCTCTATATCAAAGGACAAAAAATCAGCTTTAGAGATGCTGAAGAAGCATTTGAGCAAGGTTGCATTAGTCAGCTTTCCCTTACTACAATAAATACCTGATGCAGATCAACTTAAAAAAGGGAAAGTTTGTTTGGGTTCCCAGTGCTGGAGGTTTCAGTCCATGGTCAAGAGGTCCTGTTGCTTCTGGGCCTGCAATGAGGCAACACATCATGGTGGGAGCATGTAGCAGAGCCACACAGCTCATCTCATGGCTGAGAAGCAAAAAGGAGATATGAAGGGGCTAGATTCCCACTATCCCCTTCAATAACCTCAACACCTACCCCACTAGGCCCCCTATCTTAAAGGTTCCACCATCTACTGATAGTGCCAAGGTAGGGACCAGGCCTTTAACACAGGGGCTTTGGGCAACATTCCAGAACCAAACCATAACAAAGGTCAATTTCCAATCTGTATAAAACCTCCAAGGAAGCTGAATAAGTTACATTGTTAATAAAAGCAGTGTACTTTGGAGTCTAATGGTCAAAACATCTTAACAGAAAAACACTGGATGCTTTTCCACTAAAGTATACAACAAAATGTAAGATACCTACTATGTATGCTATTTTCTAATATTGCCCTAGAAATTCTAGTCAATGAAATGAGATGGAAGGAAGGAAAAAAGAAGTGGAGGAAGGAGGGAAGGAAGGAAAAAAGGAAGGAAGAAAGAGGGGAATACCTATTTAATAGTAGAACAGAAATGAATATGTGATTATCATCCTGGAAAGACAAAGACCAACTGAATGGCTGGATAATCTTGGAATGCCAGAGGAACTTCTAAACCTATGGTTAAAAGATGGAAATGTGGAAGGTAAAGATTGCTATATAATAAATAAAGAAACATTTTAAATGAAATGGTCATAAACCTGCCATACTGAAAACTAAACATGGAATAACGTGCTAGAAAACATATGTGTAACACACATGCTTAAAGAAAGAACTAATTTTTTTTATATTTAAAAGATCCTTAAAAGTAAATGAGAAAAAACTATATACTCTTATAAAATTGAATTAAGAAGATAAATATGTAACTATTACTATTGGAGAAATAAAATGACCCACATATTAATGAATATTGTATTGTTCTAGTGATCAAAGGAATATACTTTAAAACAAGATATTTATCTCTACTATTTTCCTATCAAATATTTATGGCTAGTTTTGATAAAGTGTTACATAATTTTTAAACAATTTGGCAACAGGTCTCAAAAGTTTTAAAAGATGTACCTATTCTTTGATCCAGTGAATGTGCTTGCTATAAGTTTACCCTATGGAAATTTTCAAATAAATATGCAAATATACGTGTAAAGATTGTTTATAAACCAGATGTGGTGGTGCAGCCTGAGAGGCTGCAGGCTCAAGCCTGCAGCAGCTTGAGAGGCTGAGGCAGGAGGATCAGAAGTTTGAGGCTAGACTCAGTAATTTAGTGAGGCCCTAAGCAACTTAGTGAGACCCTGTATCAAAATAAAAAATGAAAAGGGGGCTGGGGATATGGCATAGTGGTAAAGTGCTCCTGTGTTTAATACCCTCCCCCCTAAACAAAAGACTGGGAATGTAGCTCCATGTTAAAGTATTTGCCTAGCATGAGTAAGTCCCTAAATTTAATCCCCAATATCTCTCTCTCTCTCTCACACACACACACACACACACAAAAGATTGTTTATAAGAGTAAACAATGTACAGGAATACAAGAATAGGGATTAATTAAATAAATTGTAGAGAATTTTTCAGTCTTAAAGTAATTTTATAGTAATTAATGTAGATGAGATAAGATATGTATTCATATGAAAAATATTCCTGATGTATTACGGAATGAGTGAAGACAGTTCACCAAACATCTGTGTGTGTGTGTGTGTGTGTGTGTGTGTGTGTGTGTGTGTGCGCATGTATGTGATAGCAAATGAAGACAGCAACTTGAACTAGCAAATTAAAAAAAAAGGAATTTATTATAAAAATGAAGAGATATCTCAAGGATTCCATGGCCATTTAGGAGAAATATCTCAAAACAAAACAAGGCTAACCCACATACTAAAAAGTTGTCAGCATTTTTCATCTTTCATCTCTACTTCACTCTGCCCGTTTAATTCCAGGATCCATGTGGTGGATTACATTGATCCCAGGCAACTTCACATATTGCAGTCAAGCAATATCTAGAAACCATTTGGCATTCTGTAAATTTTAGTTCCAAATTCCTGGAAGACCTGGGCCAAGAATATATGAATATATGATTTCTATCCTTAGGGTTTCAAGTAGGGCCAGAAGAATAGAATTGTACCTTTGAAAATGTGGCTATCAGAAGTCTACTAGGTTTGGGGAGTTGATGCTGTTACTGGAAAAGGGGGATGAGTATGGCAATGCATAAACCCCACAGGTATTATATCATGCAAATATATTCATACAGGACTGAATCACCTTTGGGTCTTCATTTAAATAATTTAGAAGAGTAACACACTCCAAAACATTGTAAAGAAATTTCAATCTTTATTGTGGTATGTTCAGTACACATTTCTTCTGTTTTCTCTCAACCTCTGTTTCTCAGTTCTTCCATAATCCAGATCTATTTTATTCTTTCTCAATGCCCCTACCTATGTAACACATTCAAGCCAGCCTTGCTGCTGCTTTTATCTCCCCATCATCTATAGTTTCGTTCTACACAGTAAGCACCAAGGCACTCGGCTGACAGACACATGTCCTTCTGAGCGAGCACAGAATTAGGTACCTTATAGGTTTCCTTTACCACATATGATTCACTTACACATATGGAAAAAAAGTTGAAAGGTTGAAAGGTATAATACAAAGTTGTAATGCTGCTTAGGTGAGATCATGGATGATTTTAGAATGTAATTTAATTTTTTTCATTTGTTTTTTCCAGTTTTTCTCTTCTTGTCAATCTTTTAAAGTTTTTAAAACATTGTTTTTAATTGACACATAAAAATTATACATATGAAATACCATGTGATATTTTAATACACGTATTCATTGTGTAATGATCAAGCTAGGATAAGCATATCTCCTCATTTTTTCAATTCTTTATGATGAACTTTCCTCAAACATCTTTTCATTGCTTTGGGGTGAAAACATTAAAAATGTTTCCTTCTAGCTTTTTTGAAATAGATGTACATTATCATTATGGGTAGCCATTGTGCAATAAAATATCAGAACTTATAAATAAGTATATTTGTTGTAAAATAAAAAAGATGAATGATATGGAAAACAAATCTATAGATACTTACCTTGTACAAATTATCCTCATTAATGTTAGCATATTATTATTTTATCCCAAGTATATTAAAGTGTCTAAATCAAAAACTTATTTTTCCATAATGCTTTAGCAAAATTACATACAGTAGTGTTTGAATAAATATTTATTTTTAAAAGAACAAATAAGCTGGGCGCGGTGGCACACACCTGTAATCCCAGCAATTTGGGAGGCTGAGACAGGAGAATTGTGAATTCAAAGCTAGCCTCAGCAATGGTGAGGTGCTAAGCAACTCAGTGAGATTCTACTCTAAATAAAACACAAAATAGGGCTTGGGATGTGGCTCAGTGGTCGAGTGCCCCTGAGTTCAATCCCCAGAGCCAAAAATAAATAAATAAATAAAATAAGAAGAACAAATAAATGTACAAATACATAAAAATTAATTTCATAGTTCATAAGGCAGCCTTAGCAAATAGTTCTTTAGAAATCACATAACCAAAGCTAGTATTTTTTTAAAACACAAAAGACCTAGTGTAACTATTATATGAAATTAGTTTTATACCAAGAAGTAACTTTACTCTTTTGCAAAATGTCAAAAATTAATATTCTTTCCTTAGCAAGAGTTGGATAAAACTAACAAAATCCACTATTTTGTTCTATAATGTACTATATGATACATTGTACTACATAGATAAGTATGTATTTTTAATATGTTCTATACACCTACTACAGTATACACGGTACTATACTGATTGATAGAATCTACTGAGGTAGAAGCTATCCACTTACTGTGGAGTTTCACTGTTGCTTGTTGCTATAGTTTGGGACTTAAATGACCCCAAAGGCTCATATGTTAAAGGCTTAGTCTTTTACCTTGGGAGGGGTTGGAAGCTTTAAGAGGCAGAGCCTAGTAGGAGTACTTCAAATCATGAGGACATAACCTTAAAGGGGTTAGTAGACCCCAGCTGCCTTCCTTTTCCTTTCTTTTGCTTCTTTTTTAAAAAATATTTTTATTTGTTGATTGACCTTTATTTATTCATTTATTTATATGCAGTGCTGAGGATCAAACCCAGTGCCTCCCATATGCGAGGCAAGCACTCTACCACTGAGCCACAATCCCAGCCCTCTCTTTTGCTTCTTGAGCATGAGGTAAGTAGATATGCTCTGCCATGATCTCTCACCATAAAGTGCTGCCAATTGATCATGAACTGAAACCTCCAAAACTGTGAGTCAAAATAAACTATTTTGCTTTATAAGTTGATTATCTCAGGTATTTTTTACAGTAATATAATGCTAACACACTTGGTAAAAGCTGATTTTCAAAGATGGGAGATGGCAGAGCAGAGGAAACCTGTATTCCAGGCTCTGCTGTGACGACTAAAGCAGCAGTTGTACAACTTCTTAGCAAGGTGGGAGAAAGAAGGATTTCATTAAAATTTCATATTGAGCATTAAAAGTGGCTTATAGACTCAGAAATTTGGGTACAATAAACAAAGAAGAAAGAATGCATTGGAGCCAACTTGCAGTGGTTGGATTCACTGCAGGCAGAGGGAAGGGGAGGAGCCATGGGGGCAGGAAAGATGGTGGAATGAGGTGAACAGCATTACCCTAGGTACATGTATGACTGCACATGTGGGGTGACTCTACATTGTGTACAACCAGAGAAATGAAAAGTTGTGCTCCATTTGTGTACACTGACTTGAAATGCATTCTGCTATCATGAATAACAAATTAGAACAAAGTATAGAAAATTTCTAAAAAGACAGGCTACTATCAAGCCCTAGGACCTGGACACTTTTATCTCTCCCAAGCAGGCACTACTCAACAAAGCCCCTGAGGCCTTTAGCCTCAGTGCCACCTGCTAAAAGTCCCTTCACAGAACACTGCAGAAGTGGTATCTGGACATGCTGATATGAATGGATAAAATGCCAACTGACAGGACTTCTTAACCCACCCCACCTCATACTTGTGAGAAGGGAAGCTAAGTCTTATATCAAAAAGGTTAAATCTTAAGCCACTCCAACTGGCAGCTCAGAGACCAACACAAAACAGGAAGGGATTTACAACCACCACCCTTTGCTCTATCAGTACTTTAGAAGAAATGGAAAGAAAGACTATAGTGCACAGACAGTGACCACCCAATCAACTACCTCAATGGAGACCACTTCAATGACTACCTCAGTGGACTAGTTTCCTTCATTCTTCACTAAGATTTTGTATTTTTAAAAATATATATATTTTATTTTTATTTTTATTCCTTCTCTCTCTCTACTCCCCCCCCCCGTGTGTGTGTGTGTGTGTGTGTGTGTGTGTGTGTGTGTGAATTCTGACTGCTGATTGGTTCAGGGACACAATATATGTACTTATTAGTATCTTCTCTCATTTTAAGCATTTTTAAATGTAATTATCTCTAGAGTTGTCTTGTGAGGGTTTGGGTTTTTTTTGGACTGTATATTTTGGCTTGATTTTGTATTATTTTCATTTGTTTATTTCTCTTGTTTTTCTTTCTCCCTTATTTCTCCTAATAATGACCAAATTCTGTTGCTTTCTCTCCCTCTCTCCTAATACTTTGCTTCTTCTATTTTCTCCCTCCTTCCATGGAAAGACCTTGTGCTGCATCTCTTCTGTATTCTCTGTTCACTTTTTGTAATTGAAAGCTCTTTCCTAAATTCCTAGCATATTTTCTTTTTTCCCTAATTAACTGTATATTTACCATTCGTCAGAACTCATTGGATTATATAACTAATGCCCCCACCATTAATGCTAGTACAGTCATTACAGTTGTGGATGATATAGTTGACACCTGTGGTTTACTTTAAAGCCAGAGCTAGTTCCTGGTGATTGTTTTTACTGTTGACAATTGCTGACCCCACCATTCCTCTTTATCAGTGGCAATTAATGTTGAAGATGTTATAGTAGGAACTGAGTATTCACTTTAATACTGTGTATTGTTTGTTGTTTGTAGTGGTTGTTACTACTGTTTATTTCACCTCATTCTGTGAGGTGCCAAGAACTTACAGAGACACTGTAATTCACAGGTTAGAGACTGTCCTGCTGAACTAAACATTCCAAGACATTGCTCAAAGAAGTGAGGAGATAAAATTTCCAAACCAAAAATAAGGGGCTAAGGAGGAACAGAGAGGGAACTCAGGTTACACCCTTTAGCATCTACACATATATCAAAAATGGAAATCCCAGAACAAATAAAGATAATTACATACAAAAGGAAATATGCAAAAAGAAAAGGTAGAGGAATCCATCTCAATTGATGTGCAAGTTCAAGACCTCTGAAAACATGAGAAAACAGGCAAACAACACCCTCATTCATAATCCCCCAACAAAGGACTACAAAGGTGGATAAAAACTTAGAGAAAATTTATAAAAAATGATTATTAAAATGTTCAATGAACTAAAAGAAGATCTAAGGAAGGAATTAAGACAGAAAGAAAACATAGGAGATGAAAGACCACTTTAATAAAGAAATAGAAATAGTGAAAAGAAACCAAGCAGAGCTCCTAGAAATAAAAGACACATCAATCAAATTAAAATCTTACTTGAAGGCATCACTAACAGATTAGAATGAGTAGAAAGTATAGAACTTCAGTAAAACCTAGCCCTTGAAGACAGAACTTCAGACATTGAAGACAGGCTATATAATCTTGAGTACACAGAAAACAATAAAGGAGAAAAATTATAGAACATGATCAACATATACAAGAACTATGGGACAATTTTAAAAGACCAAACTCGAGACTCATTGGAATAGAAGAGAACGTGGAATTATAAACTATTTCAATGAAATAGTTACAGAAAACTTTTCCTGTATCATAGATGAGACATCCATATATAGGAGGCTTATAAGAACACAGATAGACCTAGTCACATAAAAATCTCACCAAGACATATCATAATCAAAATGCCTAACATAGAAAATAAGGAGAGACAAACGCCACAAGAGAGAAAAACATCAGGTCACATTTAGAGGCAAACCAAAAGGTTCACTTCTGATTTCTTAGCTCAGATTCTAAAATCAAGGAGATATTCCAAGCCCTAAATGAAAACAACTACAGCCAAAGTTACTATATCCAGAAAAAACTTTCCGTTACAAGAAAAGCAAAGAATTCATGAGCACCAATCCAGCACTACAAAGAATACTCAAAGAATTGAACTAAAATACAATTCCCAAAGCTCCCAAACAGAGGAAATTCAATAGAAGTATAATCCACTAAATGAGAATCAAGACAGGATAACATATAGCAAAAAACCATAATGGCAAGAAATCACAAATACATATCCATACTAATGCTGAATGTTAGTGGTCTCAAGTCCCCAATTAAAAGACACAAATTAGGGTAATGGATCAAAACCAAGATCCAACTCTATGCTGTTTTCAAGAGACTCATAGCCAAAGATATCCACAAGCTGAAGTTAAAAGGATGGCAAAAATATTCCAGGTATTATGGTCTAAGAAAACAAGCAGGAATAACTGTTCTCATACTTGACAAAGCTGATTTCAAGCAAAAGTTAATCAGAAGAGATAAAAAAGGCCACTACATCCTAGTAAAGGAACAATTCAACATGAAGATATAATGATGGTAAAGATTTATGCCCCACATTTCAACACACCCAATTACATGGGAAAAAATACTCTATGACATTAAATCCCACATAGATCTCAACACAGTACACAGTAAATGGCCAGCCAAGGTTACTATATTAAGGTTTCTATACCCATGGTGATTTCAATACGCCCTTATAACCAATAGGTCATCAAAACATAAAGTCAATAAAGATATCTCCAACCTAAGCAACAGTGTAAATCAAATGGACCTAATGGACATCTACAGAAGATTCCATCCCAAAACAGTTGACTTTATCTTCTTCTCAGCTGTTCATGGAATGTTTTCCAAAATAGATCATATTCTAGTCCACAAAACACATCTTACCAAATACAAAAGAGAGAATATAATCCCATCTATCTCATCAGATCATAATGGAATGAAGTTACAAATCAATGTGAAGAAAAATAATAGAAACCATATGGATATTGAACAATACTCTTAAATGAAAAATGGATGAAAGAAATGAGAATAGAAATAAAAAAATACAAAATCTCTGGGACAAAATGAAAGCAGTTCTAAGAAGACAAGTTTTGGCACTGAGCACCTACATTAAGATATCAGAGAGATCCCAAATAAATAAGCTCATGCTCCACCTCAAGGCCTTAGAAAAAGAACGAACTAACCCCAAACCAGCAGAAGATAGGAAATAATTAAGATCAGAGCCAAAATCAATGAAATTGAGAATGAGAAAACAATAAACTGGATCAATTCAATAAAGAATTCGTTCTTTGAAAAGAATATATTGACCAACCTTTAGCCAAACTAACTGAGAGAGTGAGAGGATGAAAAACAATAAAATCAGACATGAAGAAGGAGATATCATCACAGACCCTTCTGAAATCCAGAGGATTATCAGAGCCCATTTTGAAAATGTATACTCCAATAAATTAGGAAATCTAGAAGACATTGACAAATTAGACACATATGACCAGCCCAAATTTTGTATTTTATTTAGAGATTGGATCTCACTGAATTGCTTAGCACTTCGTTTTTGCTGAGGCTGGCTTTGAACTCATGATCCTCCTGCGTCAGCCTCCTGAGCCACTGGAATTACAGGCATGCACCACTGTGCCTGGCTGGAAATGTATGATTAAGTTTAAAAAAAAAAAGCCAAGAAAATCACTCACAAATCAGCTCCCATAGCTCTTTTGCTCTTGATAGCAAGAGTAGAAGTTATTTACCAATTAGAACTCCCAAGATAGGTTTTCCAGTTTGTGCTAAATGTTTGTGAATTTGGACACTGTTGATAGAGTAAATGAATTTAATTTTATTCTTGAAGATTATTTCTCAATTCTCCAAAGTTCCAGCAGCATCTGATTTGTTAATGCTTCAAATTCTCCAAAATACCCAATATCTTGGGTAATATAGTGAAATGAATATTTAGGCATTTCTATGTATGTTGAGAAAAATTATCTAATTATCAGATTTTTGAAGGCAAGAAGAGGATGACTTTCCAACCTGTAAAATTGTACAAGTGCCTTATTGCATAGAAATTTGCCTGGCCTGCTTTATGAAGCCAACTGAATGGGAGGTTTTCTTGGAATTGGTTAAGACACCCCTTAAACTGTAGAACATTCATTTTCTAATATTATATCAGAAAATACATATTATTCTTTAGTACTAATCAATGAGCTCTATGTGTATAGGTAATTTTGCCAACCCTGGAAAAAGGCAACAATAGATTTCCTCTATGACTCAACAAGACAACAGGCATAGGTGTTATGAGACTCCATGAAACTCCTTGAGTACTTGCCTTTCCCCACATCATACACCTGGAATTTTCATTGTGTCACTGAAGTTTCAGGCATTTAAATGTAGCTAACTGAAACATTTCAGTGGAACAAATATCTTCTTCCCATGTGTGCACAGACGGCTGTGCAAGGGATTTGCAGTTCAAAAGGGATGTGTTGGAGGGAGGACTAGGATATAGTGAAATGTATTGGTACAATAATGGTAATTAAAAGGACAACTGCACACATGATTTGAATATGAAGCCAAAGGCACCAAGAAAGGCAACAAATAAAATCAATTCCTCCACAAGAAAATCAATTCCTAACAGCAACAAGTTAGAACATCTTGTTGAGAAGACTACTAAAGCTTCCCATACATAGAAATGCCTAAATATTCATTTCACTATATTACCCAAGATATTGGGTATTTGAAGATGGAACAGGATATGGATTCCCCAAATCCTGTACTTGAAATAGAATTTTCCATGCCATTATATTGCCTGAACATAATACATGCTCAGAAAATTTCTTTTGGTTGAATAAAACAAAATTCTTTCTGAGAAATTTAGGTATTTTAGTTGTTAACCTATAGAAGCCCTAAACTTTCCCATCATCTTTGTGTTAGTCATATTTTAGTCAATGTGGCCAAAATGTCTGGCATAAACATCCCAAAGAAGGAAAGGTTTATTTTGGCTCATGGTTTCAGAGGTTTCAGTTCATAGTTGGCCTGAAGTGAGATAGAACATGATGGTAGAAGGACATTTTGGAGGAAAGCTGCCCAGTTTATGGTGGCCAGGAAGGAGGGAGAGAGAGGAAGAGAGAGATCCTGGGGACAAGTTATAGTCCCCAAGAGCATGTTCCCAAGGACCCACTCCCTCCATCAGGGTTCTACCTCCTGCAATTTCCACCACCTCCCACTAATGTTATGAAATTATTAATCTGACAATGGATCATAATCTGACACTGATCATAACTTGGTGACTTTATACAGTACTCTTTTGTTATATCACAGATAGGTAGGTCAGAAGTCTGGGATGACATGACTGACACCATCCAATCACTTCCCCAAAGCTCCACCTCTGAATGTGGCTGCACTGGAGACCAAGCCTTCAACATGTGAGTCTTTGGGGACATTCCAGATCCACACCATGACAAGCTTACAGTGGTACAATTTTTACTGTCTATAGAGAACATGATATTTTGCTCCTTTAAGTTATTACTAATATTTTGATTTTTGTCTTTTCCATTTAAAATGTTGACCTGTCCTTTTGGCAGTCAGGAACCTTGGACATAATGGCTCCTCAATTTCTCTCTCTCATGGATTTTGACAGACTTCCATTCTGGGAGGAAAATAATTAAGTTAACATTTCAAATAGAAATTCACGAGTCATACACGTGTCTGGTAACAGGAGGAAAGACGAGGTGGAGATGCAGTGGGCAAAGTACTGGAAAGGCAGTTACTTAATTTTTTCCTTCCCTTCCCCCACTCACATTAATTTCTTTAAACAATAATTCCACAGTAATGTAATGATAATTCACTTCTAGCAGGCAGTGATTTGATTTTCTACTTAGTTCTTTGTATTTAGCAGAGATCCAAAGGTGACATTTAAAAATTATTCTGTTTCTGTAACTTGGCTACTCTTTAAGAGGACTCAGTATGTGTAGTGGTGTACACCTCTGTGATAATTCATGTCAACCATGTACTTACTACAAAATCTCAGATGCTTCTCCACATAAATCAGTTCTGAGACCTAAGAAGTTAACTCATTAAAACTTACTTGAGATTCCCGTAACCTTTTCTCAGGAAGCAACAGCAGGTATAAAAAGTGCAGAGGTGTGTGTGCACACACGCACACACACACGAACACACACAAAGCTTTAATTCTAGTGTATAAAAGAAATTCTCTTTTGTGAGTTGTTGAAGAGTCTGGCAGAGGGTGGGCGAGAAAGTCATGGAATTTTTGAAGTGTGACATAGTAGATTATGGCAAATTAGAAATTTGTCATAGACTATTGATAGAGGCGATGCCAGGCTGAGTCAGATCTCTTCGGTGCCTAGGCAACTATATAGTTATAAATTAGGATCCTTTGAAAATTCCATTAACATTTTTGGCCACTAGGTCAATAAATTCACTTCTCCCAAATGCACTAATGGTGACGGTGAGTCAGTCTACGTATATTGTAGCTGGTATTTTACTATTTATTGCTAGTGACAACAATTTCAAAGTCTGGGTGTCTGATGTTTGCAGGAATCTCATGTCATTCCCTGGCTTAATAATGACCAATGGTTCTATCTGAACTACACAATAAAGTTAAAACTCCTTAGCAAGGTGTTCAAGGCCCTCAGTCATCTGGTCTGCTGCTTAGATCTCATCATCTTAATGCTACCACTCACCTGGATTCTGTATCAAAATACAGATCCATCTTTCCCTTCTTTATGTATTCGTGCATTTATAGTCCTCTATTATTGTACTCACCACAAAGATTTGTTCATAAATTAATTACTTCAAGGACAGGGGCCACACTTATTTATGTTTGCATGAATAGTACCTGGTGTATAGTCAAAGTGCCATAAATACTTGTTAAATTAATACATGTATGCTCAATTTAAAAAATAAATTCTAACTACTAATATACTTGTGTAATAGAGTTCTATGAAATACCTAATTACCCTCACCTTTTCAGCATGGCAAAACCTCTGCATAGGATGGAATTCTGCTCTAATTTTATAAATTATACATCATACATGTAACTACAGATTATATTATATACAAAAGAAAAATTATCTGGGCAAGCATAATCTAATTACATGAGCCCTGCAAAAATCAAGGTTTGACTGGTGAAGAAGAGGAATCAGGGATCAAAACCTTGATTAGAATTTTTGTGCTCCTCTGCTGATTTTGAAGATGGAAGAAATCATGTGAATGGCCTCTAGGAGCTCAGCTCTTCCAGTTGATAGTCAGCAAGGAAATGGGAACCTCAGTCCTACAACAGCAAAGGAAATAATTCTGCCTGCAACCTGGATGAGTTTGGGCATGTTTTTTTCTCAGACCTTCCAAATAACAGACCGAACTGTTGATACCTTGATTTCAATCTTGGAAGAGCCAAAGCAGAGTCATGTCAGTCATGTCATCCCAGTCTTCTGACCTACCTATTTGTGATATGACAAATGAGGGCTATTTAGAGCCATTAAGTTTGTATTAATTTGCTTTGCAGCAATGGACAACTGGTACACCTGATGTGCATTTTCATCAGATAAACTGGATATATAGAGTCTACTCTGTTTTGTTTCATTAATAGTTGCTCTCAAATCAAATTGACACTTGAAAACAAGATCAGAGCATTCAATCATTTCAAATCAAGTAACAAACTGTTACTGTATATATGTCATGTCTCATGGACTCTGTTAGGCTCTGGCCGGGATTCAATTCTGGATAAATGGTATACAGTTAGAATAGCAGAGACAATTGCAGACACACTTGTTTTTTGTACCAGGGATTGATTCCAGGGGTTCTTAATGACTGAACCACATCCCCAGTCCTTTTTACTTTTAATTTTGAGACAGCTCTCACTAAGTTGCTCAGGGGGTTGTTAAATTGCCAAATTGCTGAGGCTGGCTTTGAACTTGTGATCCTTCTGCCTCAGCCTCCCAAGCTGCTAGGATTACAGGTGTACACCACCACGCCCAGCCAGACACAAATTGATGTCAAAGGAATAAACATAATAGCCTGAAAGTTTGAATATTGAAGGGATTCTTCAATAACAAGTACATTTATTTTCTAATTAACCTTCTGTTTGTTTTTCTGCCAAATATGCCTGGCATTTTAATTTTTTTAAAATTGGATAATATCCTCTTTCTCTTGTGTATTTAAAAACTCTATCTGATGCAGTTAGAAGAAGTTATCTAATCTTTGTCTATCTTTTCTAATGCTTTAAAATTAGTATTTTCAGGTTAACTCGTTAATGTATAACTAGAAGTGAATGTATTAAGAAATTTATTAAGTTTGGAATGGCTAGCATGACTATGTTAAGTGAGACATGCCTTTTATTGAAGCAATATGAATTATAAAAAGGATGAGACACCATCAGCCTGAAAACATAAACAAATATTATCAAACGCTGAATTTGCAACATATTTAAGCCCTTTGAGTTAGTATGGTAGGCAGCAGTGTTGTGACTGTAATTATGGTGAACTCATCAAGTGTTTGCTAAAAGATTTAGTGTAAGATTTTGATAGATTCCATTGTTGACAGGTCAGAGTATCTAGCAGTTTTAGCTAGGAGCCAAGATCTCCTAACACATGGAGAGGTGGTCGTGGAGTAGGCTAGCCAGGCAACTGGGCTGTCACCAAGTATAGGATGTGCCAAACATTGATAGAAAAACAAGACCAAGTAGATCATATTACCCAATTTTTTCCAAAGATGAACATTTTTTAGTAATTTATTTTTCTTTTTTTTTTCTTTTTTTGGTACTGGAGATTGAACTCAGGGGCACTTGACCACTGAGCCACATCCCCAGCCCTATTTTGTGTTTTATGTAGAGACAGGGTCTCACTGAGTTGCTTAGCGCCTCACCGTTGCTGAGGTTGGCTTTGAACTCACGATTCTCCTGTCTCAGCCTCCCTAAGTGCTAAGATTACAGGCTTGCGCCACCGCACCCAGCTTAGTAATTTCTTGAGGATAAGGATGAAAATGGTGGATTCCTTAGAGGTTGTATCATACTGCAGGGCTTGTGCTTTGGGAAGCAGGAGTCATAAAGTTTGAGAGTCAAAGAGTAATACATGTATATTGGCAAACTTGACAAGACACCAGTAGATATCACATGGCATATGGGAGCAAGTCTAAAGTATGACGTAGAAACTGAAGACCATGGTAAACTGTAGCGGTCAGTCCAGGGGAGGTGGAGACATGGGCCTGGGAAGAAAATGAAGTTGCATTTTTCTGTCTGGGTGATTTTTTCTGCAGGAATCCCTGGCAGAGTGGGTACTGAGACAGAAACTTAGCCCAACTCAAAGTCCTGGCTAGGAACCTGAGTAGGTGAGACAAGCCCAGCTGGTGAAGAGATCAAATTCCTGCCAAAGAGAGGTTTTAGAATTGATCTAATAGACAATAGGGAGCGATTCACTTTTGTTAAACAGGTGGTGCTAATTTATTGAGGATACTTGGGAGTCCATCAGCTGTTCAGCAACAAGTTGGTAGCTAAAGAGTTCTAATTTATTAAAGAGTATTTGCATAGATGAAATGCTTCCCAAGTAGGTTTGATCACACTCACTTGGGAGCAGTTGTTGAAAGTGAAGATCACTAAGCCCCTCTTGGGGCTTATATTTTACTAATTTTGGATAGAAACAGTATTTTTACAAGCTCACAGAATAAGTCTTATTTATTCATAGCTCTCCTGTACATAGTTAGAAAATGTATTTAATAGCAGATTTAGTGCTTTGCCCCTGGAGAATTTCATTTGGATTACACATAAAAAAATGGTGAGGAAAGCAAGAACTTTGGTGCATTTAATTTAAGCAATTCGACATGTACCTTTTAATGATTTTAAATGAGCCTTTTCTTTGAGTAATTAGTTTCTGAATTGTAGAAAAAGAAAAAAACACTTGCACTGCTTAAAATGAGATATTCCCAGAAATTGTCAATATTAACAAATGGTTTGTTATGAAAAGTTCAATCTTTACCTTAACCTCAGTTTGTGTTAACTGGGGATTTTTCTTCTTATGACCAGTAGAGGGAGCAAAAGCTCTTGATATAAACAGTCATCCCTTTCCAGGCAAAAATAACATTACCAACTTACATTATATTATGAGATTATTATATTTTTGAATTTGTGATTAATATGTGATAAATGTAATGTGGTGTATGTTTCTTTCATCGTGTATAACTTGGGGGTTACATACATGGTTTATTATGCGATTTTCATAAATATTCCAATATGCACGTCTTTGTTAGGACCAATGGACTAATTAGCAAGATATGTATGGCCCTTCCCTCGTCTCCATCTGTACTCATGCTCTCCTTTTATGTACAGCAGTGGTTACCATCTATCTAAATCTGATTTTTTGGCTTAAGACCTAGTATAGAAACAACTCTAATGAATCCTTCTTTGATCGTTCACCTCTCCATTTATATAGCATGGTTAGGTTCCTGTCTTATAGTGCTTAATGCAATTGCTTATTTTATGTTTATTAGCTGAAATGACTTTTATTCTTCTATTAGGTCCTAACTAACTTGCTGGAGAAAGAATGCTCAGGTAACTCTGAATTTTAAATGAATGAGAATTTAAAATTTTTGGCATATGTCTCATGGAATATTTGAGACATGCTTAATACTAAAATTTGTTCATCTGAAATTCATATTTAACTGGACATTTTGTGTGTTTTAGTTGCTGAACCTGGCAATTCTAATCATAAACACTTTTTAGAGTCTTTGTCTTATTCATATTCAGTGGACTGTGTCAAGTCATAGTAGTTGTTCAATAAATGAAAAAGTCAAAATGTCATATATGGCTAAGTATTATAGGATGAAGGACTAGTACTTTTGAATGTAAAACCTGCTTCTAAATAATCTGTGTTAATATTACATTAACGTGTTTAAATGAATTTTTATTTGTGCTAAAAAAGAAAATCACTAACAAAGAAATTTGTGTTCAGTAGAAATTTGAAGATTTAAAAATAAAAACTAAAGGGAACATTGAAAGATATTTAAGTGACTCAAAATATCTGAGTTAAGAAACATTATGCAGATTAAGAAAATTCTCTCGCAAAATGATTATGGATCCTTAAGAAGATAAATGTGTGATTTTAAAAAGATGCATCATGTATTGAATCAAGATATGTTGTAAAAAGATGTTACCACTACTATGCATTGTTTGGAATAATGAGTTTATCCCCTTTGACCTGAAGAAGAAAGACAAAGTATTTCACAGACACTACCCTGTTTGAATAAATACACTTTGTGTACTTAATTTGAAATCTTTAAATATGGTTACCTTAAGCAAACCTGGGGCATTTCTTTACAGATTTGGTAAGTTTTTATTCAGTGATCTAGAAAAAACAGACAACCATTCATAATTTCCCCCATCAATATGTAAATATGACGCAAGTCTCTATGTGAAACAATCTCATGACCAGTTTTTGTTCTTCTCAAGCATGACATGACGTTAGTACATAAGGGGATGATACAGGAAATTTAAAAGATGATACAGGATATGTACTGATACAGGAAATTTAAAAGAATAGCAGTCCATAGTGGGCAACATACACATACACACCTGTACAACAATAACAAGTGACTGAAAGTTGCAAACAATTTGAACCTCATAACCAGCAGAGAAATACAATGTATAACAATATAACACAATTCTCCACCTATTAGCTAAATACTTTTTAAAGTGATATACTCAGTGTAAGAAAACACTTCATAGACTATTGGTAGAAGTGAAAATTGGTATATATATTTTAGAAAGTGCCTTGGTTTTGAATATATGTATGTGGCTGTGTATGTGTGTATGTAAATGTGGAATAAGGAATAAGGCAGACATATATTATCCTATTGTAATAAAGTACAAAGAATTCAATTAAAAGAACACAAAGTGGTTGGAATACCACTTTAATATACATATATACACACACATACATACTTATATATGAGCTCTGAGAATGAGGTCTATTCCACCCCTTTGCTAACTATATCATATGTATATTATCTAAGCTATAGACATTCAAATTTGAAATGTATTTTTAAGAAAAAAAGTTTAAAATGACTGATTTTTCAATTTAAACAAAATTTTAGACCACAGATTCTAAACCAAAAATTTCATCCTACTCAATGGCCTGATTTTTTTTAAATCTTCAAAATTATTTTATGCAGTTGTGTAGACCATTTGGTATCCCAACCGCTTTAAGTGTTCTTTTAATTGAATTAATTCTTTGTACTTTATTACAATAAGACAATATATGTCTACTTTAGTCCTTATGGTCATTAAAAATTGAAAATATCAGGTATCTGTTTCTTACCTGTTCAAAATGAATCCAGATGTTCACCTACTGAAAGGGTGCCAGGTTTTTTCCTATCGTAGATCTAACTTGGGAGAATAAATTTGGAACAATCTGTAGGGACTATTGGTCACAGATGGCTGAGCGATAATAAATCCTCAGGTTGCGATAGAGTCCTTCTGGCTTGCGGCACTTGAACTGATTTTAATAATTTAAACTCCTCTACCCTGCATCATCTAGGTAAACAGAAGTATTTCAAGTTTTCCTTTTCTAAAAGATATGCAATTAGACTATGATACCTTAATTTTGTTCTTACTCTTACTTGTGTAGTCTAGCATCTTTTCCAGAAATTTCCCTCCAAGCTGTGAAAGGGTTGAGTTTCCTCTAGCTTTAAAATAATCCCTTTTCTTGCAGGAATGTTTTGCATGTATTCCAAGCTGAGTTATAAAGCTCCTTCTCCTGTTCATCATTGTTCTTGTCACATGGCCTTATCATTATTGGCTCCCTAAGGCGGGGACCATTTATCTATCATTGCATTGCCACTGCTTAGCAGAACCTCTGGTATTAATAGGTGCTCAATAAAGGATAGAAGAAAGTATTTTAAGTCAGAGGTTTATATTGTGTTATTTATATTGTCCTATAAATGGTAAAGGAGAGATTTAGTAATTCTTTGGTCATTTTAGTTAAAGTATTTTTTGGCTATCTATTTTAATGACCCAAAAAGAGGTTACATATTTCTGATTCAGAGAATTTGAACATAATTTCTAGATGTTATTTATTATGTTTGAGAGCTTAAAACATTTTTTCCTGATGGGAATTTTATCAAGCAGAGTCCAGGTGAAACCTAACGGCACACTGAATTGAGGATAATTCCTGTGTGGGTGTGGGTGCTTCATAAAGAGATTATACGAAAGAACTGGTCAGGAAGTAGGGAAATTCCAAGAGATACTGCAGCACCTTGGGGCTAGGGATACAGGGAATGCGGCCACAACAGGACCAAAGGGAAGAGAGGAGATAGGGTATTGGGAATTAGGAGAAAATCATGTGTTTTGAGGACAACTGTGACCTTTTGTGGGGGGACACTGACCACTCTAAGGCACTCTTCTCTATCCCTTTGAGCTCATGCTGAGACTTTCCATCAACCAAGTGCAGAGGGGAGGGCAGGACTGTGATCCTAATCAGTCGCCTTCCCATGGCAAAGGGCAGCAGGATGGAAAGTGGATCTGGAAGGGAATGGGCAGACTAGGGCACAGTAATGCATAGCAGGGCCAGCCTTGTATTTATTTATTTATTTATTTATTTATTTATTTATTTATACCAGGGATTGAACTCAGGGGTACTCAACCACTGAGCCACATCCCCACCCTTATTTTGTGTTTTATGTAGAGACAGGGTCTCACTGAGTTGCTTAGTGCCTTGACGTTGCTGAGGCTGGCTTTGAACTCGCGATTCTCCTGTTTCAGCCTCCCAAAGTGCTGAGATCACAAGCATGAGCCACTGAGCCCAGCTTGTATTTATTTTTAAATATTGATATTAAAGCAATCTGAGTCGTCAGAAACTTCATGGAGTGACAAGATATGACAAGCCCATGAAAATCTTCAGTTGTAGAATATTAGCCCAATTGTGAGTGAATTGTGTACCACAGATTGTATTGCCGTTGACCTCAGGCCTGACTTCATATGAGAGTTTGGGACCACATTTGCACTAGTGGGATATTTCATCCCATAAGGGAATGCATTTCTCAATGCACTAAAATGCTTTCCTCTTGCATCCGTCTATTTAATAATGTGGAGAGACTTTCGCCAACTGGGTTCACTGTGGATTGCTTGCAATATGCAGGGTGTTTTTTTTTTTTTTCAAATGCTATATTATCTTAGTCTACCACCTTCAATTTAAGTAAATGGTGCTTTGGTTCTGTGAAAATTCTCTTTATGCTCTGTATTGAACTCAAATAGATAACAATTTTCACATATCTGGCTAAAGAGAATATTGATGTCTAAATAAATTTGAGTGTAGAACGTTTTATACACATTGATTTTATCACACCACAGATATGAAGCATATATTTGCCACCTGAAATTGGCATGCTGACATAGCAAATAAACAGCTTTAAAAATATGTGTGTATAGACTAGAAAACATAGGTTTCTATTCTGACAAACACACCCATGGCCTTAAAACAGGAAAGGTGACTGATTAGGTAGTAGGCTTCTGACTGAAGCTAGGAGTTTAAAAATTACTAGCCATGTGCGAAAATGGTAGACTCAAACTACTATATCTTCATAAACACTGTGCCCCATCATTCCACAACACACAATATTTAAATTCAAATAATCCTTTGAAAAATATAAATTTAGTATGAATAGAAAATCAGCCAACATGTTCTAAGTAAAACTTCATGCAGTGAGACTATCTTGTCATTTCAGTAGGTTTTGTCAGGGTTGGACTGGGTTTTGCCACAAATAGGATAGACTGGTTTTCACACATTTAGGTAATAGCACAATTTGACTCAATATATCAATACTTCTGTGTATTTCAAAAGGTAAATAGAATGTTTAACCTTTAAACTAAATAGTTATGAGAACAAGTTAAAAAATTAAGACTAGGATTTTGGGGCTGGGGCTATAGCTCAGTGGCACAGCGCTTGCCTAGCAAGTGTGAAGCACTGGGTTCAGACCTCAACACCGCATACAAAAATAAGCAAATAAAATAAAGGCATGCTATCTATATACAACTACAAAAAAAAAAGACTAGGATTTTGTAAAAAAAATAAAATTCAGTGTCAAGACGGTCCCAATGGAGCTGATTCTATTTTAGAAATGGAACAGTATAGCATAATGGAACTTGTCTGGAAAAAGAACTTGAAGATTACTTCCATACTGTTTGTCCATTGAGTGGGAGATGGTGGTTAATAACTTAGAGTCTGGAGCCTGACCCCACCAGTGACCCACTACCATGACTATACCCTATCAAAAACATGTTGGAGTGCTCCCAGGAAATGGATTTGAAGACAGAGGGTTTGCAAATCTGTGCCTTACTTCTCCTTCCTCTTTGGATCCTTCCCAAGTTGCATTATCATGGGCAATTTTTGTGAATAAAAATACAATTTGTTTGATTGATACATTCATTATTACTTTAAAATCTATGTCCGTTAACATTCATATCTGGAGGTCTTTTGGGTCTGATTATGTTGGGTGACATATCTGCTTATGTTCCTTCATGTTTTCCTGCCTCCCTTGATGTTCAGCTATTGTTTAGTTGTTGCCAGATATTGCAATTGCAGAATTGTTTAGAGAAATAATTTCCAGCATAGAATGATACCTTCCTCCAGAGAGGACTCTGAGAGTTCTATCCACCAGAGATCATCTCAGATAAATTTCACAGTCTGAGATCCTCTGAAGCTGGACTGCATTGCAGAGACCCTGAAAACTTCCAGTTCACTCTCAGTTCTACTTTAGGAATGCAATACTGTAGGTTCTCAAACTAATGCCAGTTCTCCCTCTCCAGTATGAGTGTCCTATACTCAATCCTCCTCTCTTTCTCCTACCAGGCTATTAAAATGCTTCTTGGTCTATCATCCTCTCAGGAACTGTCTCTGGAAGCAGCGTTACTTCTAGTGGAGAAGTGGCCTTAAAAACATGAAGGAGAAGAAAAGGGGCAGAGGAGTGAGGAAGGGAAGAAGAAAGAGGGAAGAAAATGGTTTACAAAGCAAATTCCTAACACTGAATGAATGTTTTTCTGATCCAGAACTTCTGAATCTACCATTTAAAGAATATAGTACCAGGAACATGGGTCAGTGAAGCAGAAAGCTCAGAAGCATGAATAAGAGTGAAGGTTTTGAGTCTGTCTTGAAGGTCATTAGAAGATACCAAGACTCCCCTCTTCAGCAAACTCAATGACCAAGTTGTATAGAATATGTGTGTTCAGTTTGCAGATGACTGTACAGTGAGTTAACTAGAGATTTCTTTGTGAGCATAATAATGAAGGTAAAATGAGCTAAATGGAGAGGCTGAGGCAGAAGGAAGAGAAAGAGGCAGGATGGAAAAATGCATAATATTCTGGACTTAGATTTAGACTGCTCTGATCTGAATGTGTCTCTCCAAAATGCATTTATTCCTAATTCCCATTGTTGGTGGTATTAACAAGTGGGGCCATTGAGAAGTAAGCAAGCTAAGAAATCTCTGCTCTTGTGAATGGGATTAATAAAAGGAGTTGGAGGGAAAACATTTGCCTCCTTCTACCTATGAGGACACAGTGTTTGTTGCTTCCATCATGTGAGCATTCAGCAAGAGGTGCCCTATTTGAAGCAGAAAGAAACAAGCTCTCACAAGACACTGAATCTGGTGGAGTCTTGATCTTGGGTTTCCCAACTTCCAGAACTGTGAGAAATAAATTCCTATTGTTTATAGGTTATCCAGTCTGCAGTCTTTTCTTACAGCAGCATGAATGGACTAAGGGCCAGGTTTTTCTGATCCAGAACTTCTGAATCTACCAGTCTTCTCATTTCTATCACTAAAGGTTAACTGCAGCTGCTCTGGAATTTAATATGAATGAAATCATAAAGCCTTTATTTGTTCATGTCCAGTTCCTTTTGCTCATCCTCCCATTTTTTTTTGAGATCTATGTTTTAGTAGTTCTTTTCATTGCTGAGTAGTATTTCATGGTACTAATAAACCACAATATATTTTGTCATTCTCATTTGATAGTGTCTTCTAGATTGGGGCTGTTATAAATAGGGTTCTTCTCATTTTATTCTTTTGGTAGGTAAATATTTAGGAGTAAAACCAATTAAATACAGCATAGCCAAATTATTAATTTTATATAAAATTGCTAAAATGGTTGCTCCATTTTACACTCCTATTAATGATACATGAAACTTGCAATATTTTTCTATCCTCGCAAACATAGGGTATTTTATATTTTAAATTTTAACCATTTCTATTGAGTGTCTAATATTATCTCATTGCCTATAATTTGCATTTCCCTGGTTACTAATGATTCTGAACCTTTCATTTGCTTATTGGATATTGATATATTATTTTTGAGAAGTATCTTAAAATCTTTTGTTCCTTTAAAAATTTGGGGTTGTTCATAATTTTATTGTTGATTTATAGGAATTTTTTGGCTATTCTGAGTATGGAATTTTTTCCAGATATATGCACTGACGGTGTTTTTTTCCCCAATCAAGGGCTTCTCTGTTTAAGTTTTTATTCACATCTTTCAATGAATAAACATTTTCTATTTTAATAGGTCTAAATTGCTTTTTATGCTTAATATTTTAAATTTTAAAAATCTTTGCTTATTCTTGATTGCAAGCATATTCTCTCATGTTTTCTCCTACTAGAATTTTGTACTCTTAGATTTTATGTCTGATTCCAAATTAGTTTTGTATGTGGAGTGATCTCATCTAATTTTTAGCACCATTCTTGAGAAGTCTTTACTTCCTCCACTGAAATAATCTTGTATATCAATTGATCCTACATGTGTGAAAATATTCTGGACTTTGTTTTGGTTCATTCATTTATTCTGTGGCTGTGTTGTAGAGTCTAGATTAATGTACAGACTAATACGAATATTTTTTTCTGAAACAAGATATTTGTTTTATTCACTCAGTGGCTTGGGAGGCTGAGGCAGGGGATGGCAAGTTTCAAAGCCAGTCTTAGCAAAAGGGAGGCACTAAGCAACTCAATGATACCTTGTCTCTCAATAAAATATAGAAAGGGGCTGGGGATGTGGCTCAGTGGACGAGTGCTCCTGCAAAAAATAGAAAAGAAGAAAGAAAGAAAGAAAGAAAGAAAGAAAGAAAGAAAGAAAGAAAGAAAGAAAGAAGGAAGGAAGGAAGGAAGGAAGGAAGGAAAGAAAAAGAAAAGAAAAGAAAAGAAAAGAAAGACATTTGGTTTACTCAGAGTTCTCCAGAGAAAAATACTAGTTTTTTTGTTTTTTGTTTTCTCTATAGTTTACCTATTTATTTATTTATTTATTTTGCCTGAGAGCATTTTATTTATTTATTTTTTAATTTTTAAAATTTATTTATTCTACTTAGGTATACATGATAGCAGCGTGCATTTTGATTCATTGTACACAGATGGAGCACAACTTTTCATTTCTCTGGTTGTATGTGATGTAGAATCATAGCATACATGCAGTCATACATAAAGCTAGGGCTATGATGTTCATCATATTCCACCATCTTTACTAT
>CM053410.1:24654265-24666788 GCA_028644305.1 Xerus rutilus | reverse complement strand
CTCCCACCCCTGTGACCAAAGTTTCTCCATTCTTCATATGTCCTCCCCCACATTATGGATCAGCATCCACTTATCAAAGAGAACATTTGGCATTTGGTTTTTTGAGATTGGCTTACTTCACTTAGCATGATATTCTCCAACTCCATCCATTTACCCACAAATGCCATAATTTTATTCTCTTTTATAGCTGAGTAGTATTCCATTGTGAACATACTGTTGTTGATTAATTAATTTCTTAATTATAGTAACTGACTCTTGGAGTCATGGATGACTAGAAGCCCTACACTCTGCCATTAATAAGCTGGAGAACCAGGAAAACTGGTGGTGCAATTCAGTCTGAGTCCAAAGGCCCAAGAACCAGGAGGACCAATGTCCTAGGTGGGAGGAAATAGATATCCTACCTTGATTACACACAGTAAATTTGATCTCCAGATTATTGTTCATTTTAAGCTCTCAACAATTTGAGTGAAATCCACCATCACTGGTGAAGGCAATCTTCTTAACTCAGCCTAGCAATTAATCTCTTGTGGAGACACTCTCATGGCTAAACCCAGTATGTTTTACCAGCCATCTGAGCATCCTCTACCTCAGTCAGGTTGACACATTAAAATTAAACTTTACCATAGTGTAATTCCTCCACCTTTACTGCTTTAAGAATTTCTTGACTATCCTATGTTATTTGCATTTCAAAATAAATTGAGAATTGGTTTGTTAATTTCTTCAAATAGGCCTGCTAGAATTTTGATCACAATATTGAATTAGGGGAGAACAGATAATGAGATACAATCAACTTGATCTCTAAATAATAAATTTAGAACTTTACTTCTATAACAAATGCTTTTAGTTTTCTGTTTAGAAATTTGGCCTTTTATTAGATTAATTTGTAGTTATTTAATTGTTTTTTAATGCTAGTATAAGTTACATCCTTTTATATTTTTTATTTTCCAATTATCTGGTGCTCTTATATAGAGATACAATTGATTTCATATATTAATCTTACATCCCCCAAGCCCGGAAAATTCTCTTATAGTGTATAAACATATTGTCTGTTAATAACAATAGTTTTAGTCCTCACTTTCCATTATTTATTAATTTAGAAATACATTTCTTTTATTATTGCTTTACCTAGAACATTTACTATATGATTGTATAAAGTGGTAGAAGTTGATTGTCTTGCTTTTTTCCTAATCATAAGGGAAAGGAAAAATCATACTCATATCTCTATTTGTATTATAGTAGCAATAGTTTTATTCTCTTTTAATGAAGAAAGCTATGTGACCTTAAATACTGTATCTCCTGAAGTGATTATATGATGTTTCTCTTTTTATTTTGTTAATTTATTGAATTGTATAGATTGATTTTAAATGTTAAGCCAACCTTTTACTTCTGGGAGGAGGATGAAAGCTCCACTTGGTAATGATACATTATTCTTTTGATATAACTAGGTTTTGATTTGTCAATGTCTTACTGACTCATATTTATGACGATGAGGGGTAGTCATCTGTAATTATATTTAAAAAAACACTTTCATTAGGTTTTGAGTTTTTAGGGTTATGCTGGATCCATGAAATGACTTGGAAAGCATTTTGCCTCCTCTATTTTATGAAAGATTTTAATGTAAGATTTTGATTATATCTTCCTTAAATGTATGAATAAATTCAATGTTGAAGCCATCATTTTGATCAACATTGTGTTTGTGTGTGTGGTGGGGGAGGAATTTATGATGACATATATATTCACCTGTAGACATAGGCTATTTAATTTTTCTAATCGTTCATATTTCACTTTTAATGGGTTATATTTTAAAAGGAATTTTCCATTTTATATCAATTTTAAGGTTGCTTGATATGACATTACTCATTATATTCCTTTATCCCTGTATCTGTAAATTTCTTTAAGTATTTATTTTGAAATAGTTATCTTTTTTATAGTTTGCTTGACTGTTTTTAGCCATGAAAGGATATTGTTAAATATTTTCAGTGCTTTTTTTCTTACATTAGTTGATATGATCATGCTATAGTTCTCCCCTTCATTGTATTATTGTGGTATATTGTATTGATGTTTCATTGATTTTTATATTTAGCCATCTTTCCATTCCAGAAATAAATCCTACTTGGTCTAATCTTTTCAATATGCTGCTGAATTCAGTTTGCTAGTATTTTTTTTCAAAAATTTTGAAAAAATTTCAAAATTCATAAGGGATATTGGCTTATAATTCATAAGGGATATTGGCTTTATAATTTTCTTCCATTTTAGCATCTTTGTCTGGCTTTGAGGTCAGGGTAATGCTAGCCTCAAAGAATGCACATGTATGTAGTATGTATTCCCTCCTCTCTGTTCTTTGAAAAAAGTTGGTAAGAATTGGTTTTAGATCTTTTCTAAATGTTTGGAAAAAATTCACCACTGAAGCCATCACATTCAGTGCTCCCCTTTGTCACATGATTTGATTTTTTTTGGTATTACTTTTCACTAGTTATAGATTTAATCAGATTTTCTATTTCTCCATGGTTTTCTTGGTGGGTTTTGTGTTTCTAGGAATTTGTCCATTTCATCTAAGTTGTCTGATTTGAAGTATAATTTTTCCTTATAATGCTTTTTATTTCTGAGAATAGGTAGTAAAATCCCCACTTCCATTTCTGATTTAGTAATTTAAAGTTCAAGGTTTGTCAATTTTGTTGCTGTTTTTAACTAATCAACTTTTGTTTTCATTGCTTTTCTCAATTGTTTTCCTATTCTCCATTTCTGCTGTAATTTCATTTCTTTTCTTCTGCCAAGTTTTTCTAGTTTGCTCTTCTTTTTTTAAATGTTTGTATTAGTGCACTATAGTTATACATAATGTTGGGTTCATTTTCACATAATCATCAATGTATGTAATGTAATTTGCCTCACTTCAGTCTCCAGTACTTCCTTTTTCTCCTCTCTCCCTGATTTTCTTTTTATAATTCCTCAAATTGTAAAATTAGGTTGTTGACTTGAGATTTGTTTTTGTTTTTAATAGGTTTATAACTTTAATTCCCTTTTAAGCATCACTTTTTTATTTTCAACAATCTCTAAGTCCTTTCTAATTTTTCTTGTGATTTTTTAATTTGATCCATTTGTTAAGAGTATAGCTTCATTTCTGCAAATTTGTGAACTTTCCAGTTTTAACTCTTGGAATGATTTCTAGCATTATTCCATTGTGATCATAAAAGTTTTTTCTATCTTTATTTCTTCATTTGGCTTTGTGTTACACTCTAGGGTACTTTCATTTAATCTTGCAGGACAATCTTGAACATTTTTTTGCAGGATAGATCCAAGGTTTAATGTGTTCCCCAAAATTTTGTTTATCTGAAAATGTCTTAATTTTCCCCTCTCTTTTGAAGGAAAGTTTTGCTGGATATAGGATTTCTGATTGACAGTTACTCTTTTCTTTTGGCAGTCTTAATATATTGGTCCCACTGTATTCTGACCTCCATAGTTTCTGATGAGAAATTTGATAATACTTTTATTGACACTTCTTATATGTGACAAGTTACTTTCAGATTCTCTCTTTGACTTCGGAAATTTCAATTGTAATAATATGTCTTGTGTGGGTCTTTTTGGGTTCACCTTACTTGGAGTTTGTTGAGCTTTTTTGCATTTATATTCATATCTTTTTTTCAAATTTGAAATGTGAAAAGCCATTATTTCTTCAGTATTTTATCTCTTTCTTGTCTTTCTGGAGTCTTGACAATGCATATGTCAATATGCTTGATGATGTCCTGTGGGTCATTTAAGTTCTATTCACTTTCACTTTTCCCATTTTTTCTTTCTGTTCTTTCTGATTTCCATTGTCTTCTCTTCAAGTTCACGGATTCTTTTTTTTTTTTTTTGCCTGCTGACATTTACTTTTGAGTATCTCCAGTGAATTTTTTCATTTCAGTTATTCTACTTTTCAGCTCCAGTGTTCCTTTTTGGTTCCTTTTTATTGCTATTTCCATTTTACTAGTAAATAATTGTTTTGACTTTTTCCTTATCTTCCTTTAGTTCTTTGAGCATCTTCATTGTTAGTTGTTTCAAAGTCTTTATCAAATAGATCAGCCATCAGATTTTTTTAGGAACAATTTTTGTTGATTGATCAACTTATTCATGTATACATTTATGCATTTTTGGTGCTGAGAATTGAACACAGGGCTTCATCCATGCTAAGCATGTTCTCTGTCAATGAACTGCACCCTCATCCCATGATTTTTCCCTTTGAATATACCATACTTTTCTGGTTCTTGATATACTTGGCAATTTGTTATTGTTTTTATTGAAAACTGGGCATTTAAATCTAATAAGGTGATAAGTTTAAGAATCAGATTTTACACCTTCTCCAGGTGCTTCTCCAGGGTTTGCTGTTTTTATTTTGCTTTTTTTTTTTTTAATGGATATGGGCTGTCTCTGTGCCGAGGATCCACCTGATGTGTAAACTTAAGGTCTTCTTGGTTCTTTCCTGAACTTGTACTTTTTCATGGGCATATGTGGTCAGTTTCTAATTTTCCCCATTTGTTTTTGAATTTGATTTTTCTAATATTTAATATGTGACTTCCAAAAAGGAAAAAAAAGAACAATGTATTGGAGAAGCGCCCTTTACAGCCCTGGAAGTCAGCAGTCAGAGGGGTAGGGCTTGCAATACTGTGGGGGAATGCAACCAGAATGGCCTCCTGCTTCTTTGTCTGTGTCTATGTAATCAGAAGCTCAGAAGCAATGATCAGTGAATGCAACCACAGTTTCCTGATATTTGGAGGCTAGGGTCCTTTGTTGCCAAACTCAGCTTGCACAAGCTGTGTGCAGGTTGCTCTAGCAATGCATACATAGCTGTCTGTCATAGTGCAAAGGTGGAGGATAGGTAGTTGCTATTATGCTGAAAGCTAAAATTGACAAGCCTTTATCTGGAAGTTGCAAACCCTCAATAGACTCCAGAGATTCAAATTATTTCATCAGATAGATTTTGTGGGTGCAATTATTTTCATGTAGGGAGACAGATTCCTGGTGCTTCCTAATTGTCAATCTTCTCAGAATCCCCTTCCTTAATTTAATGGACATTTTTTGGTTGGTTATAAAGTTGTAGGTTAGAGGTTGACAAACTGGGCCCATGGACCAAAGCTAGTCAATGATCTGTTTTGTTATGACCTACAAACTAATGATTTTAACATTTTTAAGTAGAGAAAGTGAAGACTATTGTTCAGCTAACAAACCCTATTATAAGTGTTTTTATACAGATTGACTTATTTAAGTACAAAATGTAAAAATGACTGTCATATATCAAAAAGTATTATAAATGCTTTATATGTATTAACTTATTTAGTCCTTGCAATAAAATTAGAAGAGAAATGTTGATTTTCTTACAGGAAACATTAGAGGGAACACTTAAAGTATAGTTTGCTATTGGTTTCTGATTTTTTTAAATCATGTCAAGAAAATTCCTTTTTATTCTTAATGGATGATGAATTTGCTTCAAATCTTTTAGCTTCCATACAAGTTGTTATAGTAAGTTATAAGTCTTCTTGCATTCTCTGAAGAAATCCTACTTGATTTTGCTTAATATCATGTTTATACATTTTTATATTTTAGATAAGAGCATGTAGTTCATGTCTAGTTTGGATCAAATTTAAACCAATACCAACGAATAAGATGAGTGGGATTCTTTATATTAGTACTTTTGTTAACTTTGCATAGTACCTTTAATTTTAATAAACTCTTAGTTTTACCTTGCTTCATCAATCTCCAGATCATAAACAAATTTAACATATTAATAGATTATTTAGCAGATCCCCTTTGCTTCTTAAGAAAAACATTAATATGAAAACCTGATCCAATTCAGCACAGCTTTAGAACATATTTTGCCCCTTTCATGGAGGTCCTGTTGGGGTTTGTCTTGGGAACAGGCCAGTTCCCAAGATAAAATCTATGCCCTTTGAGGACAAATACCGTATTCCTTTTCTTCTTTGCATTCTCAGACCATAGCATAGTGTGGTGGATAGCAAAGGCTCGCAACATATTTGAATAGATGCAATTACTTTTGCTTGGTGGGAGAAGATAGATTTTCCTCAACTGGATCTTACCTTGAGTGTTTCCATGGCTTTTAGACAACTGCATCTAAGGATGACAACTAAACTTAGAAGGGAGTCAGAATAATGATTGAAAATGGTAACCTGGAAAGCTTGGCCATGAAGCCATAGCTTTTGTTGCAGTGTTAGTACCACTGAGACTTGCTCTTTGTTCCCCATGTTTTAATTAAAGTAAGGAATGGAGAGTAACTTTTAGACATGCTGTCATGAGGCACACCACCTGGTGGACTTCTTTGCGTGGCCTGTATTATTCAAGATAGATTTTTCAATGCCATGTCATAAAATGATAAGCATATGGCTTATTATTAGTTTTTTCTGGAATCTAGTCTTTTTATATACGGCAAAAATCTGTTACTAGTATTTTTTGAGCCAAAGAGTCTCTGTAGTCTATAAATTTAAATCTGATCTTAATATAATATATGCCTCCTGTAGATAGAAAAGATGTTCCTATTCACATGGGGCTAGTTACTTTGGATTATAATTTTCAGTGTCACATTTTTTTAAATAAAATGTTTTAATTTTCTTTCATTTGAACACCGCAAGCTTTATTTTTAGGACTAAAGATTTAATTCCAACAGGATATGTTTAGAACTCTCATGTACTGGCTTTCTGAAAACATTGAGTTTCATCTTATTATGAAAAATATAAACAGGTTACAGCTCAGAAACAGGTGCTAAAAGACTCAGCTCTTTGAACTTCATAGGGATGTCGTCCAGCTGCGCACAGCAGAGGGTTCACATGTGATTTCAAATAACGCCAAATTAGAATCCCACATCTTTTCATCTCTTTTCTCTCTTTGTTTGTTAACTGGCAGTACACAGTGTAAGCTCCATTCATATGTAAAATAAAAAGCATCCCCTTCCCAATTTTGTCAACACATTTCCACAGGAAACCACATGTCTAACTAAGCAAAGGAAATCATTGAAAGTCTCATGAATACAATGTTAACTGTGATTTAGAACCAGTGTGTGTGTGTGTGTGTGTGTGTGTGTGTGTGTGTGCGCGCGCGCGCGCGTGTTTTAAATCAGTGTTTACTGAGCATCTAGTAAGTACCATGCATTTCTTCAAAAGTTAAAAATATATTTGTGAACATAACAGGCAAGATCCTACCTCTTACAAGGATTACATTCTGGAGGAGGGAGACAGGTAACCAACCCATCAACTGAGTCCAGCTAATGAAAACTGTCATGGAGGAAACAATACAACATGAACTAGAGTGTGAAGTAGGGACTGAAGCAGAGTAGAATGTACCGTAGTTGAAATGAAGACCATTCATGCTTTTAAAAATCCTTATTATTTTACAGCATTTAAAAAAATTGCTGACATTGCAACACTCCCCTCAAAAGAAGTGAATATGCATTTCTAAAAAGTAAAAACATTTTACCACATAGACGGAATAATATTACCATACTTAATAAAATTTATGATAATTTCTTGGTGTCGCATAATAACTGATCCATGTTTAAATTTTCCCCAAATGTTCACTAGATGTTTTTACAGTTGGTTTCTACAAACATTACTAAATCCAGGGTCATTCATTGTATCTGATTCATCAAGTCCCAAAAGTCTCTCTTTGGATCAAAAGCAATTTCACAGCACAGAGACTTAATCAATTGTTTTGCTGAATATTCCACCTTCCAGACATTGTCTTATTTCTTCCTCATGGTGTCATTTAATGAATAACTTAACACCTCTATTTTATGTAACCTGGAATTAAGTTCCAAAGTATTGAATAGATTCTAGTTAAGCATTTTTAAGTAGAATACATCAAAAGTGATGTATAGCCATACTGCATCGCATATGGAAACATATACTAGTTGTCCTACTATCAGTGAAGCTAAACCCTGACCACTATAATAGGGAGATGACAGCTTTATTCCTTTATTGTACATTAAAACTTTCCTTTACAACCGGAAAGTCTGTGTGGTACCCTTTAGTACCATGCACACATCCACATTCCAGTCTACCACTTATGTAATAATCTTTAAATATGTAATCCTTGTCTGAAGATATAATTTCATTAGATATTCTGAAATAACAATTCTTTTCTAATTTGTTCTTCCTTCTTTAAGTATTACCCGGCAGTCTTCTAAAGGAGGGTTTTCTCTCATGACCTAGGGTAATTTGGTTGCTCTAAAACACAGTTGCTATTGAAAGACAGAGATAGGTATACAGTTTTTCCCTTTAGTTTCCAATTTTCAAAGAAAAAATTGATAAATAGCCAATACAAAAGGCAACAACGATCTTTTTCCAAAGATTATTTTTCCTTTTTTCAAGTATTATTATGGATTCGTGGATTTTATTGTATCAAGGTTGAATGTTCATTGATGTTTCATTGAACATTTGATAATCACATGGTCTTATTCTTCTCAAACCTCAAACTGTCACAATTTTGTTCAATGGAAGACCCTTCAAGCTAGCTTTGGGTTATTTTGACATTACCCCTTTGAGACATTGATCAGGAAAAGTTTTCTTGAAGAGGCACAGAAATCACATCTCTAAAAGAAGAACTTGGTAAAATGAACTTCATTTAAACAAACAAACAACTCTTATGCTTCCAAAACCACTGTTAACCTAATGAGAAAGCACTTGTAAAATGGATTTGAGGACAGTGAACTACATTGTCAGGTCAATTCTAATCTACTGCCTGTTTTTATAAATAAAGTTTTATTGGAACACCAATATACCCATTTATTTAGGATTGTCTATATGGCTTTTGTGCTACAATGATAAAATTGAGTAGCCTTGATAGACATTTAGTGTTTTCCAACACCTAAAATACTTACTACCCGACTTTTAGCAGAAAATGTTTGCTGACCCCTGGTTGTGACTATAATATGAAGTTCAATTAATATGACCTTTTTTGTTTTATGCTATTTCAGGGATTGATCTTGTTTTTCCAACCAAATTATTAGCTACCACTTAAGAGCAATAATTTCTGTATCTTTCATAATACCCAGAAACATAGGTGAGCATAAAGTAGGTACTCTGACAATACTTGATTAGTTCATCTGTTGAAAGTACCTTTGCAGAAAGATTTTTTTTAACAAAGACTATTAGTTTAAGATAATGAAGTATCAGATATATATGTATATTTAGTGTGTTGGAATGATATGCGAATGACCTGGATATATGAATACACTGGAAAAGTACTGAAAGTCAAAGTAGATTTTTCTATACACTTCATGTTAGATTACAGAGGCAACCCTACTTTTCTACCTACCCACAATGTGCCTTATATAAGAATAATTTTGTTCACCAACTCACTGAAATAATGCAGTGTTATTTGTAACTTGAGTAGATAAAATAAGATGACTTTAGAATGAACTTTCTGTACTGAAAAAGCCCCTGACTTTGCAGGGGGAGACATTAAGGTCAACAACTGTGGTTCTCAAGAGCTTTTGCTCAGCTTGACATAAAAAGTAATATTTTAAAAAATCCATATTAGAAACAGTAATAAAAAGTACTGTACAATTTAGCTCTAAGGAAAACTGTCAGTGAGCATAGATTGAGAACTTACTGAAAAGACAGCAGTTCCCGTTCACTTTGAACAACCCATCTTTCCTTCCCTATGTGCTGCAAGACCACTGGATTTGTATATTGCTAATTTCATCGGATACAGTGCAAGGAAGGGCTGTGCCCCTTTGCAATGGGTTAGCTGGGACAGCATTCCTTTGTCTTTATTGGTTCTTCTGTTCCAGTGGCTTATGATTCTTGTCAGTTTTTTGGGCAAAAGTAACAGCCAATCCTCTCTCAAAAGACGTTTTAGGTTGTCTTCACATCTTGGCTATTGTGAGAAGTACTCTATGAGAACGCGCATGTCTTTTCAAGTTCTTGCTTTCAGTTCTTTGGGATAAATACTTGGAATTGGGATCACTGGATTAGATGGTGGTTCTATCTTCAAATTTTTAGGAGCCTCCTTGCAAAAGGAGCTACACCATTTTGCATTCCTACCAAGAGTGTACAAGAGTCCTCTACATCCTTGCTAACACTTGCTATTTATTTTTATAATACTGCACTGTATATTTAAAAACTTGTTGAAAGAATAGATCCTCATATCAAGTATTCTTGCCACAATAAAATAAAATTTAAAATGAGAAAAGTGATAGATAAAGGTGGGTTTCTATCATTGTGATTAGTATTTATTTTGCATATGTATTATAATTAATGTTTGACTTTGTACAAATCACAGTTTAGTTTCAGTTTTTTGACAGTGAAATCTACATGAGACTAAAATCTATTAACTAAATACAATTTGTGCTACAAGAAAATTATTTTGTGTGCATTATTCATAAACAATGGAGCACTGTAAAGTGAATACTTAAAGAAATATAGGCCTATTAAAATAATGCACCCATTTGCCCAAGTTTATGCAGTTAGCAGGAATTACTATAACTGTATATCTTTTTAAAATTGACTGCAATGTTTCATAAATTTAATGTGTAGATAATTTGAAAAGCAGCCCATTAACAAAACAAAATAGAAATATTAAGTAGCTTAATTTACTTCCGTAAGTTAGAATTACAAATCACATAGTTTTGCTATGTTAAATGTTTTTGTACACATTTTATTTCATGCATATTAATATTTCTATAAAATTATATGAGTGCTGTACTGTATGCTTTCATATATGCATATGCATATGTTAGGTATGTGTGTATGTGCATGTATAGTTGGCTTCTGTATCTGTGGGTTTCACATTCACCATGGATTGAATATATACAGACTTTTCTTGTCCTTCCATAAACAATGTAGAATAACAAATATTTGTATATATTTGACATTGTGTTAGGCATTGTAAATAATCTAGAAATGGTGTAAAGCATATGAGAATATGTGTTTAGTTTATATAAAAACATTGCTCCATTTTATAGAAAGGACTTAAGAATCTACGGATTTTGGTATCCATAGAAAGTTCTGGAATCAACACCCCATGGATACTGAAGGATGACTGCATATGTTTATACATACAAATTTGTTATATATATACACATGTGAGTATGTATATACATGTGTGCATTTAGGCACATATTTAAGAACTGTTAGAATGACTTATGTGTATATATATGTGTGTGTGTCTGTATAATAAAGTTCTTAGCTTACAGAGAGGCTCTAGTTTCTTCTTTTTACTGTTAGTTTAGAGGTCTTAAATCTTGGAAACTCAAAGCGGATCATGATTTTTCTGCCCTGGGACTACAGCTCCTGGGTTGGTTCCATTTTGATGAAATCTGTCATTGATAAAAGAGAGTTCAAGCTTCTCTAAACCAATTAAAATGTTTTTGCCTCAGGAGGTAAATAAAAGCACATGATAGAACTAACACAGAGTGGAGAGTGGTAATCAGTATAGTAGTTCAGTATTGAACAATATTGAACACTGTAACAATAACACCTAATAAATCATTCTGAAAGGTACATTGGATATTTTTTTTTCAAGGACAAATAAAGTATACTCATGAGGATCAAAAGGATGCCTGTGTTATTTTTATGGTCTATTTTAGAAGGTATTGACTATTTCTTCCAAAGTAAACTTTAAATTGCTTTAATACATGAAACAGTTATCAAACTATTTCAAACCTGTCATATTATGTTTAGATATATTATGAATTGATATGTAAATAGATTTAGAAATTTATGTAAATATATTGGGGATCCTACTTAAGTAAATTTAAATCTTTTATGTTTAAAAATATGTGTACAACTTTTACCACAAATAATTTTTAGTGCTTAAGTCAAAGTGTAAATAGTATAAATTTTTATTTTAAAATTATATTTTTCATTTCATTTCAGATAATGGAACAGCTAAAAATATTTAATTTTTACAACAAAACTAATACTAATGTTTTGCTTTTTTTTGGGTAAGAATTTTTCCACCATCCATGTCTTAATGATTATGATGCCAAATTAGAAGATAATGACTTTGAGTGAGGATATGGGCATAGTGGTTAAAAAAAATATGCTGTCCTCATTCACTTGTTTTTCTGTCAATCCACCATTCATCTATGCAGTATCCATCCATTCATCCATCCATCTATCTATCCATCCATCCATCCATCCATCCATTCTTCTATCTGTCCAATATTTTTGAATCCCTGCTATGTCAGGTACTTCTATTTTTCTAGAAAATTATTTTTGATAACAAAAAAGAAAAGAACCCTGAAGGCAACAGTAATTTGGAAGTAATTTTGGTAGTAAAAATGTTAACTGTTAATTTATTTCATGTTTGGTGGGGGAAATGTCTATTTGAAAGTAAGTATCCTCTATAACCAGAGACTTAGCATTATTAGTTAAAGGTAACTATTTATACCCTCAGTGGCAATTTTCTCTAGCAGATTTTTATAAATATTTTGATATTCCAAAGACTTTGGTATTGAACATAACTCTGTAACTTGATTCAGTTATGTAACTACATTAATTTAAACTATATATTGTCTCTGTTTACCAGAGGCTGA
>CM053410.1:24637779-24653765 GCA_028644305.1 Xerus rutilus | reverse complement strand
ACTAACTATGTCCTTGTTTAAAGATAAACCAGTAAAAGGAAAAGTTACCATTCTCTTGTCCTCTTGTAAACCCAGGTTAGGCTGTGTGGTAGAATTACCAAGAATAAAAGAAAATGGTGACTGTCACAATTTTTCAATGATTATTTCAATTGTCCACCTTTATCAAAGAACTTAAAATTTTGTTTCTCAAGTGACTTCTAAGGTCAATGGACAAATTCTTTGTTGAGGGAGTTTTAGTGACTGTCAGTCAGGCTGTTCTTTGCACATGGTAGGTTCTGGTACTAATTTGCCAGTTTGTTGATCTTCTGGGATATAAATATGCATTTTTACTTTTGGTTATAAATAAAAGATCTGGCTCCAAATTTAATTCTGATTGGTTAGGAAAAAATCATAATCTTGTAAAACTAGTTGATATGTTATAGGGACATTGCAAAGGAAATTTTAAATAATGGATTTGTTGTAAAAATTATGAAATACACAGATTTTAAGTGTAAAAATCAAAGGCTTTTGAATAAAGAATATACCTAATAACCCAATTAAAAAATAGTGCATTTCCAAAGGAAATGAAATAAAAATTTCAAAGAGATATCTGTACTTGCATATATACCACAGCATTATTTGCAACAGCACATTAGGAATTAACCTGTGTCTACTGGTAGATGAAGAAAAAAGATCGTGCAGTACATATATCAAATTCAATGTTATTCAGCCATAGAAAGAAGAAGGAAATCCCACCATTTGTGATAACATGGATGAACCTGGAGGACATGATGCTAAGTGAAATAAAGAAAGCAAAGAATGATAAAGATTGTATGGTCTCACTTGCATATGGAATCCAAAAATGTCTAGCTCATAGAAGCAGAGAGTAGAATGGTGACTGCAAAGCTAGGGTGTGGGATGATGATGGTCAAAGGATACAAAGTTTCATGTAGGCAAGATGAGTAATTTCTGGAGATCTAATGTACAGCACAATGGCCATCATTAACAAGACTACAATATACCGGAAATTGCTAAGAGAGTAGATCTTAATATTCACACACACACACAACTATATGAAATGAGGCATAGGTTAATCAGCTTGATTGTTGTAATCACAATGTGCACATATCAAAACAACATGTACACTGTAAATATATATATAAACTTTTGACAATTATGCCTCAAGAAAGTTGGAGAAAAATAAACAGCATCATCCCCCCAAAATTTGCTTATGGTCCTTTCCAGTCAAGCCCCATCATATAGATAACCATTGTTCTGATATCTGTCACTATTGACTAGTTTTGTCTGGCTGCAGCATGTGCTCTATTGGGTCTAGTTTCTTTGGCTCCGCAAGATTAACCCACAGTGTTGCTAATTCAGTAGTTCATCACGTTTTATTGTCAAACAACTGAATTTTGAAATTAAAATACTTTCCATACCACACAGATTATGTCTATCAATGCCAGTGTGCAGAGTTCAATAAGGCAATCTATTAGATATAACAGATTAGAGGTTGAAAAAATTAAGTTGTTCATTTTTTTTTTTCTAAATTATTGACATAGCAATTGTACATATTCATGGGGTATAGTACAATATTTCCATGCATGTTCATACCATGTGTAATGATCCAATAGGGTAATCAGCATATCCATCATCTCATTTATCTTTTCTTTGTGTTGGAAACATTCCAAAACTTTTCTTATATACATTTTGAAATATATAAGAAATTATCGTTAACTATAGTCACATAGTTTAGTGTTGCAGAGCACCAAAACTTCTTCCTCATAATTATTTTGCATTTGACAACCAATCTCTTGCTCACCCTACCAACTTTCCCGATCTCTGGTAACCACAATTTTTCCCTCTATTTGTATAAAATCAACGTACTTACCTTCCATGTATAAGTAAGAGCAGGGAGTATTTGTCTTTCTGTGCCTGTCTTATTTCACATAACACAATGTCATCTAGGCTCATCCATATCGATGCCAGATTTCCTTTTTTTCCATGACTGAATAGTATTCCACATATTCTTCATCCATTCATCTACTAATGAATATGTGTTGACTCCATATCTGACTCTTGTGAATAGTACTGCAATACACATGGGAGTGAAGATGTTTCTTTGATGCATTGATTTCCTTTCCATCAGATGCATGCCAGTAGTGGGACTTTGGATCATTTGATAGTCCTATCTTTAGTTTTCTTGAGGAATTTACCTTTTTTATTTAACACGACACAAGTTCTAGTTGGTTTTTACTTTAAGCTATGTTTGGGAGTATTGTCAAAAACTTTGTGGTCAATTTATTAGTGTCCCCCTTAGCTGCCATTCTAAACTTACCGTTTTTACTTCATTGATTATGTCCTTGGAACATCCCAAACAAAGCCTTGCCGTTTGCTTTTTCATAATTTAAAAACATTGCTAAGTATCACAGTATTTTATCATTCAGCAAAATTAATCTTTATATATTTAGTTTTTTTATTTTTCTCTATAAATCACTGTCTCTCTATCCTATCTTAAACTTTGGCTGTTACTTGTCTATAAATTTCCTTTGTGAATAGTTTTCTGATATTCCCTTGTCAGTGTTTATTTATTGATTTCTTTATTTATTTAGAGGGGGATGGAGCCCTGGGCCTTGTATATGATGGGGAAGTGCTCCACCACTAAGCTACAGCCCCACCTAATCTTTTATTTTTTAATTTTGTTTTTAGTTGTAGATGGACACAATATATTCTATTTATTTTTATGTAGTGCTGAGGATCTAACCCAGTGCCTCATGCATGCGAGGCAAGCGCTCTACCACTGAGCCACAATCCCAGCCCTCTCAAATATCAGTATTTGAGATATGGAAAAACTACCTTCACATTAGGAGAACATTAAGACTTTGTTGTTACATGTCATGTGTTCAACAGAAGTTCTGTAATTCTCCAGTTTAATCAATGTAATGTTCCCATGTTAACTATTTAAAAAAAAACAACAGTTCTAATTAGCTGGACTAAGAGTTTATCAATTTTGTTTATTTTTCAAAGAACCAACTTTTGTTTCATTAATTTTTTTCATATTTTTAAATTTCAATTTCATTGAGTTTGGCCCTTATTTTAATTTTTCCTGTCTTTTGTTGATTTTGGTGTTGATTTGTTCTCCTTTTCCTAGGACCTTGGGATATAATGTTAGGTTATTTATTTGGTATCTTTCTATTCTTTTAATGAATGAGCTCAATGCTATGAACTTTCTTCCTAGAACCGCCTTCATAGTGTCCTAGAGATTTTGATATGCTGTGTATTATTTTCATTTACTTCTAAGTATTTTTTTAAAAATTTCACCTCTGATTTCTTCTGCTGTCCATTCATCATCCAATAGAAAATTATTTAGTCTCCAGGTGTTAGAATAGTTCATACTTTTTATCTTATTGTTGATTTCTTATTTCAATCCATTATGATCTGATTGAATGCAGGAGGTTGACTGTTAAGCTGTATCTTTAATATTATTTTATTTAGATATCTGTGCTCCATACTATTTGAACTTTCAAAATTCACTCAAATGGTGATGGAGTTCTTAACTGGAAGATAATTATTATCCAGAGATTTATTCGTGTCTCAATTTATCTATAGGACATGTCCAATAATGTCCTCTAAAATAACCTAAAATGCTTAATCTCATTCTGATCATGGGCCTGAGTACTATTGCTTAACATAATATAGGGTTCTTCAGTCAATCCAAATATCTTGAGAATGCATTGCTGAAAAATAGCTTCATCAAACCAGATGATATAGTTTTTTGGTCTCAATAAAGTTTCTTCAGTTAGACCATGTGCTCAAAACCAGTTATAAAACTCTTTTCTTTGGATATGGTGCCAACTCACTGGAAATAACAAGAATGACTGACATGATTTGGTCATTTTTAATTACCATCAATGTTGAGTGAAACTAATACCATTCTGATGTTGGAGATTCATAACTATATTGTATATATTGTCCAAAAGAAAGTGCATCAATATTGGTAGTAACCAGAATAAAGTCTTTTGTTCTTCAGAAATGAAAGAGAACATAGAGAAATAATTGGAAAATTTATATTGAGTTTGAAGATGCATTACTCTTTTGCTAGGCATTTCAGTTTCCATTTGTCCTTTTCAAGTTGTTTAATATTATTTTAAGTTTTTATTTCATTGTGTTTTTTTAATATAAACTGTCTCTTTCCTGTTTTTCTATTAGATTGTTATTCTTTTATTAGATTATTAATACTAATTACATATAAAACTCAATTGCTTTTTGTCTGTCATTTGATTTGCCCTTTAACTTATGTTTATGATCTGTTTGCCATTCTGAAGATTAAAACTTTTATGTAATACATTTTTTTCACTATATTTCTTACAGACTTCCAAGATCTCTGTATTTTGGGGAAGACTGTTTCACTCCAAGATTATATAAAGTTTTACTCTAGTTTTCTTTTATATTATGGTCATATATTTTCATCTGTAGATACATGTGGTATTTGGTATAGACATACAGGAATCCTGCTTTTTAACAAACACTTTTAGACAGATTTTCTCAACACCATTTATTTACGAACTACCTTCTCTCTTATTTGAAATGTTATCCATATTATATACTAAACACTTAAAATCAGTTAGGTACATTTTAAAATTCCCTATTCTGTTTTATTGATGTCTTGTTTTCACTAGGAGGTCATAAGGTATTTTATTGTTATAGTTTTGTAAGTATTCTTAATACCTCATTGGATTATGCATCCCTTATGGCTCTTTCTTTTTCTCTAGCTGTTGCTCCTAATTGCCTTTTCATATGAACTTCAGAATCAATTTTTCATGTGAAAAATTCTGTTCGTATTTGAGGATAACTTTAAATTTATAGATTTTCTCTGACTTAACAATTTTTTAGTATTGAATTTTATTTCTTAATGAGATAGTCTTACTATTTTTTCCAATCTCTTATATTCCTTAACAGAATTCTAAATTTCCCTTGAAAACAAGTTAATGTAGTACTGTATATTTGTTACTAATTTTACTGGCAGAATTTTTATATCCAATATACTGTTAATAAAAATGAGATTTCTTCTGTATTTTCTAACTCAGTATTCATTATTTACAGAAGAGTTGCTTATTTTTTGTATGTTGGTAAGGTATTATTTGAAATAGTAACCAATTCTTTCTTTATATAGTATTTCTTCTTCACTTTGACCATTCTTCAATCAGGAAGAAATTTGGGGAAGGATGAGAGATGACACAGAAGATGCAAACAAAAAATGATAAATAATTCTTGTCTTAGTATCTGAGTTTCAGAGCCATAATTGCTTGAGAAGCAGGGCAGTCTTTGAGAGAGGCCCAAAATTTTGGAAAACACATAACCATGTAAACATGGTACCATCGTACTCTGGACACATCATAGCCATTCCTTGGGTGATTGGGGAAAGGGGAGTAGAAGGTAAGGGATGTTAGGGGACTGATGGGGTCCTGAACTCTGTTTTTCTTGGGCCATCTGGTTAGATTCTGGAAAGGAGAATAAATCCAAGAAAATCCTAATATGTTGAGGAAAATGTACAGACAGGCCTTATAGTTTCTTTTACTAGAGGTATGAGAAGCAATCATGAAAAATAAATACCAACAAAAACAACTTAGAGGATAAAGTCTGTATGGGTAGTCCAGGCAGAAGACTTAAAAAACCCATAAAGCTCAGCAAAATATTTCTGTGCTGGAGAGTAACTCAGAACTACTGCTCCTAAAATTTCTTTGATCTTGGGAATGAGTATGCTGAATTGTCAAAAAAAAAAAAAAAAAAAGCACCAGATCTGGAGGGGGCTTGTTAGTGGGATGGAAGGAGAGCAGAGAAGTGATTTGCATGGATTAAGAAATTTTTGTCATGATATCTTTGCTTTTCTTATTTTTTAAGGAGAGCCTCAGAGTTACTATAGTCCCTGAGATCTTGCATGCTTGGAATTGTCCACTAAATTTTTTATATATATATATATTTTTAGTTGTAGATGGACACAATATCTTTATTTTTATTTATTTTATGTGGTGCTGAGGATCGAACCCAGTGCCTCACGTATGCGAGGCGAGCACTCTACCACTGAGCCACAATCCCAGCCCCCTGTCCACTAATTTTTAAACAGATTTATTTAGATATAATTCCTATGCCATGCAAATTGCCTGCTTAAAGTATAGTTAATTGGCTCTGACCACTATCAATTTTAGAACATTTTCACTGCCTGCTAAAGACATCCAACACCCCTAATCTGTTACCCTCAGTTCCCAAAAGCACATCTAGCCCTCAGAAATCACTAATTGACTTTATATTTCTAGAGATTAACTATTCTGGATATTGCATATACATGGAATCACACAATATGTGTCATTGTGACTGGCCCCTTTCACTTAACACTACATCTAGATTGTAATATATATTAGTAATTTGCTTCTTTTTATTGCCTAATAATATTCTGTTGTCTGTATATATTGCATTTAATTTATCCATTCATCAGTTGATGGACATTTGGCTTATTTTAGTCTTGTGGCTTTTATGAATAATAATGTTGTGAACATTTATGTACTAGTTTTTGTCTGGACATGGTTTCCATTTTTCTTGGATATATTCTTAGGAGTGAAATTTCAGGTCTTATGATAACTTTACATAAAGTCTTTTGAAGAAATGATGGTCTGTTGCTAAAGGTGATTGGCCCCTTTTGCACTCTTGAGAGCAGTGTGAAAGTTCTGACTAATCTACCTCCCATCCAACACTCACTAAAAAAATGTTTTATAGCCATCCAAATGAGAGTGAAGTGAGACCTCATTGTGGCTCTGACTGAAATTTCCCTCTGGTCCATGATGATTGAACATTTTTTCAGATATATGGGTTGTAAAACTTTCCTCTAAATCTTTGGGTTGTCTTTTTAATTTTTCATAGTGTTGTTTAAAATTCAAAATTTTAAATTTTATTGTTTTATTTATCTATTTCCCCTCCTTTGTTTTCTTGAGCTTTTGGTGACATATCTAAGAAGCCATTGTATACAAAATCCTTAAATAAAGAAGACATGTTCCAAGAATTTAATACTAAGCCAAGATGTCATGCACATTTAAAAACAATAGACTGGCATGCATTTACGTGACTTTTTGAATCCATCTGTAGTTCGTATTTGACACAAGGATAGGGCTGTCAGAGAATCACCTGATTCTTTTTAAATCTGGGTAATGCTATTAATGTTTAACTTAAAAAAATAAATATTATTTTTGTATTTCCTGGGGTTCTCTGATTTCTTTAGACTGGGAAAAAGTCATTAATACATCTTCCACAAAGCTTATCTTTTCATATAGATACTATTTAAAATATTAATTGTCAATATTTAAAATAACATTAAGAGGGGTCAAAAGTTTATTTAGCAGAGATTTAAGCTTTCTAATAAATTCAGGAAAAATCCATAATTTAATTCAGTATTGAGTTGTAAAAATAAAAGTTTTAAATTCTACACATTAAAAAATAATATTCTAATTAATATTTTAGTGTGCCTTTTAAGTGACTATTTTTCTGACAAAATAATACGTTCATTTCAGAAAATCTGGGTAATACTGAAGCATATGAAGAAGGAAATTAAAATCACTCATAATCTTGTCACATAGCAAATATGTTGTAGCATATTGTTTCACACAGGTATCTATGGCTTTATAAATGTGAATATATTCTTTTTTAAAAATCTAATTTTATTTGATGTACTTTTATGCCTCCATATTTAAAGTATAATTTAAGACACAATTTTAAATGCTTTCATACTGATGGCCTTTTGATAATTTCAAGTAATTCTTTCTATAGATAACCTATTTTTGTTTAACCAATCCTCCTGCTTCAATTTCTATATTACAAATAATAATGGGATGAATATCCTTATACATATATATTCCTCTTTATCTCAATTTAATTTCAATTGAATATATATTTCTCTGTAACTCAATTTATTTCATTAGGATACTTTCTTAGAATAGTAGTGACTGGAAAAAAATGTGTGTACCTTTTCAATAATCAAACTTTTATGTAAAGAGTGGTAGATATACTTAGCTTTTTGTTTTTTGAGGGGGGTGTTTGGTACAAGGGATTGAACCAAGGAACACTCAACCACTGAGTCACATCTCCAGCTCCTTTTTTATATTTTATTTAGAGATGAGTTCTTGCTGAGTTGCTTAGGGCCTCACTAAATTGCTGAGGCTGGGTTTGAATTTGCCATCTTCCTGCCTCAGCCTCCCAGTCACTGAGATTATTGACATGCACCACTCCACCTAGCTAGATGCACTTATTTAAAAAAAAAATAAAGAGTACAAAAGGGAGAGAGAAAAGGGTAATTTTCAATTACTGCATTTGTGCATTTGCAAATGTACGTTCATCTCTGTTATTTCACAGAAATGGGTTACTCCATGTACTATGTTCTACAAATTGTCACTTTACAATATATCTTGGAGGGTATTCTTTCTCAGCACATACAAACATACCTCATTAAACAGTATGTGGTGTTTAATTATAAGAACTACAGTTGGCTTGACCTGTTTCCTTCAAGTTTATGAACTCCCTCCCATACCCCTTCAGCTTTTGCTGTTACCAGGATGCTACAATGAATGGTCTTCTCCAAAGTTTTTTTGTGAACATGTGCAAATATATGGTAAGTTTTTAGTATGATTTTTTTTTTTTTTTTTTGGTACTGGGGATTGAACTCAGGGGCACTGGACCACTGAGCCACATCCCCAGCCCTATTTTGTGTTTTATGTAGAGACAGGGTCTCACTGAGTTGCTTAGCGCCTCGCCTTTGCTGAGGCTGGCCTTGAACTCGCGATTCTCCTGTCTCAGCCTCCCTAAGTGCTAGGATTACAGGCTTGAGCCACCGCGCCCGGCTTTTAGATAAAGATACATGCTTCTTACCCATTTCTACACTCTAACCTCCACTTTTTTGGTTCATGCTCGAGATCGATAATAGACATTTGTCATCTTTAGGCTCTCAATATCCATTCCCACTTCACACAGCATCTGAGTTTTTTTTTTTTGAGGAAATCTTTTCACCATGTGGTATGTGATCTTCATTTCTTATCTCCTGTAACCTGGTCCTTCAGCCCTTCCTTCTAGCAGGAGTCGAGATACCCTTCTAAAACTTTCCATCCTCCCTTTCTTGAGCTAGCCAGAATTGGTTTCCATTATAACCAAACAGACCTAGTGAATGTAAAGAGTACCCTTCTATTTATCCCCAGTTTCTCTTTTCTGTTATTTATGCAGCTTTACTATTTCCTGCTTTTAAACATAAAGGAACATACATTTCTCTGAAAAATTTGTAGCAAGGATAAAATAATATTTCATTTTTTTCCTAAGCACATTTTTTTGGGGGAGGGTGTACAGGGGATTGAACCTAGGAAGACTTAACCACTGAGCTGCATCCCCAGCCCTTTTAAAATTTTTTATTTTGAGACAGAGTCTCACTAAGTTGCTAAGTTGCTAAATTGCTGAGGATGTATTTGAACTTGTGATCTTCTTCTCAGCCTCCTGAGTCACTGGACTTACAGGCATGCGTCACCGTGCCTGACTAAGCATGATTTTTCTTATAAAGTCACTCTGCAAGTGAGAAGTCACCTGGCACTGTTCTCTCCCTTATGGCATGATTCTGTGTAAATCCTCGTTTTTCTGCTCCTAGATGCAGTGGCCCCCAAACTGCCTAAGGAATGCTTAGTGGTATGAACCTCTGCTCAGGGCTGCCATTGCTAGATCAAACTTGTCCAAATCAAGGGGTGTTAAAGTTCTTCAGAGTTTCCTCAGAGAAATTCCTTTCTTACCGTGCTGTTCTGATCTCCCTCAAAGACGGACAGTCATTATGCCTTGGTAAGGTCTCATTAATTTGCCCAGTTATTCCTGAATTGAATCTATGAGATATTCTTCATTTCCACCTCCCACCCCAGAATTCAGTTAGTTCTCTTCCCTAGTCTTCAGTGTAAAGATAGGACTTCTCGGGCCTGGGGCTGTAGCTCAGTGGTAGAGCGCTTTCCTCGTATGCGTGAGGCACTGGGTTTGATCCTCAGCACCACATAAAAATAAATAAATAAAGATATTGTGTCCATCTACAAGTAAAAAAAATATATAAAAAAAAGATAGGGCTTCTCTCCCTACTTTTTTTTTCCTTATAAAACTTTTGTGATTTCAACAAATATCTGTAAAGTCTAATGTTCTTGAGGTGATAAGAACTGAATTTTATTTTCCACATATTAAAGAGAAGGAAACCATGCTGAAAAATTAAATCCTTTGTGCTCACTCCATTTTACTTAGTGACAAAGCCAAGAAAAGAAGTTAGATCTCTCGATTCCTTTTTATCTGTCTGTCTGTCATGTTTCCTGTATATCTAGAGACAAAAGAGGTTGATAAAAAAAAATCATTTTTCAGTTCTGTGTTTTCTTTTTTAAAAAAAATGCACAGGACAGTCTCCTCACTATATGTAAAATGTCATATGTCATACGTTCTAGAGGAAAATATTTCTGTGTTATGAAAAGAGCTCTGAGAGCCAACTACTCTGCAGAAAACAAAAGGAAAAACAAACGAATGCCAGTGCTCCAGGTCTCCTGTTGAAGGAGAAAGTTCTCATCATGCATTTTTGGTTTTTTTTTGGTACTGGGGATTGAACTCAGGGGCACTCGACCACTGAGCCACATCCCCAGCCCTATTTTGTGTTTTATGTAGAGACAGGGTCTCACTGAGTTGCTTAGCACCTCGCCATTGCTGAGGCTGGCTTTGAACTCACGATTCTCCTGTCTCAGCCTCCCTAAGTGCTGGGATTACAGGCTTGAGTCACCGTGCCCGGCTTCTCATCATGCATTTTTATCATTCTGAGTTGTGTCCCCCAACCTTTCTCAGCCCCCTGAATTTGTAAGAAGAAAATCATCATCATCGTTATCATCATCATCATCGTTATCATCATCATCACCACATTTTGCATGTCTTTAGCTTTCATGGGACACATCAAAGTGTACACTCACAAAAATGGATGACAGGTGTTTATCCCAGGCTAATGGATTATGAAAGAGCTCTGTGGGGATAAAATGCAAGATCACACCTCAGCACATAGACCTCATCGCTGACACCAGGTGGGAGTTGAGCCTGGTTTCCTGAGGCCATACTGCCTTTGGGCATTCCATTTTGTTTCCTTTTGGGAAGTCCACTATTGGGGGTCAGTATTTATTTTGTGTAATTAACTGTTAATGAGGGAAGTGCAGAGTCATTAATGGCTTGACAGAAATAAGGTGCCTTACCTTCTCATGTTTGTGTGCAATTTTAGAAAAGTTGTGCTCACTTCTTATATTCCTCTAAAATTTAATCTGACCTCAAATCCTTCTGAGGCAGGTCTGTTTTCTGAGGGAGGACTAGTGTTTCTGCCCCTTATGAAGTTACCGCTCTCTTGAATGTTTCTTTTCTTTTTTTTTTGGTACCAAAGACTGAACTCAGGGGTACTAAACTACTGGGCCACATCCCCAGCCTTATTTTGTGTTTTATGTAGAGACAGGGTCTCACTGAGTTACTCAGTGCCTCACTGTTGACGAGGCTGGCTTTGAACTGGTGATTCTCCTGTCTCAGCCTCCCAAAGTGCTGGGATTACAGGCATGAACCACTGCGCCCGGCTCTCTTGAATGTTTCTAGAGAACAGGCTTCTCTCTGTTCCTTTCCTGCTCACTCTATCCACCAACACAGTGGGATGCAATGTTTGGGTTTTTGCCCTTTACTTTCTTTCTAGATAAGAGGCTGTCATCTGGATCCCAATCTAAGTCTTAGAGCTGAAGTCAGGCCTTGGTATGGTATCTTGCACATAACAAGACAGTACTTACAAGTTACTTAGTAAATAATTGAGTAGTTAAAAGTTTAATTTTCCTAGGAGTGGTGGTACATACCTGTAATCCCAGCAACTGGGGAGACTGAGGCAGGAGGATCACGAGTTTGAGGTCAGCCTCAGTGACTTAGTAAGGCCCTAAGCAACCTAGTGATACCCTGTCTCAAAATAAAAATAAAAAAAAAGAAAAAAGGCTGGGGATGTGGCTCAGTGGTTAAGTACCTCTGGGTTCTAGCCCCACAATCCCCAGTACTAAAAAAAAAAAAGTTTAATTTTACTTTGAGCTATAAAGATGAAGGTGTTATTCATGTTAGAAGCATGAAAATTTACTTGATTGGTTTTCCTCTGTTTTTTGTTGTAGTATATGTGTGTTGCTCTTAATTCTGAGAGATAGATTCTAATAAACTTGCACTTCCTTTCCTTCTACTTAGTATGCAATTTTTTAAAAGAATTATTTGTGTATTTCTTTGCAACACGCTCAAATTTTGCAGCACACATGAATTTTATTAGCTCTAGCTTGGTCATAGAAAAAGGGATTGATAAAATTACAGAAATAATTTAAAACTACCCAGAACTGGATGGGATTTAACTTGATTCATCATGATTATAATACAATATTAACTACATCCATTGAGAGAAGGTTGGCTGATAAATTATTAGTACTTATTTACAGTGCTAGTTCCTGAATTTCAAAGGTTTCAAAACTAATCCTATATGCAAAATCCTCCCAAAGAAGAATGAAAACTAGAGAATTGAAGAATTATACTCCAAAATCAAAATTATACATATATTATGCTTACATGGTAGAAAAATTAGGCACTAGAACATTTCAGAATGTAACAGGATGGATAGATATACTTTAAAAGGTTTGAGTTTTCATATTAGCTATATTATTTCCAATTAATAGTGGAAACATATTGATATATTTTCCATTAGTGCAAAGGTAGAAGTATTTCCTCACTAATAATAATAAATGGTAGCATTTAGCATATAAATGGTATAAGCTCTTAAATTACCTTTACTTCTGCTATGTGAGTGCAGGCGAAGAAAATTTAATGCATTTTTTACATGGTATAATTTTATCTTGCTCATACAATGCGAGACGGGTAATAATGATATTCTAATATTAATATAAGTACAAAATATACATATTGATGAATAATAGCCATGTTTTTCAGACCTCCTTGCCAAGTCATATTAAAATGACAAATAATTGCAATTGCTTCACAGAGAAATGGTGCAGAATCTGGAGTCAAAAGCACATTAGGGACCAACAGTGTCCATTTGTTATCCTTTGTCAGGAAAACATGGCTCCTAATGAAAGTGAATGAAGGAACACTGATTGAGGATGGTGACACTAACCCCTTTTCCTCTGCAAGAGTCATGACATGGGTATTAATAAGAGGATTGAAAGGTGACAGCTGAGCTTTGGCTCTTAACATCCCTGTGTAATCTGGATTTGCTTTTTGTTTGACATTTTTTTTGTTTTATAAAATCTGATAATTTTGAGGGTTGGGAGCAGCCTGGCTCAGGAGAAAGAAAGCACAATATAAAATGTAATAGAGATATCTCAAAGACATTCCAGGGTCAGTGTGTTCAGGAAGGATTCACCAGACAACTGGAGACAATGTTATTTGAAATCAGAACAGCTCTAAAATCAGAATCTGAGTACCTCTTAGAAAAGAAAAGAAATCCTGCTACTTCTTTTCTCCACCATTAAACATTATTTTCCCTCTTAATTGTCTTATTTTTTAAAAATACATGGTTTATCTATAAGGAATATTACTGTGAGAATTTTTGACCAGGAAGATAAGTAGCCCGTTAAAAGGAAACAGGAAAAAAAAAACAAAAAACACATAATTCCAGTTCAGGGATTTCTTGGGACATTATTCAGGAATTATGGTAATTTTACTACAGATACAAACATATATAGTTTCATTGCATTTCATGCCTGCTAATTATTATTCTAGCATGCTTAAGATTAGTACTTCCTGTTTCAGATGGCATAAATATGCATGTACATTTCTAAGAACATAAAGAAAAATCACCTACTAGTTTCTAGCAATTTATTCACCATTTTTGTCTAGCATAGAATGTACTTGACACTGAGCTAGATGTTTGGAATACTGTTGCTCTCAATCTAGTAAAAAGATAAAAGTGAACAAATGACACCCACTGTTACTAATCGAACAAATTGAACACCAGCACCTTGCTGAGCTCCACATAGATGACCTCATTTAATAGCCACAACTGCTGACATGGACACTGTTATCACAAGGAGGTCTAGTTTATTGTCCAAGATCATGCAGCTAGTACATGCTAAAGCTAGATTTTGAACCTAGACAGATTCCAGAATCTGTGCTCTTAACTATGATATTTTGCTGCACAATACAATACAGCTGGAATATAAGCATGGGCCAAGAATTACAAGATGTCTAACTGCCCAGGATGTCCCCTGGGATCTAAGAAGAGAAAAGAGATACTTAACAAAGGAAAACTTTTGGAGAATTCTGAGTATCAAATTGCTGATTGGGTAAATTCTCTTGTAACTGTAATGGAGCATGATATTTTAGTTTTCCCCCATACTTATCTCCTTTTTGATTTTTCAAAAAAGTTTTTTATTTGTTCTTTTTAGTTACTCATAACAGTAGAATGTATTTTGACATATCATACATACATGGAGTATAATTTCCCATTCTTGTGGATGTACATGATATGGAGTTATATTGGTTGTGTGTTCTTACATAAGTACAGGAAAGAAATGTCTGATTGATTCCATTGTCTTTCATATTCCCATCCCCCATCCTTTCCCTTCATTCTCCTTTGTCTAATCCAATGAACTTCTATTCTTTCCCACCTCTGCTTGCTATGGGTTAGCATCCACATGTCATAGAGAACATTTGGCCTTTGGGTTTTCAGGATTGGCTTATTTCACTTAGAATGTTAGTCTCCAGTCCCATCCATTTACCAGCATATGCCATAATTTCATTCTTCTTTATGGCTGAGTAATATTCCATTGTGTGTATATGCCACATTTCCTTTATCCATTCATCTATTGAAGGGCATCTAGGTTGGTTCCATAGCTTTGCTGTTGTGAATTGAGCTGCTATCAACATTGATGTGGCCACATCACTACATTATGCTGATTTTAAGTCCTTTGGATATATGCTGAGGAGTGGAATAGCTGGGTCAAATGGTGGTTCCATTCCAAGTTTTCTGAGGAATCTCCATACTGCTTTCCAGAGTGGTTGCATCAACTTGCAGTCCCACCAGCAATGCATGAGTGTTCCTTTTTCCCCACATCCTCGCCAACATTTATTGTTACTTGCATTCTTGCCATTCTGACTGGAGTGGGATGAAATCTCGGTGTAGTTTTAATTTGCATTTCTCTAATTACTAGAGATGTTTAACATTTTTTTCATATATTTGTTGACCAATCATATTTCTCCTGTGAAGCACCTGTGTGTTTCTTTGCCCATTTATTGACTGGGTTGTTTGATTTTTGATGTCAAGTTTTTTGAGTTCTTTATGTATCCTAGAGATTAATGCTCTATCTGAAGAGCAGGTGGTAAAGATTTTCTCACATTCTGTAGGCTCTCTCTTCATATTCTTGATTGTTTCCTTTGCTGAAAAACAGCTTTTTAATCTTCATACTTACTTTTAACACTTATCTTTGCTACTTCCTATGTGTTTAATAAATAGGAACCATAAAAACTGGTGTTAGGATAAGGAGAGCAGAAGATTAAATAAGGCAAGAGAAATTTATAGGTTTTACTCCAAATTAAGTGAGAAAACATTCCTTTATGTTAAAAGGATACTGCAGTAGGAGAAATAGCAACTTATTAATAGAAAAATATAACCCAGGATCAGAAAAAGTTTAATAAAGTTGAACCACTCTTGAATTATTCCATTGAAACTTCCTTATTTTTTATCTATGTGTGTATGCATGTGTGTTCATGTACGTACATATATATGTATATATTAAAATCTCATTTATCCTGCTGTCTCAGTTCATTTTTGCTGCTATAACAAAATGCCTGTAACTGGGTAATTTAAAAAGAATGGATTTTTTTCTCACAGTTCTGGGTGCTGGAAGGTCTGAGATTAGGGTGTGAGCAACTCATGAGGCAGAGGTGAGGGGCATAAAGAGATGAACTCCCTT
>CM053410.1:24626160-24637279 GCA_028644305.1 Xerus rutilus | reverse complement strand
TGTATGAGCGTGCCTTTTCCCCCACAACCTCACCAACACTTATTGTTGTTGTATTCTTATATAATTGCCATTCTGACTGGCGTGAGATGAAATCAGGGTAGTTTTGATTTGCATTTCTCTGCTTGCTAGAGATGTTGAACATTTTTTCATGTGTCTGTTGATGGATTGTATATCTTCTTCTGTGAAGTTTGTGTTCAGCTCTTTGGCCCATTTATTGATTGGGTTGTTAGTTTTTTTGGTGTTAAGTTTTTTGAGTTCTTTATATATCCTGGAGATGAGTGCTCTATTGGATGTGTGTGTGGAAAAAATTTGTTCCCAGAATGTCGGCTCTCTGTTCACTTCATTGATTATTTCTTTTGCTGAGAAGAAGCTTTTTAGTTTGAATCCATCCCATTTGTTGATTCTTGATTTTAATTCTTGTGCTATAAGAGTCTTGTTAAGGAAGTATGGTCCTAATTTGACATGATGCAGATTTGGGCCTATTTTTTCTTCTATTAGTATATTAGAATACACTGTTTTATAACAATAGAGATGTCTAATGGTATTTTTGAAATAAAAACAGATGATATGATTATCATTTACATAAGATAGAATATATTTTAGAGCTATTAATCAAAATTATACATTTAAAATTGTAAATAATTTTGACATTAAAATCTAGTTAAAGGGATGGACCATAATTTACTTAAGATCACCATATATTATTGTAACAATGGCAATGTGAATAAGATGTAGCAGTATTTCACATGTTAAGACAGATGTAGTAGATGTTTGCTGTTCTTATTCTTTCTTCTGGCAGCAGCCCTGATATTTTGGGGTGCTGTGCCTCCCTTTATATCACATGGTCTGGTTGAAGCTTGACCTCTAGATCTTGAGTGGAGCATGTGACCCAGTCCTAAGCCAAGGAAGGTATCATATTTTCCCCAACCATACATAGTAATAAATGTGTGTAGCAAGAGTACATCTCAGAGTTATTGCTGAAGTGCCTTGAGAAAATTACTATCCTCTTTCTAGATCTTAAGCTGGAATAATGCATCCCCAGGAGTTGCTGGCTGCCATTTTGTTTCTAGAATGGGAGGGGCCAATCTGAGAATGGAGCCCATTCAGAGGAAGGGTCTAGGAGAGCTGCTGAGCAAATTTATTCCTTTTTTGCTCAATCAGTCTGATAGCTTTGTTTTAAAATTTATTACAAATACAATCATTAACTCATTCAATAGATAATATATACATGACTAAAATTAGAAAGAACTACAATCTTACTGTGGTGGGAATGTGGGAAAAGGATATGTACACACTGAGGTAAAATGTAAAGTATTGCAACATTTCTGGCCACATCTATTAGCATTCATCTTATTCCTGGGAATTTAAAGCTTAGAAACTAAAACATTTGCAGGTCACATATTTCTAAGAACTGAAGTTGTTTATTGCAGCATTTTTTATAGTAGCAAAAAGGTAGAAACAAGTTGAATGCCCGTGAGTGGGGTAATGGCTGAATATGTGACAATACAGTCACAGCATGGAAAGTTAGGACTGTCCTGCAGCTTGAAAAGAATGAATTAAAGCCATATCCCATGACTTGGAAAAATTTCAGAAAGTATTTTAAACATAAATATCAAGATGTAGAGAAGCAGTGAACCATGACCTCACTTTTAAGAAACCAAGACAATCCCCAATATGTGACTATGCGTAACTACATAGGATTATAGGACTATATAACTACCTAGAATTATAGAGAAAAGTATGAACAGTACTAGTTTTTAACATGGATTATTTGTGGGGAGATGTTTGATGTCATGAAGAGGAAAGCACAAGGGAAGAGAAGCAAAAAAGAAAAATAGTCTTGAAATGAGCATGTTTATAGTGATGCTTGTACATTTATATCAAACTATGTAAAGAGTATATTAGGCATTCAAACTATGCATAAAGAAATCCAATACAGAAAGGTATTTTAGGTAGACTCTCATTTTACAGTTTTATCCCATTTCTAAAGAGGGTAATAGCCAATTGCGTTTGAAGGCACCGTGTGTCCATTTTGTCCTGGGTACATTTGTCAGGTGGAGCAGCTGGGAGGTGGGTCGTCCAAGGCCTATGTGTCGAGTCCACTGTGTTCAGCCTCTTAAGTCCTGGCCTTTCACAGAGAAATGATCTGGTGGCTCTGGATGTGCTCATCATGTGACCACAACAGGAAGAGAAGCAGAGTGGAATAGGAGACAGACCTGGGTGACTGTTGTCACATCTCTGACTCCCAGGTCACTGTGTGTGAGCTTCTTTTCCTCATGGGCTGGTGTGATCTTTTCCTAACTACATTTTCAATCCACCTCAGAATCATTTTGCACTCTTTCTATATTATTATAACATATTGTACTTGACTTACACTAAGTTACTTTATACCGTTCAACCCGTTCTACTCATATATTTTTCTGTGTTATGTCGTATGTTTGCCATATCATATTGGTTTTGGGGTGATGCCTTCTTTTTTAACTGCTTAAATTGTCCCCTGCATAATTTCATAATTTTCTGGTTTCATTTTTATTTAGGTCCTAGATTTGGGGTATTATATTTTAAAATCCTGGGTTTGATATGTAATATTTTAAAATTCTTTTTTTTTTTTTTTTGCTAGTAACAGCTTTGTTGAAATAAAATTTATATACAGTAAAAGTAACCATTTAAAATGTACAATTCAGCATTTGTTAGTACATTCATTCACAGAATTTTGAAACTGCCTCCACTATTTAAATTTAGAACATTTTAATTGCACTGAAAAGAAATTCCATGGCCGTTAGCAGTCACTCTCCCTTCTCTCCTCTCCCTATCTCTGTCCACTACTAATCTACTTTTGTCTCAGGGAATGTGCCTAATCTTCCCGAATAGTTCATATTAGTGAAAACATAAATGTATGTTCTTTAGGGGGCAGTTTCTTTCACTTAGCATAATGTTTTCAATATTCATCCATTTTGTAGCATGTATTAGTGATTCCTTCTTGTTGCCAAATAATATTATGTTACATGACTACACCAATGTGGATTAGTCTTCTTATTCTTATTCATACACAGGATTTCTTTTGATATGTCTTCAATTTTTCAACAATGTTTTATAATTTTTAGAGTAAATATCTTGCTCTTTCTTTGTTAAATTTATTCATGATTTTAAAAATTCTTTTTGATGATATTATAAATGGAATTATTCCATCGTTTGTTTCTTTGTTTGTTGTGGGTTTTTATTGATGTCTATTCCTCGTTTGTTGGAAATTCTTTTCATGAATAGATGTAACTTCTGCATCTATTCAGGTGGTCATTTTTTTTCTTGTCCATTACTCTGTTAATTGAATATTATATTAATAGTATATTAATTGAATATTATATTAATATTATATTAATAGTATATTATAGAATATATATTAATAGTATATTAATTGAATTTTAGATATCAAGCCACTTTCACATTCCTGAATAAATCCCATGTGGTCATGGTGTATATTATTTTTTATATGATGCTAGATTTAGTTTGCTAGTATTTTGTTGAAAAATTTGCATTTGTATTGAACTAGAGTTTTTTTGTGTGTGTGTGCACATTGTGTGTATGTGATGTATTGCTTGCTTTCAGTATCAGGGTGATATTAGATTAAGTTGGGAAGTGGTTTCATATTCTACTTTTAGAAAGTTTGTGAAGAACTGCTATTAATTCTTTCCATGTTTGGTAGAATTGACCAGTAACTTATCTGACCTGAGATTTTCTTTCTGGGTAATTTGTAATTTCTGAAAAATAATTCAATCTCTTCACTTGTTATAAGTGTGCTCAGATTTTCTACATTATCTTGAGTCAATTTTAATAGTTCACATTTTTCTAGGAAGTTTTCATTTTCACCTGGTTTATATACTTTATTGATATAAAGTTGTGTATAGTATTTTCATGTAATTTTTGTATTTTGTAAGGTCAGCTAAAAGTTTATAATTTTATTGATCTTTTCAAATAATCAACTTTTGATTTTGTTAATTTTTTAATTGTTCAATTCATTTCATTTACTTCTAACTCTAATTTTTATAATTTTTAAAATACATTTTATTGTATATAATAAAGGTATACAATATGATGTTATGGGATACATGTAGATAGTAAAAAGGTTACTATAGTAAAGCAAATTAACATATCCATTATCTCACATAGTTGTTTGTTTTTTGTTTTTCTTTTTGTACCAAGGATTGAACCCAAGGATACTTTACCACTGAGTGACATGCCCAGCCCTTCCCATTTTTCTTTCTTTCTTTTTTTTTTTTGAGACAGGGTCTTGTTAAGTTGCTTAGGGCTTGCTAAATTACTGAGGCTGGTTTTAAATTTATGATCCTCCTGCCTCTTGCCTCAGCCTCCTGAGCTGCTTAGATTAGAGGTGTGTGCTATCATGCCCAGCATAGTTATCTTTTTGTGTGTGGCAAGAACAGTCTAAATTTACTCAGCATGAATCCCTGTACAGTACAATCTTATTACCCATAGTCCTCATGCTGTCCATGAACCTCTATACTTGTTCAACTGGCATATCCACTACTTTATATCCTTTGATCTACATCCCCTTATTTCTTCCCCTACCACCCTGCAACTCTGAAAACCACTGTTTATTCTCCACATAGTTGAATGTTTGGGTATTTTTTAGATTCCACATCATATACAAGTGAGATCGTATAATATTTTTCTTTCTGTGACAGGCTTATTTCACTTAGCATAATGTGCATAATCGATGTTATGGCAAATGGTAAGATATAATTCTACCTTAGAGCTAGTTTATTAATTTTATTTTGTTTGTTTTGGGTTCAGTTTGCTCTTCTTTTTCTAGGTTTTTAAAGATAGAAGATTATGTTGTTATTTGAGATATTTCTTATTTTTATTATATATATTTATAGCTATACATTTCTAAGTACTGCTTAGTTGCACCATAAATTTTAGTATATCTTCATTTTCATTTATCCAAAAGTATTTTCTTAATTTTCATTGTGATGATATGTTAATTTCCAGATATTTGTGAATTCTCTAAATTTCATGCTATTAAATTCTAAATCATTTCTTTGTGGTAATAGGTGATTTCTATCCTTTTAAAAATTTTTGAGGCTTATTTTATGGTTTAACTTATAGTAAATCCTAAAGAAAGTTCTATATTCTCTTTTGAAAAACTGCATATTCTGTTTTTGGGTGGTGATATCTGTTCTATCTAGTCGGTATGTGGTGTTGTGGAAACCTGGAAGGCTCTTCATACACTCAATATGTGTTGTTGGTTTTGGACATATTTTCTACCAACTGGTAAGTAAAAGCAATATATATATATGCACACATACATAAATATGTATATATATACACATCTATATACATATACATATTTATGTACATACATACATAGTACAATTTACTATTTTGCAACTATAGCTTATCTTCTTAGGTAAACTAGTTCCCAAAATCTTAGTTCTAATATTTTAAATCAAGCCAATAATCAATTAAAACCACTTATGGCTTTAAGGTATTTGAACTAGAAAGAAACAACCCCCCTACACCCAAAGAGTATCAGAATTGATTTTCTGTACCAAAACTGACACCCCTTTCCTTCCATGGAGACACACCTAGAGCCAAACTCTTCACGTGTTGGAATCAGGGCTATGAAAGCACCTTTAGGAAGTGGGAAAGCGTGGATTGTGGTGGTAAGACAAATGGAATTCAAAGGGCACATGTAGGTCACTTGAAGAGTTTTTGCCTAAACTATTACATATTATGTAGTGTAGACTAACTCAGGACAACTTTCCTTGTAAAATATGAAAGACTCATGTACAAAGCAGAATAAGGTTAGAGTTCTTGTTCTGGTTGAAGAACGAATTATTCACATGATGTGGAACAAATCTGCTGTCTGTGTGCTTCACTTCCTTTTATTATAAAATGAGGAGCACAGACCTGAGGTCTCGCAAGCTTCCTTTCCCTTTTTTGTGCTATATTTTCATGTGGAGAAATCACTCCTATGAAAATACATGATTAAAGAGACAAGAGTTAAGAGTGGGTATAAGGAATTTGTATGAGAATAAAGGAAATAATGGAGAATTTAAGACTATGTCCCCTGGCATCCCCCCCAAAGGCATTTAAATTCTGTTGAATGAAGGGTAGACTCACAGAGTGGAAAATAGTTATCTCAGTCCTTCACTTTTTTTTTCTGGGACCACTTATTGTTGGACCAGGTTTCTGCTTAATGTCTTCCAAGGATTTTTAGGGATGAGATCTCATGGTTTTTCACACGCTGTCTTGAAAAACATGACTACTATTTAAGCTTTGCCATAGGGCCTCTTCCTTCTGTAAGCAAGAATTATCAAATGTGGGATTAGTGCAATGGTTCACTAAATCTGGTTGTATTCTTTGAAATGCGTTTTTCTAGACAAGTGAAACCTTGAAACAGAGGAATACCCAATAAATAAGAATGTGTCCTCCATCTTGTTTTGTAAAAATCAGAAATCAAGTCTCTAAAAAGCAAAAGCAAACTAGGGATTTATTAAATTAATTCTTTAAGGATGCTCTACGTCTACTCACACTAAATCCAATTGCCCACACTGTTTTTTTTCCTACATCTTTAGAGTTTACAGTAATATTTGATGTGCTTCATGAGTTTCTGCAAGGCCTTAAATTATTATGCAGTAAATGAAATACAGAACTAAACTACTTAAGAATATTCCACACTAGAAATATTTTCAAAGTTAAGGTTTTAAATAAGCAGCTCTTTCTTATAATTGTTCTAAAAGTGCTACTACATGAAACATACTATTTACTGAGAATTCCAGTGAATAGTAGTAATTTTACATATTCTTTGTTGAGAATAATGCTACGCTTTTCTCTCTAGGCTTTTCCAATGCATTTGAGTTAAGGTTGTCAGGCCATCAATAGTCTGTTCTTCCTTTTGCTTTGTGTAATCCAATCTTTTTAATGTCCCTGTCATTCATTATCCTCTGTATGTCTCTGAAACAACCACTCAAGTATTCCTGCCAATTTCTTAAGTACACACACTTATGCATGTTATAAAATGAGTATCATCAAACCCTGATTTGAGATCATCAGATATATATGACTCCTGTGGTATAACCAGCAAAAAGGTTCTCCCAAGGATAAGAAAATCTCCACAGCATCAACGTAACCAATCACACAAAAAGATGTAAAAGAGCAGACAGAGCAATTAATTTTTGACCTATGACAACCTGTTTATTTCTTCACATGTAGAAGTGAAGAAATGGTTTTGTCTCTACCCTTCTCTAAGCAACATTCTTACATAAGTCAATGGCTATAAAATTATCCATAAATGCTGTTGAGGAATCTGAATAATTAAAATTGCTTTGGGTCATGTCTGGATTAGATACTCCAAGGTGATATGTCAATGCTTTCCAACTTGGTGTTTGCCTTCGACTTGAAAACCTAACCTAAAGTGAACCTGTTGAAAGTGATATAATTAAAGGGCACTTACATTTTTAGTGGAATTATTTTATTTTCAAATAATGGAATATTAAAAATAATTCAGTGTTTTAATCTAATGTGCATATTAAATTTTATATAATGTTTAAAAAGTTAGTTTTGTTGTATTTAGATTTTCTTCTTTTTTGGTCTATTCTACCTTTGCACTTTCCCTATTTAATTTAATAGAAAAAGCATGCAAGGATGTTATGCAGACGAATGTGCAGAAGTCTTGATTTCATTTAATCTCTTTCATTTAATTTCTTTTTTTAAGAAATTCAGATATTGCTGCTCATGGTATTGGAGCCTTGTCCAGCAATCATTTGGGGAGCTTGCTCATTCATTTTTCAAGCTGTGTCCATTACAGTCAGTCACTGAAAATTGTGATCTAGAATATTCGTTCTTGACGAAAACAATAGAATTAAGCTGCAGGGCTTTGGAAAATTGCTTTCATATTCAAGCAGGGCCTCACATATACAGACACCTTGTTGATGATTTTAGTGCCTCAAAGAAAATGTATTGCTACTGCCACAAGCCTGTCTTTTGGCACTTTATCACTTACAAGTGATGATAAAATTGCGACAAAGAGACTTCTTTTTAATCTTATAGGTCACTGCTTGTCGTCTGAACTATCCACCCCTTTGTCCTCTCATTTAAGCTAGATAAGGTGGAAAATTCCCTTTAGTTGTCTCTAAATTTCATTTAAACGGTATCAAACACAGACTTAGTCTCCTGATTTTTAATCTCAAATCTTTTAATGTATCTTTTATTTTTTCATATTTGAAAATTAAGTTTTAGAAAGAATTCTGTGTTTGAATTGGTTTTTATAAAGCTGAACTACTGGATATATTTTGAAGGATTCAGATAATTTTATGAATCATAAATACAGAAGATAATTCAATTGACATCATGAGAATGTTGACTATAAAATAATTTTGTTACTGGGTTTCCTTTCATTATTGTAACCATTAGTTTTTATTAGCCACTCATTTAAGAATATTTATATAGATATTCAATTTAGCAACGCACAAATATTTCTGAATAAAATGTTTTAATCTTTGAGGCCTTATAGAAGACGCAGTGAAACAAATAATGCAGAAAATATTTGTTGACAAAAATACCTATTTTTGAGCTATTTATTTCTGTTGCTCTTTCATTCCTGAACTTTTCATAGGTTTTCTTTAGGGGCTCCTTTGATGAAGCCATAGATATATAGTGTCATGGTTTATTTCTCTGACAAAGATTTTGTGTGTTATTTTAGCAATCTCTCAGCAATAAAAGCAAGCCTTTGTGAATACACTCTATCTTACAGAAGGATATTTTACATTATATAAATTAGGAGAAACTTACTCCCAAGGTAGCAATTTATTTGTACTGAGGATGCAATTCAGAATGTTTTTCTCTCATCACTGGGTTCCAGTTAACAATTGTAATTTTTATCTGTGATTTAAATATGCTCTTTGGCATGCTAACCTCATTTTACAGATGTATAAGCCATCCAAAAGGAAAGTTAGCAACTTTTTAAGTGTTTACTAACTCAGTACATATTGTTTAGAGAACAAAAAACCGGTAGAGGATGAAGTCTCATGTACATGTTAGTAGTGACAATTTCCATTTATTGAGACTCAGCTATGTGTCAGAAAGGTATGCATTATTATATCCATTTAGAAGATGAGATAACTGACTCATAGAGAGTCTATGTCCAGCTAGTGAAGGGTAGGACCAAAATTCAGAACATGGTGCTTTATTAACCATTAAAAATGGTCTGAATAAATGATATTATTCTTATTATCACTAAGAAACAAAGGCTTGGCAATTGGGAAGAATTAAGAAGAACTCAAAGGGACAGTGACATGGTACTTCCATCCCTTTTGCCACATCCTGTGGAGGGTTGCCACTGACTTACAGTCTCTAAATTGGTGACTCAGAACCTTGTCTATAAGACCCATTGAGATCACCATACATGAGATCATCTTCCAGAGATTCCCTCTGATGACTGAAAATTTCTTGCAGGGTTTGTTGGATGAGATAATTTTAACATACTTGATTTTCTTTCTCATTAACTTTTATTGGAGCTTGAGCGCAGGGCCTACATTATGTGGTTGTCTATGTAGGCATGTCTTCTCACATTGTGTATGTAATGATGCATATTTGCCTTTGGAGATGGACACCCACTCTTTGCCTCTTACATATGGCTCTGTGCTTTGGTATCTTTGTTAAATGATTGACAGGCTCACAGATGAAGAAATAGCAAGTAATTTAATCAATAGTTACTCCTTTTTCCTTTCTTCCTAACATCACTATGAAGTCTTACCTGATAAATTAGAAAAGAGAAGACCACTTCTTTTGCAGCAACTCTGTCTAAAGATGTAGCTCTTGTAAGTTGGCTCAGGATAAACAATATCAAGCAGACCTCCCACCCGACCCCAGCCTGGTCTCTCTATAGGCATGCTTTTTAAACATGATTGTGTTTGTAAAATATGTCTTAGGTGACAAAGGGTTACCATTAGTATTTAATATAACTTTTCACAGTGCCTAGAACTGCACTCTGAATAAAAATCACAGGAGGGCATTAACTAGTATTTATGAAGCTAGAAGATTGCTAGAACTTTGACCTCAGGTGGTTTCTTTTTACAGATACAGGTGTCAGGCCTAGTCTAATTCTGGAAATTGTGTCTTAATGTTGCCTCAGAACTTAACCTCCCCAAACATTGCTTGCAAGTCAGAAAAGTACTTATAAATTCTAAATAACTTTATTTCTGCTCTGAGTCAAAAGACTTTTTTGCTTCTAGTAGCTTTTTTTTTTTTTTTTTAGTTTTCCCTGTAATTATAAAAAATGTCTGTATGTGTGACCAGAAATTCTTTAATGGTGAATGCTTAAAGATTCTAAAAAAGGAGTAATTGGGTCATTTGTAAAAATATCACAGCCTGCAACTTACTGAAGAATGTTTTTGCTTTATGCAAATGGGGAGGGACTCTTAGGATTTCCTTAAGAAAATGAATAGTCCCTCAAGGAAATATAGCAAAAGCTTTCAAATCAGAACCTTCCTGCTGAAGCTTTGCTTGAAGAGAAATTATTATGTTGGGGGCTGTGGGAGAAAGCTAAGGCTTAGAAGCCTCAAATGGTGGAATGGCTTAGTAATTTTACTAGGAACTAAAGTTCATTTTTTTTTTTAGACTGGAAGGTCTGGAAACTGTATGTAGTTCATTAGTAAGATCAAAGAAGATTTTATTGATAATGGACTTATATTACAAAAGACTGACATGTAAACCAGGAAGTTAGTTTATTAATTCTGATGTGGGAGTTTAAATTTCCAGTAACTGGAATGCATACATTTTCTAATTAGGTCATTCCTTTTCCCCATGTCAAGATTCCTGGGAAACCAGGCAGAAATCCTTAATGAGAACCCTTCAGGAATGTTTTAGGGGGAAAGTTTACAGAGACATACTTTATGTGCAAAAGATAGTAGGTGTTTCCTATAGAAATATTTGCACATCTCAGACTCAGCTCTTCTCTCACTTTTACTATGCTCAGACTCAAGCCCAACATTTGTTTTCTCAAATGCACTTATTTTCTGTAAGCCAACCTCATTAGGTGGTCATTGGGTCTTTAGATATGTGTTTTTTTGTTTTTTTTTTTTAGCATGTGTTTTCTTTTTTT
>CM053410.1:24595580-24626060 GCA_028644305.1 Xerus rutilus | reverse complement strand
TAGATATGTGTTTTTAATGGACAAAGCTGAAACTTAAGTCACATTTCTAAAGGAAATAGAAATTCAGTGAAAAATAAATAGCATTATTTAGGTGTAATTTACATATAATAAATGGCACACATTTAAAATGCACAATTTGATAAGTTTTGGCATGTTACACACCATGAGACCACCACTACAGTCGAGAGAGTGAAAATACCCACCATCTCCCAAACCTTTCTAAAGTAGTCTTTTTTTCTTTCAATTTCCTGCCCTATTTCACTCTATAGGAAACCACTGATATGCTTCCTATCATTGTGGATTAGTTTGCATCTTCTAGAGTTTTATGTGAATGAAATCATATAGTATATATTCTTTTTTGTCTGAGTTCTCTCAGCTTGAGATTCATCCATTTGGTTATGTGTGTTGATGCCTGGTTTTACTGTTGATTAGTATTCTAATGTATATATGTGTCACAACTTCCTACCTTTACCTATTGACGAATATCGTGGTGTTTCCAGTTTTTTGGCTATAACAAACATTTTCCAATGAATGCCATCAAAATGATTTATTGTTGTTTAAATTATGGTAAACGATTAAACTGAATGAATTTAAAATGCTTTCCTGAAATATTCCTCTATTATAGATTCATTTTCATTGCGTCTAAATTTTTCTTTGTTAAAAAATGCAATACTGTTCTTTTTGGTAACATAAATTATGCAAGAATTTGGGATTAATTTTAAAACAAAACTTATAATTTAAAACTTTGCATTAAAGATTATTTCCTTAGTATAAATCATACAGAAAACAAACTGAGCTAAGAATTAGTAGACAATTAACAAATTGCTTTCTAGAAAAGATGTACAACTTCACATTTCCATCAGCAAAGCATATCAGTGTCATTGCATGCGTACCATCACTGAATATTATAGGTTTTTAAATGTTCAGGGTTAAGTTTTTTCATGTTATTTAATAATTTGTCTTTCCTTTGTTTTCCCTGTAGAATGGTAGCATTAATACTACCAATTATATGAATAATTATTATGTTAAGTATATGAACAATTTATCAGAAATAGTTTGAAAACTGTTTTCCGTATTTGTGATTTCTAGTATTTATTAGAAATGTTGCTTGGTAGCTAAGAACACAGGTTATGTGTGTTCAACCTTTTACAAGTTATTTGAAATTCAGTAAATAACTCTTGTGAAAGCCCCTTTCCTATTTTACAAGAGTGATGTGAAGATTCAATGAGGTAATGTATATAAAATGCTTAAAATAGTATTTGATATCCACGAGTGCTAAGTAATAGTGGTTTCTTTTCTCTTTACTAAAGTTCTTCTCTGTCTGCTTTTATGGAATCAATCAATACTGATTTGTATTTGTAAATTATTTATTTTTACTTATCTGTAGAAAAAATCATGTTCTCCTTCACATATTCTGTTTTCAACTCTGTGAGATAACAAGGGTAAATTGGGTCTCCTTATGCTATTAAGGCTGGAAATAAATAAAAAGAACTTCCCAACTGGCCTTCTCTGCCTCCTTCAACTCAGTACCAATTCCCCTATATCCACCAGAAATTTCTCCAAAATTCTTGGCCATGCATGACATTCTTTTCTACAACCAATTTAGAGTAATTTTTCTTTTTCATTCTTTTTTGTTTGTTTGGTACCAGAAATTGAACCCAGGGGGTGTTTGGACTGAATCCACTGAGCTAGACTCTAAACCCTTATTATATTTTATTTAGAAACAGGGTCTCACTAAGCTGCTTAGGGCCTTGCTAAATTGCTGAGGCTGGCTTTAAACTTATGATCTTCCTGCCTCAGCCTCCCAACTTGCTGGGATTATAGGCAGGCACTGCCACGCTTGGTTAGAATTTGCTATTTTTCTTTTATCATTTCCACAGATTCTTGGAGGCTACGAATTAGGTGCCTTTACTCATTCTAGCATCTTTGAATTACTGTAATTATTACTTAGTATCATGCATACTAACTACTTATGAATGCTGGAGTGAGTCTCTGAAGCTATTTTGAAACACATGGGATTATTTGTGGCATATCACAGATGGTTCCAGGTAGTATTATCATCATTTATTACTAATAGTATTGACTTCTTAAATCTATGCTCCACCTTTCTTTTTTGGTCACTTATGCTCAGGCTATATGTTATCAGATTTTCCTATTATCAATTTGTTGCCTTCAGTGTCTCCAATTTCTAACTTATAGCTTCTAATTTTCTTTAGGGGAGGAAAGTAAATAAATAAAGCCGCCAGAACTGTGTCTAAAGTAAGGAGTTGAGAGCAAAGACCCGAATATTTTTTCAATGAGCATAGAGCTCATAAAATTCAGTTTATACATCATCTGTTTGATTTATTCAAATGGTTTGATTGCTTTTGGATATTTGGTGCATTCTGGATAATTGAAGTTCACACATTGAAGCTTCTATGTACGTGAAGTGGTACTGCATGGCTATCATACATGATCAGTTCTGACCCTAGAGGCCTCAGTAAGGCTAAGCTACATAGTCAATGGGTATCTATTAAAAGAAAGGGTTTACTACATTTTCTTTAGGGGTGGCACACCAAAAGGGGAAGATTCTTCAAGATGCTTTACCCTAACACTACTGTAATTTACTTCAGAACTGAGCCTTGTAGTCATTTTAGCTTTAAGTTATGGTTTTCACCAAGAGAAAAATATACTACCATTTTGAAACATCTCAAAATGCTGCAAAATGTCCATCAATCAGGGTTCTAAAAATATTTATGACTTTTATACTTTGGAAACCTTTTGCCATAATTTTGCGCGACAATTTTAAATAGAGCAGTTTAAGCAGTCAACTTGCTATGGCCTTTTTTTCCCCACCGAGGTAGCAGCTACACTTTTATACTGCCTCATAAAACTTTATCATATAATCAGCATAAGGTCAGGAGAAGTTGAATCAAGTAATGAAACAGTCCTCAGGAGATGACTTATTTTAAAGGAAACATTCCCAATACTTTCTTAAAAATAAATCTTTTTTATTCATGGGATGATTCAGAAAGTTTTCTGTTGAGTAACAGGCAAGACTCCTGTGGAATATTTCCTTCCACATAATTAAGTTTCACTTTTCTGATAAGACATTTTTTCCATTGGTACATAACATCTAATAAATTCCTTTGAATTTATAATATCTATACAGTACATTCTAATGTCCATGATTTGTAAATGAATTATTTTGTTCTATTCCTTAAAGTTATGTGAGAAAGTTTCTTTCTCCTTTAAATCAAACTGACTTGTAAACTATATTCTACAATGTAATTCCTGAATACGGCCTCTAGATTAATTCAGTGTCTCATTTTCTAGAGGAAAAACAAAAAGGGAATGGTAAAAAATGCATTTTGAAGAAATTATATTAATTATTGGCAAATCAAGATTTTATCTGACTTTTAAACCCTTAACTACATCATTTAAGGTTAACAGAAAAATTTCCCCAACTTTGATCCAAAATGTCATCATAAAACCATTTGTATTTATCTTTAGAAATTTCTGGCATCATATTAAATGGTTAAGAATGTTAAGGTTTTAAGTTTTTATAATATTTCCTGAGTTCATTTGGACATCTTAGTCATATGCTAATTTTTCATATAAAAATTACAAACATATGATAAGTTTAAGTCCATAAAGTAAGAATTTTAAAGCCTCGATCTTTTTAAATCCTAGTTTCTACATTTGATGGATATATGGATAGTAAAATAAGTATTAGTCTAAAACTTTTTTCATTACCAGAGGATAATGAACTTGCTTTCCACCAAAGAATGAAATGTTAGACTCATACTTGGAGGTCACGTAACCTGAGCTAATATGAGCATTTGAAGTGTGTGACTTAGAGCACAAAACAAGTACACTTGAACACTAGAGGCTAAGGAAGAAGAATAAAAAAAAAAAGTTAGAGAAATGATCTGCAGAAATGTAATATGATCTGTATCTTTGTGTCTCCGGCATTATTTAGGGATATCTATTCTCCCTATCTGTCTTCTTAGTGTTCTTTTTCCTTTTCCTTTAATAATACTAAATCTCGTTTTTCTTTTTTCATGTGGTTCATTTATTATTCTCTACTGTTTATAGAGATATATATCAGAGCATGCAAAGAGCCATTTTTTTTTAATGCCACAAGGACTGCTATGGGGTGTTAGGACCCCACAGTTCATAATTAGATCTCATTTGCTCTGACTATTGAGATGATGCCTAGGAATGGAAATGGAGTATTCATCTACTCATGTAACAAAGTTCCCCCAAACCATATTTACATTTTAAAGGCCAAGAGAAAACCATGAAAACTATTTTGCAACATTTCTGAAAAAGTATTTTGGAAACTAAAATTCCAAATATTTAAACCAGTAAAAATCAAACCAAACCAAAACAAAACATAAGCTTCCCCAAAGAGAGGATATTTATAATAGCTATGTGTTAAAATAGTGAAAGGTTAGCACCAACATTCACATGCTCTAATGATGGAGGATTAATGTATAATGGAATAGTGGTATTATATAATATTATGCTATCTAATAAGGAAGTAGAATTAAATTCACTGTTGTAAAATCCTATTATGGTCAACAGTGTAAAAAGTGTTCCAGTTCCTTCCTAAATGGAACACAACTTCTAAAAACAAAAAAAGCAGTTAAGCCAAATATGAGCACCCTTGCTTCTCTGAGAAGTCTTCAGGCTAATTAAGCCAAATAAGAAGTACTCCCCTATATGGTGGCCATTAATGCTGTTCACCACATATTTCCACTTCTAGATAGTTGGAAAGATTGCACTTCCCAGAACCCTTGGAGTTAGCATTGGTTGTGTGATTTTTTAAAACTAAAACAGTATGAACAGAAGTGGTAATGGCACTTCTAGGAGGAAATGTTATGATCCCTTGTAATACTGCTGTCCACTATTCTTTTCCTCTATTCTGTTGACTGGTGATATTCCAGATAGTGAATGTTCTGTCAGCCTGAGTTCTGGAATGCAGACAGGGTGACACAGGCCCATAGTGATCCTGAATGGATATATACCATACATAACATGAGAAATACATCTCTGGGATGTTAGGTCACTGAGATTTGGGGCTTGCATGTTACTGCTGCATAACCCAACCTATACTTCCTCTTTTGAAGTAACAAGCTTTGTGTCTGCTGAGATATGTCCCTCTGACTCCTTATCCTGGCAATATGAGTAAATATCTCTGTAATCCTAAGCAAATTATCTCAGTGCAATTAAAAGCATCAAGATAGTATTTCATAGGGTTATACTAAAGATTAACTAAAGCAATGCTTAGCGCAGTACTTGGTATACAGTAAACTCTCATTAGACATCAGTTATTATAATTTCTACCATAATGAGGAACAATTAAAGAACATGCCCCACTCCCTACTTCTGATAAAATGAGTTGAAGTGTGTCGCTGAAGGAGCAAATTCTGAAAGAGCTCTAAAGTCAGATCCAGAGAAGACTCTGAATAAGAAGACCAGACTCCATTCCTTTACTTTCTTTTTAGGACAATTAAATAAATAAAGCCTAACACTAACCGAGTCATTATCTCAGACGATAAAAATTATTTTATCTACCTCCAAGCATGACTAACCCAAAGAAGCTGATGTTGAGAATATTTAAATTTGGTGATGTGTTAAGAGATTAGGAAGCATGGATAATCAGGGTTCCTATTTTTCTTTAACTTTCTTTTGCCCACTACACCCATAAATAGGTTTATATACATATATGTTTTATATATATATATATATTTTAACAGTGTGATGCTAGCAGTATTCACATCATCCATCCTCCACGTGGCCAGGGACACAATTTTAAGTCCTTGTTTGTAAGTCTAACTTGCTCAAAGAAGACATTACCAGGGGTCTTTTCTTTCCAATATGTTGTCGATCCTTATTATTTTACAGCTTCCATAATTGTGAGCCTGTCAACTAAAATTTATTTACAACCCCCAAATCAGCAATCAATCAAAATCATTGATTTGGGGCTTACAAGTAGATTTTAATGAGCCTGAAAATGTCTGTGTGGGAAGGGTTTCAGCCATCCATAGTTATTGCAGAGAGCCCAAACATCTGAGCTGTGTAAAGAGCACATTGCCAGCTGAGTTGGAAGACTGCAGCACTTGCCTTCTTGTTCCAGCTCGCCCACTATAAACAAGCATCCTTTCCACAGTCCTCGTGACACATTCTTACATCTTTGTGCTTTTTGTTAGTAATGTTGCCGTTTAAATTGGTCCTCAAGAATAGTACTAAAGGGGCTGGGATTATGGCACAGTGGTAGCATGCTCGCCTAGCATGCGGGAGGCACTGGGTTCGATCCTCAGCACCACATAAAAAAAAAATAAAATAAAGATATTGTGTCCACCTACAACTAAAAAATAAATATTAAAAAAAAAAAAAAAAAAGAATAGTACTAAAGTGCTATCTGGTGTTCCTAGGCACCAGGAGGTTATGACATGCCTCACAGAAAAAAATATGAGTTAGATAAGCTTCATGTAAGACATTAGTTATTATACTGGTTGGCTGTGAGTTCACAGTTCTCTCTCCCTCTCCTCTTTCTGCTGACGATTTTCGACCTAATCATCTCCCTTTAAATCTTTGACATATCCTTATAGATTCTCACATTTTCACATGATTTGTATCCTATCCTGCTGCCAAAATAGAAACGATCCAAAGAGCTTCCCTTCTTTCCCTGTTTCCACAGATGAATTATGTGTGTTCTTAGCTCAAGCCAACATCTCCACTTGTTTTCTGGATCATATTTCCTCTTGCCTGCCCAAGGACATCCACCACACCAGTAATCTCTTTTTCTCCTTTAAAAAATAAGACTTCCCATGCTTCCATGAGCCTCCTTGCAAAAGCCCATTTTCAATTGAAAGAATTGAGTCTCCTTGTTCCCTTCATTTCTTGTCTTACTATGTCTTTTGATATTGGTTGAAAAACCTTCCATAGCTACGATCCAGTTACAGGAACAGGGAAAGTGGATAAAATAAAAAGAGATATAAACAGAGCTTCTTTGAATCACAGCTTCACTGAGTGCCTGTCTCTTTAAACTTACTTCTAATAAATAGCCAGCTGCCTGTTTCACCCCCTGCCCACATCATCCTTTCCCTCTTTCTTAGCATTAAGAGAATTCTTATGTGGATGCCTGAGTCTGAGTTTTAAGCTAGCTGACCTAAACTTTTCTACTTGGACAGAGCTGGAAGTAGACTCTTTAAAGCAGACAGTAAATCCCACGTAACATATTTCTACAAGCTTTTATTTCCTTTTGGTCATGAAGAAAATTACAAAGTCTTCCCATTCAATTTGGGGTAGATAACTGATTTTGCTGTACAAAATTAATTAGCACAAGATAGGAAAGAAAAGTACAAATTGTTCACCTTATTTTGAGATTTTTGCAGTTTGGCTTCTTAGCTGCAAAGAGCTATCAGAATTCAGTAGGAGGCTTAGTAGGAAGTATTTTAGAATTAAAGACTAACAAATATGTTTCCAAGGCTACCTCTATGTGCTTGAATATATGTTCAGTATTTAAGCTGCATGGACTGTGTAGGTAGTTGTATTCTCTAAACATCATGCATTTTTATGTGCATTTCAACTACAGCAAAAATTCAAAATAAACTCATACTTTCCTGGATTGGAAACACTTCTACACTTATTCCTAAAATTCTACAGGTTTAAGCTAATATGATTTGCAAATTACTTTGTTTAATGAATTATGCATCTTCTCTACAAACACCTTTGAGTAACAAATAGATCCCCTTTTCAAGGTCCCTAAAGATGACCCTGCAGCCTCTCATGAATACTTAATTTTAGTCTGTCTAATCCTGAATGATGAAATATTTGAAAACATCTAATCATAACATGCGGAAAATTTTCTGAGATGAATTTGCAAAGTCATGGATTTTGCTTTTTTTGACCCCCAAAAGTTCAATTCATGTGTCCTGGATTTTCTTCTGAAGACAAGGAAGGCAATTAGTCACATTCTAATCAGAATTCTTGGTTTGAATGTGTAATGAATCATTTTTTTTGGATCAATCATTAATTTTTCTCAAAGAGCTAACTCTGACACAAATAGGATGGATCATTTAGAAAAGAGTAACAAGAAGCAGGCTCTAGAAATGAAAGAAGATCCATATATTTTCCAGATGGCTCCTGCTTTGAGAGGCCCTCATTGATCCTTATTCCCCCATATCTAAATTTTTAGGCTCACATCCCAGAGTTTCTGTCCTATCATAGAAGAGAGCATTATTGCCATAAAATATTTCAAAATGCCTTTGGATTTTCAAAGTGTACCCTCTGCACTGGGCAATCACTCATGGGAAACTTAGGAATTAATGTATCTTCAGGCCACTCCAGATTTATTAATCCTTCTAATAGGTAATTGTCTACTATCCTTCTAACTTATAAGGTAATTAGATAACATCAGGACACCCCAGATCTTTTGCCAGTGTAAGAATGATTAGTTATATTCATTTCTCTCTTCACTCAATAAATATTGGGAATGTCTGACTCTACCAAGCTTTAAAGACACATGTGATTAAGATATAGCAAATACCCTCAAGGAGCTCATGTTTAGTGGAAGAAACAAAAGTAAACAAATAATACAATACAATCTAGTAACAGGCTATTCTCTCTTTGTAGCTATATACTATACCACAGTTCTTCCAGGATCCCTTTGGAGTGGATTTTTGCCATTTTTCTTGTCAACTCAACTGAAATCCTTCTGTTGTGATTCTATGTAGAAGGAAGAGCCCCTTTGCCATCAGAGAAGCTAAGTACAGCACAGTCGATCTTTCCTTTCCCAGACTCCCTTGCAACTAGGTTGTGAGCAGGTGTCTCAGGCCACTTCAGTTAGATGTCTCTCGTTTGCTTTGGGGTGAGAGCCCTGGGGTGGAGAAGTTAGTAGCATAGAGTGTTCATCTCAGAAGCCAATGAGAAAGCAGCAATGTCCTCACAAAACCTGTTTAGTTTTCCTCCCTGCAGAGTCTCAAGCCTACATTTCTGCATTCTTAATAGCTCTGTTGGCTACCCACTACGCTTATAACTCATTTCTGTTCTACTTATATCATCAGACGCACAATATTTTGAATGAACTGGCAATATAAAATTTGGGTTTTGTTTTTATTTGGAGGGGGGTGGATTTGCTTTGGAAAGTATTGACCTAGGTGCCAAGTCAATAGGAGGTGACTATAATCAGGACACTGTTTAGAACTTGATTTCATTATAATTCATCCAGGAATTCACTTGGATCTTTTGCCTTAGGTCACCAATCATAACTATGATATTTTAAAGTCATATTTATCAGAAACACACATAGGAATAAAACTATATTCTTATTGATAAAAATATTTCATAATATTTTAATTATTGATTGTATCTAACATTGATTTAGACATTTTTCTTGAAAGGCCTGATTGATATTCTGTATTATAAAACTGGTTTATTATTATTTTTTTGTTTATTGCTCTTTCTTTTGGGTATTTAAAAAATCAGTTTTGGTTTGTTATTCTTTGAACTATATTTTCAACAACCGTTTTGTCATTTTACATAAAAAGTTTTTATTAGTGCATTGTAGTTACACATAATGGTTGAGTTCATTCTGACATAATCATACATGCATGGGATATAATTTGCCGCATTTCAGTCCCTAGTACTTTTCTTTTCTCTCTCCTTCTCACTCCTCCAATCCGTTCCTCTATTCTACTGATCTTCCTTCTGTTTATTTATTGTTTTTTTTTAAATTGGTACTTGTAGGTATACATAAAGGTGGAATTCACTGAGGTACATTCATATACATACATAGCATGATTTGTTTAACTTCACTCCACAGTTCCTCCCTTTTCCTGCACTTTTAACCCTCTATCTTGTTCCTCGACTCCATTGATCTTCCTTCTATGTTCATGGTGTACTCCCCTCCTTATATTGCTCTAGTTTGCACAAATGAGAGAAAACATTTGACCCTTGACTCTCTGAGTCTGGCTTATTTCACTTAACATGATGTTCCTAAGTTTTAACCATTTAACAGCAGGTGTCATAATTTCATTCTTTATAGCTGAGTAGAATTCCATTGTGTATATATACACCACATTTTTTCCATTCATCTGTTGACAGGCACCTGGGCTGGTTTCATAACTTGTCTATTATGAATTGTGATACTATAGACATTAATGTGCCTGTATCACTATAGTATGTTGATTTTAATTCTTTTTAAATACCAAGGAGTGAGATACAGGGTCATGTGATGATTCCATTCCTAGTCTTTTGAGAAATCTCTGTATTGCTTCCCAAAATGGTCATATTAATTTGCAGTTCCATCAATAGTACCTGTGTGGGACTCTATGATTGTACCTTTTCCCCTACATCTCTGTTTGTACTCTTGATGATTGCCATTGTGACTGCAGATGTAATTTCAATATAGTTTTGATTTGCATTTTCCTGACTGCTAACACTTTTTCAAGTATTTGTTGGCCATTTGTATTTCTTCTTATGAAAAATGTCTGTTTAGTTTTTGCCCATTTATTATTTGTTTTTGAGGTATTAATTTTTTTAGTTTTTTATATATTCTGAATAGTAATCCTTCCTGTCAGAGGAGTAGCTGGTAATAATTTTCTCCTATCCTATAGGCTCTTTATGTTCTTGTTTCCTTTGCTGTGCAGAAATTTTTAATTTGATGCTATCGCACTTACTGATTCTTGGCTTTATTTCTTGAGCTTTAGGGGTGTGATTAAGGAAATGGGTGCCTGTACCAGTATGTTGGTGTGTTGACCCTCTTTCTTGTATCAACTGCAAAATTTCTAGTCTAATTACTAAGTCTTTGATTCACTTTGATTTCACTTTTTTACAGGGTGAGAGATAGGGATCTAGTTTTATTGTTCTACACAACTGATATTCAGTTTTCCCAGAACCATTTGTTAGGAGGGCTCTTTTCTCTAATGTATGTTTTGGATACTTTTGTTGAGTATCAGATAGCTGTACTTACGTGATTTTTTCTCTGTGTCTTCTTTTCTATCCCATTGGTATTCATATCTGTTTTGATGCCAATACCATGCTGTTTTTGTTACTATAGCTCTGTAGGATAATACGAGATTGGATGTTGTGCCTTCAGCATTTCTCTTTTTGCTCTGGATGACTTTGTCTATTCTGAGTCTTTTATGCTTTCAACTGAATTTTAAAACTGTCTTTTTCTAGTGCTGAAAAGAATGTTAGTTTTTTGTGGGTTTTTTTTTTTTTTTTTGGTACTGGGGATTGAACTCAGGGGTACTTGGCCACTGAGCCACATCCTCAGCCCTATTTTGTGTTTTATGTAGAGACAGAATCTCACTGAATTGCTTAGCTTCTTGCCATTGCTGAGGCTAGCTTTGAACTCACGATTCTCCCATCTAAGCCTCCCAAAGTGCTAGGATTATAGACGTGCGTCACCATGCCTGGCTCATTATTAGTATTTTGATGGGGAATTCATTGAATAGGTATAACATTTCTGGTATTGTGGCCATTTTGACAATAATTCTGCCTATCTAGGAACCTGGGAGGTCTTTCTGTGTTTGAAGGTTTTCTTCAATTTCTTTTTTCACTGTTCTATAGTTTTCATTGTAGAGGACTTTCATCCTCTTGCTTTCATCCTCTTGTATTTCTTTTAGGTTATTGTGAATGGAATAGTTTTCCTGATTTCTTTCACATCATATACATTATTGGAACACAGGAAGGGTGTTGATTTTTGTATCTTGATTTTGTACACTGCCTCTTTGATGGATTTGTTTTTCTAGAAGTCTCTTGAAGGAAGTTTTATGGATCATCTAGATATATGATCATGTCATCAGCAAACAGAAATAATTTGACTTCTTTTTCTATGTGTATCTCTTTAATTTTCTTTTATTACCTGATTCTACTGTCTAAAGTTTCAAGAACTACATTGAATATAAATGTGGGCATCCTTGTCTTGATCCTGATTTTAGAGAAGATGCTTTTTAGTTTTCTTCCATTCAGTATGATTATGGCCTTGGGTTTGTCAAATATAGACTTTACAATGTTGAGGTCAGTTCCTTAGATCCCTAGTTTCTCAAACATTTTTTAACATGAATAGGTGGTGAATTTTCTTAAATTCTTTTTCTCTATCTATTGAGATGATCATGTGATTCCTGTCCTTAGCTCTATTTATGTGGTGAAGTACATTTATTGATTTGAGTGTGTTGAATCAAATTTGCATCCCTGGAGTGAAACCCAGTTGGTCATGATTGATTTTCTTAATGTGTTTTTGAATGTATTTTGACAATATTTTATTGAGGATTTTTGTATCTTTGTTCATCAGGGATGTTGGTCTTCAGCTTTCTTCTCTTGCTGTCTTTGTCAGGTTTTGGTATCAGGGTGATATTGGCTTCAGAGAATGAATTTGCGAGTGTTTCCTCCCAGTCTATTTCATGGAATAATTTGAGGAGGATTGGCATTAGTTCTTACTTAAAAATCTTACAGAAATTGGCTGAGAATTCATCTAGACCTGAGCTTTTCTTTGTTGGAAGACTTTTAATTCTTGCTTCAATATCTTTGTTTGATATTGGTCTGTTTAGATTTTCTATATTCTCTTAGTTCAATTTGGATAGGTTATATGTGTCTAGAAATTTGTCCATGTCTTCAAGATTTTCTAGTTTATTGAAGTACAAATTTTCAGAATAGTTTCTAATGATCTCTGAATTTCAGAAGCGTCTGTGGTGATACCTCCTTTTACATCTCCATTTTTATTATTTGTTTCTGCTCTTTCTTTTAGTTTGAGTAAGGGTTTATCAGTCTTGTTTATCTTTTGAAACAATCAACTCTTTGTTGCATTGATCCTTTACATAGTTTATCATTCTTGATTTCATGAGTTTTGTCTCTGAACCTGATTACTTCCTGTCTTCTACTGATTTTGGAATTAGTTTGTTCTTCCTTTTCCAGAGATTTGGAAGTGTTATGTCAGATTATTTATTTGGTATCTAGCTTTTTATGGTACTGAGAATTGAAAGAGGCACAATTTACAACTGGGCTATACCCCTAGATGTTTTATTTTCTGAGACAAAGTCTCATTAAGTTGCTGAGGCTGGCCTTGAACTTGTGATCTTCCTGCCACTGCACCAGGTTGTCCTTTTTTTTTTTTTTTTTTAAGGTAGGTACTTAATGCTGTGAACTTTTCTTTTAAATCATTTTCATATTTTACAAGACATTCTGATATATTCTATCTCTGCTGTTTGTTTTTAAGAATTTTTTTACTTCTCCCCAGATTTCTTCTATGACCTATTCTTCATTCAAAAGTATGTTATTTAACCTCCAGATTTTAAAATGGTTTTTAATATTGTTATGGGTTTCTAATTTCATGCCATTATGATCTGAGAGGATCTATGGAATTATGTCTATTTTTTATATTTGCTCAAATTTTCTTGTGTCTTAAAATATATTTTGTGTCTATTTTAGAGACAGTTCCATGTGTAGCTGAGAAGAAAGTGAATTCAGTTATTGATGGATTTAATATTCTATGGATGTCTGTTAGTTCATTTGATTAATGGTATTTTTTAGTTCTGTAGAGTCCTTAGTTTATGACTGGATGACCTACCCATTGGTAGGAGATGTTGAAATCTCCCAGTATTGTACTGGGGTCTATTTGAGTCTTTATCTTAAACAAAGTTTGTTTTATTTATGGCAGTGCACCAAAATTAGGGGCATAAATATTTAAAATCACTATTTGTTGTTGTTAGATGAGTCCATTAACCAATATGAAGCATTCTTCTCCATCTCTTCTGATTAATTTTGGCTGGAAGCCTGCTTTGCCAGATATGACAGTAGATATTCTTGCTTTCAGTCTCCATTTGCATAGTATATCTTTTTGCCATCCTTTCATCTTCAGCCTGTGAATGTCTTTACCTGTAAGATAATTATTTCCTAAGCAACATGTGTTAGGTCTTGTTTTTTAATCCATTATGCCAATCTATATCTTTTGATGAGAGAATTTAGACCATTTACATTCAATGGTACTATAGAATGATTTTTATTTCCTGCCATTTTGATTTATTTCTAATGCTTAATTTGGGCTTGATTGTCCTTCAATTGACAATACTTCTAGTGATATTTATCCATATGTTGTCTCTAATATTTATTTTTATTTCTTCTGCGTACAGTTTTTCATTGAGTCTATTTTGTATTGCTGGCATAAAGGCTATGAATTCTTTTAGTTTCTATTTATTGTGGAAAGTTTTTATTTCATATTCAATTTTAAAGGCTAGTTTTGCTGGATATAGCTATCTTGATTGGAATCCATTATCTTTCAGGGGTTGGTATATATTATTACAATTCCTCTTAGCTTTTGGATCTGGGTTAAAAAAATAAGTAGTAATTCTAATTAGCTTATCTCTAAATGTGATCTTCCATTTTTCTGTTGTGGCTTTTAGAATTCTATCCTTGTTCTGTATATTAGGCATTTGAATTGATGTGTCCTTGAGAGGATCCATTTTGATCTTGTCTATTTGTGGTTCTAAATGTACCTTATATTTGGATTTTTATTATATTCCTATGATTTGGAAATTTTTCTGATATTATTTAATTGAAAAGGTTGTGCATTCCTTTAGTTTGTACTTTGGTATCTTTGCCTACACCAATGATTCTTTGATTTGGTATCTTAATGTTATTCTACCTTTCTTGAATATTCTGTTCATGTTATCTAAAATCTTTTCTTTATTGTTGACACTATTTGCAAGATTATGTACTTGTTCTCCAAGGCCTGAGAATCTGTTTTTAAAGTGTTCTAATCTATTGGTGATGCTTTCAACTGAACGTTTGATTTATTGAGTCTTTCCTTTCCAAGATTTGTTTCTTTTTCAGAATATCTATTTATTGAAATTTTCTTTCACTTTCTCTATTTTATCTTAGTTCATTCCTTAGATGATCTTATATTTTCTTGAACATTTTAATGTCAACCTTCTAAACACTTTTTCTGGCATTTTCTACACCACGGTGTTAATGGGGTCAGTTGTGGGCTATGGGGTGGTTTGTTCCCTTGATTTTTCATATTGTTAGTATTCTACCCATTTCTAGGATAATTACCTCTTCTACTTTCATATGAGGTATTTTGTAGTGAGTTACTTTTTCTTTACTATATGTCCCGAGTTGAAAAAATGTCTTGGTATCAATATTTTCACTCAATTTTAACTCACTAATATTTCCAGTCTCTAGCACTGCCCTCAGAGAAGATATTAATCCCTAGTAATTATAGCCACTTCAGAACAAAGCATTGTACTTATAAATTTTTTTAAAAAAATTTGCTAACCAAGATCTACAGCAGTCCACTGATCTGAGTGATAAATTGAAGTGATTTTCTTAATTTGGTTGAGAAATCAGATAATATGGAAAGTAAAAATTGTTTTTAAACTGTATTTGGCTCTTTGGTTAGCTGTTTTCCCACTGCTTTGATTCTGGGGTGTGGAGAAGTTAAAGCTTACCATTTTCCTTCCATCATTTCTGGAAGCCAGTTTGTTAGTTTATTTTTCTTGGTCAAGGTTTTGAAATAAAGTGTTTTCTTTCTGGGATTTCAGTCATTGTATAGTTTGGTCATTGTCAGCTCTGGTCCAAAGTGGTCAAATTTGTTAGAGGAGTCTCTATGCAGAGTTTCACTGGAGGGCTTCACTCTTTCCTGGTTGGAAATCTCTGATGCCCCCCCATCATTCTGGGGGTAGGAAGAGTGAATGTGTCAACCTATCCTCTAGCACTTTCTGGTCTTGGAAGGGATGAATCATGGCTCACCAGATTTGGTCTGAATTGAATTGATCTCAATCTCTCCCACCTGGTATCAGCTAGGCTCTTTATCTCAGAGTCGAGATGACCTGCTTAAAGTGAAAGAGTTTTGTTCTTCTCAGTTTTGTAGATTCAATTTGCTGGTGTTGAATTACTGTGTTAATCCACTCTTAGGAACCTGCCATGGTAGTATGCTTTCTATGAGGACCTTATTCCATTCCCCAAAGAGATAAACTACATGGATGTAAAAGATGTTAAAAATATATTTCATTGAGAATAGAAATTGGGATATGAAGGCAACAGGAAGATTAGAATATTCAAAAGGTGAGAGGAGAGAAAGAAGTAGTAAGGTATCACATGAAGGCCCTAAACAGGAAGTGAAAGAGCAGAAAAGAGAGAACAAAATATATTGCTATTAGAAGAGTGAGAATAATAAAACCAGTAAATCATTAGATCAGAACACCAACCCTTCAGTGTCAAATAATACACTTAGATAAAAAATTTTAAACTTTTAATAAAAAATAATTTAAATTAAAAAAAACACCAAATAAAACAAAATCACAAACAAGTAATAGTCACTATTCTTGGAAAAGCAGAATGAAATAGTCAAAGGTTAATAAAAAGAAGACATGATAAAATAGGAGAAGAAATGAAAAATCAGAAACATATGTATATACTTGACCCAAACAACAAATATAGCCAGAACTAAAAAATATTAATTAAAACATTTTTAAAAAATCTTAATTAAAAATGCCTATATTTTTCCACTAAGGTAGCTGAAGTTGAATATTTACATCCTATTCTAGACTGTCCTTCTGTCTCTTAATTCTTGGGCCATATGCCTCTTAGAGGGAGAAGGAACCGTAGCCTTTGTGATTTTCACCTCTCTGCCTACCAGAGTAAGCTGGAAGTGTGGCTCGTTGAGATGGCCCTCAGCTTCTTGGCTTGCCAGTACTGGGGAATGAAACTACAAATACCTTCTAGAGGGATTTTGTCTGGATGTTTTAGAGCACTGCTTTTCCTGGTTGGAAGTGGTGCAGAGATCTATTTGGGAAGTTCCAGCTTCTGGGGTCAAATTCTAAATGAACTTTGTACTCCAGAATTATTTAAATACTTGCACACTCCTAGGCTGAGTAGTTATTAAATTTTTCTGTGAGACATGTGGGTTTCTAGTGTCGACTTGTAGGTAGGTTGGGGTGACAGACCTCTTTGGGTGGATGATGCATGCAGGTTTCCTATAGCCTGTCCTCTACCTAAATAATGAATTTCCAAGCTTCCATCCCCTAATGTGATCATGCCCATCTGATCAATCTCCCGAACTCTTTCCAATTGGTTGCTCACACCAGAACTCAAAAAGAAATTGGGTTGCACTCTCCTGTTCCCAAAGTAATCACTCCACTCAGGTCAATTTCTCTAATCTTTTCCTGTTGGTTGCTTGTATCACAGGGCTCAAAGAGAGAAGATTACTCTCCTGTACCTCTGTCTTGCATCCACTCTGAACCCATTATTCTCTATAACCCTTTTGGGATTGTGATTTGCCAAGTGCACTTTAGGTTGTGCAGTAAGCACTGGCTAAGACAGAGTGGAAGTATTTGCTAGGGACTCTTAGGTTCCCATAGGAACAAGATTCAGCATAAACTCCTCTAGCTGGATCTCTACCTCAGTTCTTCACTTAGGTGAGAAACAGAGCACATTCTGTGGGTCAAATTTGTCCACAATGTTTCTCTTTCCCTTTGCATTGCTCTTCCCTTTGCAGAGACATAGCAGCCCTCCTGCTGCTGGGTTCCTGTGTATTTCCTTACATCCTCTGTTCACTACACCAGGTTCTCTGGACCTCTCTGATTCATTGACAGATAATGATTTATAATGTTTTATTTTTTCAAATACTCTGTTATGGATTAGCTATGAGATATCCCCCCTCCCAAGCTCATGTGTGAACCAATGCAACAATTTATAGAGGTGAAATGATTAGATTATGAGGTATAACCTAATCTATGGATTAATTCACTAATGCGGATTAGTTTGGTAGTAATTGTAGGTATATAGGATGTGACTGGAGGAAGTAAGTCATGGGGTTGGGGTGGGAGTGGGGATGGATTGTTGTGCCTTTGAGGTTTATATTTTTGTTTCTGGTGAGCAGATCTTTCTCTGTTTCCTATTGCCATTTCCTGAGCTGCTTTTCTCTGCCACAATGTTCAACCTCACCTAGGGCCCAGAGCTATAGAGTCAGTCGACCATGGACCAAACCTCCAAAACGGTGAGCTAAATTAAACCTTCGCTCCTCTAAATCATTCTTGTCAGGTCTTTGGGTCACAATGATGAAAAGCCAACTAAAACACACCTACCCTGTTATGAAGCTGTACTCTTGTCTTTAAATTTCAAACAGCAGAGCAAGTGAGAAATGCTTCCTTCCCCTGCTCTGCCATCTTGTGATCTCCTTTATAAAGTTTTAAAACAATCATGTTGGAAAACCCGTTTGGGGTGGAACATAATGTAGATGATGAAAGTCCACTTAAAATTATTTAAAAATGGTATCACAGCGGTTATGAAGAAATAAGATGCCAGAGAAGCACAGAAAGTAACTTTCTCTATAAACTGTATTTAAAATCTCCAATCATCATCTACTTTGGTCAGCTAGAAGTTTAATTATGGCTTTCATTACTGCTCTGTTAATATTGATGCTAGTACATAAGTTTATTTCTTGCACAGCTCAAGGATTATTAAGGCAAAATATTTAGTGGTCATAAATGTTTAGTGGTCATAAAAAATAGGATTATTTTTTATAGGGAGAGAATCAACCCATTGTCTGAAAATAGCAACATATTCTTTACCTTCTTTCTTCAAAGAAATATTAATATAAGTTCATTAATTACATTTTACTGTCCTTTAAGCTATGTGTTCTTTCTTTTCTCTTTCTTTCTTTCTTTCTTTCTTTCTTCCTTCCTTCCTTCCTTCCTTCCTTCCTTCCTTCCTTCCTTCCTTCCTTTCTTCCTTTCCTCCTTTCTTCCTTTCCTTTCTTTCTTTTTGTTTTTGGTACTGGAGATTGAACTCACAGGCACTTGGCCACTGAGCTACATTCCCAGCTCTATTTTTATTTTTATTTTTTTAAAACATTTTCTTAGTTGTTGATGGACACAATGTCTTTTTTTTTTTTTAATCTTTTTCTTAGTCGTAGATGGACACAATGTCTTTATTTTATTGCTTTGTATGTGGTGCCGAGGATCGAACCCAGGGCCTCACGCATGCGAGGCAAGCGCTCTACCGCTGAGCCAGAATCCCAGCCCCCCCAGCTCTATTTTGTGTTTTTTGTAGAGACAGGGTCTCACTGAGTTGCTTAGCGCCTTGCCGTTGCTGAGGCTGGATTTGAACTCATGATTCTCCTGTCTCAGCTTTCCTAAGTGTTGAGATTACAGGCTTGCGCCACCATGCCCGGCTAAACTATTGTGTTATTTCTTATTCCAACTTTTGTGGTAAAATATAGACAACATAAAATTAACCATTATATTCATTTTAAGAGTATAGTTTAGTGGTATTAAACATATTCACAATATATAACCATAACTTCCAACCACCTTCAAATCTCTTTTCATCTTATAAAACTAAAATTCTATACATAAAACAACAATTTCTCATTTCTTTTTCTCCAAGTTCCTGGCAACCACTATTCTACTTTCTGACTCTGAAGATTCAGTTACTCTAAGTATCTCATATAAGGGGAATCATACTTTGTTTTTCTTTTTGTGTGAGAATTATTTCACATGGAAAAATATCCTTGAGGTTCAACAATATCAGAGTATATACAAGAATTTCCTTCCCTTTCTATCCAGAATAATATTCCATGTGTGTTTATAATACATATATTTGTGTGCATATATATGTATATCACATTTTGCTTATCAACTCATTCATTGATAAAGGCTTGGGTTGCTTCCACATTTCACCTATTGTGAATAATGCTCCTATGAACATAAGTGTATAGATATCTTTCTGAGACGCCGCTTTCAATTCTTTTGGGTATATACTCTGAAGTGGAATTTCTGAATCATATCATAATTCTTGACTTAATTTTTTGACTGTCATACTGTTTTTCACGGTGGCTGTACCATTTCAGCTTTCCACCCAGAGTGTACAAAGCTTCCTGCTTCTTCACAACCTCACCAACACTTGCTATTGTACATATTTTTTCTTAATAGTGGGATCCTAATGGGTGTGAAGTGGTATCTCATTATAGTTTCAATTTTCATTTCCCTAACAATTAGGGAGGTTGAGCATCTTTTCATGTGTTTATTGGCCATTAATATATTTATTTGGAGAAATGTCTATTTCAGTCCTTTGCTCATTTTTTAATGGGATTGTTTTAAGAGTTCTCTACATAGTCTGGATTTTAATTCTCTATTAAGGTACATGCTTTGCAAATAATCCTGACATTCGATGGGTTGCCTTTTTACTCTGTTGATACTGTCTTTTGATATGCAAAACCCTAAAAACTTGAACCCCAATTTTTCTATTTTTTTTCTCTTTGTCACCTGTGTCTTTTATGTCACATCCATGAAATCATTCCCATATCAATGCCGTGAAGTCTTCCCCTTTTTTTTCTTCCAAGAATTTTATTAATTTAGGTCTTACATTTAGGTCTTAAATCCACTTTGAGTTAGTTTTTGTATATGATGTTAGGTAAATTTTGCTTGTAGCTGACCAGTTTTCCTCAGCACCACTTGTTGAAAGAAAACTGTCCTTTTCCCATTGAATACCATGGGTACCTTTGTAAAAAATTCATTTACTCATATATGTGAAATTTAATTTCTGGGTTCTCTCTTCTGTTCCGTTGGTCTATGTCTTCATGCTCGCACCTCACTGCTTTGATTACTGCAGCTCTCTAGTGAATTTCGTAAGCAGAAAGTATAAATCCTCATATTCTAGCTTTGTTTTATTTGCATGATTGTTTTGGCTTTTCTTGATCCCTTGAAATTCCATATGAGTTTTAGGATGGGATTTCTTACTCATTTGAAACAGAACACAACAAATGAAACAAAAAACAATAACAAAATCCTCAGCATTAATAATAACCAGAGAAATGCAAATCAAAACTATGAGATACCAGATAGAATGGCTATTATCAAAAACACAAAAATAAATGCTGGCAAGCACCTGGAGAAAAGGGAGCTTTCACATACAGTTTGTGGCAATGTCAATTAGTACAGCCAGCACGGAGAACATTAGGAAGGTCTTAAAAAATCTAGAGATACATATACCATATGATTTGTCTCAGTTTTCTAATATATACCAGGAACCCTAAAATCAAAAATTAAAATATTAATTTTAAATTAACATATAGAATATATTATCTTTAAACTATAGTTTATTTTAAAATTATAAGCTAAATATATTTGTGGGCACTTTAGGATATTCAATTTGATGCTTCTTATTCCAGTTTGGACCCACCATGACTCTCCATGGGATAAAAAACCAGAACACAACTTGTTTAGCTTAATACACTCAGTTTTCTATAAATGCATGATGTATGGGTACAGAAAGTCAGAAATCATATCCCTTAGCTGTTTTCATATTGGAACGTTGTCATGTAAAAATCCATAGTTTTTCCTTAAAATATGTAGTATAAAAATAGAGGATATAAATATTTTATTATAATTGCTAGAATCACACTTTAATGGTAAAATGATACAAAATTATTAACACTGTCACAAAAGCCAAGACAAATGTATTTGTTACAGATGCAGGCATTCATGGAAATCATGTTAGAGTGGATATGAGAACAATTTAGGATTATTTACAATGCAATTACCTAGGAGGTTTGAACTGAAGAGAAAACAAAAAGGACATAAATGGATGAAAAAACAAATGACAAGAATAACACCTGATTTTTTCCTTAAAGAGAAGCCCGTCAGGAAGGGAATCAGGAGCATTTAAAATGTAATATAGCTGTGTGGGATTTTCTTCCAGGACTGAGAGCCACACTGTTATCCAGTGAAAAATGAATATGAGACATTTATTGCTGCTGGGGGATCCCCTGGGCTGCCTGTGATAGGCTTGGACTGAGGCTCTGCCTGAAGGTTATGTGAAGACTTCGTCATTCAAAGTCGGTACCACTGACAAGCACTATCCTCAGTAGGGCTAGACTGAGCTCTGGTGGACAAACAAAGGGGCAAGATATATTAGAAAGTGCGTGGATTCAGTCTCCCTTCTCACTGCTACCCATTCAGACTGATGGCATGTGATTTTGATTCCCTCTGGCCAGGGTCACTGATCATGCTGTAAGGAAGCTTATCATCAGTAAATACACATTGATCACATGTATGAGATATACACATGCCAGTATAGACATCACTAAAGAACACCAGCTATTAAATTATGATTGTATTCATTTTAGACCCTGAACAATAATTCTCTAAGCTTGATCAACCACTCTTTTTAACAGACCCAATACTAAATAATTTTTGGATGTTTCAAAAAAAAAAATCAAATTTGTCCTCACTAACCTAAGATTTACAGCTCCAGAGGGTGGTAAGAAAAGAATATTCTATAGATTTTGATAGATTCTCTGAAAAGGAGTTCCCAGGTGATTTTGAAATGCTAACATTATTGAAATAAATGAAAGATTTGCCATGAAGGTTACTTTAAAATATAGAACTTTAATCTAGGATGAGTATGTATCTATTTCTATTAGTAAGTTCTGAAATATTCATCAATATACTAGATGTTTTACCTTTTACTCTCTCAATTCTTGATTCTATGTTCATCCCCTACAAGTAGAACTATTCATCCATTAATCTTCACCAGGTCAGTAAATGACTGCTCTACTAGTTTGCCAATTCAAAGACTTTATAGTCAACTGGAACTCCTTTTAATTTTTCATAGACTGCAACCAATCTCACAGCAAATCTTACCAGGGTAATATAGATGTGTAATTTAGATGTGTATAGAAGTATCTATAGGTATACCATACTAAATTATATAGCTAAAAGATATTATACTCGTTTTTATTTAAATGAAATTTACTTTTAGCTAATACATAAAAATAAAAATTGTATGTATCAGTGAGGTTACATGACGTCTCAATACATGTATATGTCGTGTGGCATTGAAATAATTTTTATGTTGAAAACTTTTGAAATCATTTCCTCTACCTTTTGAAATGCAGAGTACATTACTGCTACCTAAAGTCACCATATTGGGCAATAGCACAGCAGAGCTTCTTGCTCCTAGCTGTGACTTGGTACCCACTGATCAATCTTTCCCTATCCCTCTTACTCTCCGCAGCCTCTGGTAATCAGCATTCTCTTTTCAACCTCTATGCACCAACTTTTAGATTTCACATGAATGAGATATGGTACTCATCTTTCTGTATCTTACTCTAAAATACAATTTTTCTATACATAATTAGTCTCATGAAAAGTAAAGCAATTCTTTGTAGGCCAACAATGAAAAGAATTCACAAATCCTGTGTTTTCGTCTGTCCTGGGTAATTGTCTATGACCACTGACCTAGAACTTGCATTTTAGGGGCAGGGGTCACAAAAACAGTGCAAAAGTGTCAAATTAGAAGCCTGTGAGTGGTGAGAGTTGGGACTGACGATTTTGCCCGTGAGACTCCTCACATCCTGTCGGGCAGGAATCTGTCTGAAGGAAAGAAAGAGCTTCTTAAGAATTGCTTATGATCATTTCCTGAGGGGGGTTATACCTGAATTTGTGTTATATGTATAGTCCCCCCAAAAAAATTAAGGAAAAACTTCTTTTATAGTTTAAAATTTGTTCTAATTAGTTATACATGACAGTAGAATGCATTTTGACATATCATAAATAAATGGAGTATAACTTCTCATTCTTCTGGTTGTATGTGGTGTAGAGTTATACCAGTCATGTAATCCTATGTGTACATGTGCTAATGATGTACAGTTCATCCAACTATCCTTCCTACCCCTCTCCCTTCCCTTCACTCTCCTCTGCCTAATCAAAACTAGCTCTATTCTTCCTTACTCTCCCTCCCTTATTGTGAATTAGCATCTGCATTTCAGAGAAAATGTTTGGCCTTTAGTTTTTGGGGATTGGCTTATTTCACTTAGCATGATATTCTCCAGCTCCATCCATTTGCCTGCAGATGCCATAATTTCATCCTTCTTTAAGGGTGAGTCATATTCATTGTGTATATATACCATATTTTCTTAATCCATTCATCTGTTGAAGGGCATCTAGTTTGGTTCCATAGTTTGGTTATTGAGCTGCTATAAACATTGATGTGGCTGCATCACTGTAATATGCTGATTTTAAGTCCTTTGAGTATCAAGCAAAAAGTGAGATAGCTGGGTCACATTAAAAATTCAATGGAAAGTATTGTTAAGCAAAAACATTTTTAAAAATCACTCCTTTTTATCTTTGTTAGTTCATCCTCTCCTGCCTAGCACTTAACACTGCAGGATTTGAGCTCTTAGCTTTTTTCTACCCTCATTCCTCAATGTACATTTACTCATGTATTTGTGTCTCTCTCTGCCTAAACTCCAAGTTCAAGTATCCAGCTGTCACTAGACATCTACATCTGGATGTCTGAGGGGGCATTTCAAACTTAAGATCCATAACTGAATTTCTGATGTCCCCTCACTCCTCACTAAACCAGCTCCACCTCAGTCTTCCCAATCTCAGTGGCTCAGTTCAAAGCTTGGAATAATCTTTGACTTCTCTCTTCCTCTCACATCCCACATCCAATCTGACAGGAAATTTGGTAGGATCTATGCTCAAAAATATGTCTTGTTCTGCTATTGTGCTTGGTCTCCTGGTTGGATTGTTGGAATAATCTCCTAATAGATCTAGGAGACTGCTTCTATCTCATTAGTCCATTTTTAGTACACCAAGTAGTTGGAATGAGCCTCTTCAAATATAAGACAGATCATGTTATTTTTCTTCTCCCATCTTGAAGTTACTGTGAGTTTCTCTAAAAGGGAAGTCATGTTCTCACAGTGGCCCACAAGATCCTGTGAAATTCAACTATACCACTTGTCTGATCGCACATCTTACTACAGTTCCCCTCACTTATTCCCCATAGTCACAGTTGTTCTCAATGTTTCAGAAACACACTATGGAATTCCCCTCTTAGACCTTTGCAATAACGTTTCTTTTTCTCTGCAATGCTTTTGTCCCCAGTGGCCACATAACTTGCTTCCTTACCTTCCCAAGGCTTTCTTCAAAAATCACCTTCTCAATGATAACTTCGCTAACCTCTTGAAATTACAACTTGCCCCCTCACTTGTATCCCTAATTCTGTTATGATTATGTTCTGTGTTTTTCCATAACATTATCTTCCTCTAACATACTATATAGTTGTAATTTACTACATTTATTATCTATTTTACAGTGTCAGAAGGTAAGCTCAACTTCTTTGTTTGTTGATTTTATCCAAAGTGCCAGAACAACATTTAACACAACAAAGGCCGTCAAATAAAATCTGATGATGGAATTAAATGAAGTCAGAATCCATAATACCCCAATAAAAAAAATGGACAGCATAAGAGACAAAAAATCACAAGTCATTTTCATTCATAAGATAGATGTAAAAACTCCAAACAAAATTCTACATTAGAAATCTAAATTTGCCAATGCATAAAACCTGTGTTTAGTGTAAAAGTCTGAAATTGTTTCAACACAAAATTCATTAATTTTTATTACTTTGTTACATAATTATCTCACTAGATAAGGAAAATCATATTATAAAATAAAATTCATAAAAATGTCTTAGTAGACTAGAATAGAAGAAAATATTCTCAACATCTTAAAAAGACTACATTAGCATCACTCAATGGGGAAAATTTAAAAACATTTTCTTCGAAACAGAAATATGAAAATAAGGATGCTTGCTATCATTACATATATGCAATATTTTTCAGGAGGTAATAATGATCTAAAGCAAGAAGAATGGAAATCATAAAGACTTGGAAAGGAGGGGAAATACCATTATTAATAGGTGATACAGTTTTATATAAAAATCTGTAATTATTGACAACTTACTTAAATTAATAAGTTTAGTAAAATCAATGTATCAAAGTTTAGTATATTTCTACACCCCAGCAACAACCAACTAGAAAATATAATTTAAAAAGAAGATGCCATTTACAGAAGTAACAACAACATCAAAAATAAATACCAATTTAACAAATGATGTGCAAGATGTCAGTATGGTGAAATCCAAGTAAGAGGAGAAATGGAACATGTTTATAATCTGAAAGACTCAATATTGTAAAAATGGCAGTTCTCTCCAAATTGATGTATGACTACATACATTTCTAGTTAAAATCTAATTAAGATAGTTGCTTTTCTTCATGTAACTTGACAAGCTGATTCTAAAATGTTTTTGGAAAAGCAATGTATTTTAAAAAGAAACAGGAATTCAAAGCTTCCATTTTAGCTAACAAAATTTATTGTAAAGCTACGGTAACTATGTAACTATGGTAATGTGAAGCTTTGGGGTCAAGGGTGGCAAATAGATCAGTGGAACACAACAGCCTAGGAACAGGCCTACTTGTCTGTCAAAATCTGGTAAATGACAGAACTGGCATTGTATATTAGCTGGGGAGAGGAAAGAGGATAAACAATCCAGTACATGGTACTCTGACAATTTCTCATGCACATGAGAAGTACTAAAATCAATTCTGACCCCAGACAATACATATAAATCAATTCTAGATGGCTCGATGATTTAAGTGTTAAACACAAAACAAAATTTCAAAAGACAATATACAAAAATTTTTTTTATAATTCAAGAATCTGAGGAGGAAATAATTCTTAAATAAGATGCCAAAGCACAAATAACAACAACAACAACAACAATAACAATAATGATAATAATAAACTTTAAGTATTTAGTTTTTTCATTGAAGTTAAAACATGTCTATCAAAAAACATGGTAAAGGGGCTGGGATGGTGGCTCAGCAGTAGAGCGCTTGCCTAGCATGTGTGAGGCACTGGGTTCAATCCTCAGCACCACATATAAATAAATAAAATAAAGGTCCATTGACAACTGAAAAATTTTTTAATAAAACATGGTAAAGAAAATGAAAACAAAAATCTGAAGGAGGATATTTCCAGAGACACACACAGAAACATTCATGCTAAGCCATCATGTGAGGAACTGTGCAAGGATCTGAGTTTCTACCCTGCTTGCAAACTAATGTTAGCCTGTTAGTTTCATAGATATAGGATTAGAATCAAAATGTAGTTTATTCTTCATAGCAGAAGCAACATAGTAACACTGAAGCCTCTAATCCCTTAAGATGGTGTGATGAGGGCCTCCTGTTACCTGTTGCCTATACAAGCAAGGGACTGCCTTATACAGAGGAACCCTGAGATTAAGAGACTGATATACAAGTGCTGCTGGCAAACTTGTGCCCACAACCAGAGACAGAAATTATGTTATTAGGCTGAAATGTAAACAAATCTCTCTGGGGAGAAGAGGAGGCATCTTTACTAGTCTGTAATGCCTTTGAGAGGGCGATGCCTCTACTGTTATTATTTGAGAATATAAATAAATTAGTTCATGAGCAAATCACTCCATCTTTTCAAGGCTATTTGCTTAAAAACAAATACTCACGAAAAGATAGGACTGGAGCAAATTGGCTATTAGTTTCTAGATGTTTGGCCATGAGAGAAATTAATAGAGAAATGTATCCCAACACTTCATATCACAGCATGGTTTGTGATAGCAGAACAAAGCAAAAACCACAAGACATATATTATGAAATATCCGAACAAAGAAATACTATGCAAGTGTTAAAAATGAAATCAATCTCAGTTTATCATCATGTATGAATCTTACATTAACAAAAAGAGAAATGCACAGAAGTATATACATTATCAGAGCTCAGAAACAGGTAAAATACCTTGATTAGAGTTGACATGTGAGATAAAATTATACAGGAAATGAGAATGATTAACATAAAACACTGTTTAACTCTGAGGAGAAAGAAAAGGGAATTTTGACAGCCTGATTTTCTTGAGCGGGGCTATGGTATTCTTTCCATTCATGCTCTTTGAACTGCTCATGTGAGGTGGTACACAGTATTTTATATGTGTGATTTCACAATTTCAGAAAAACAACTAAAAAGGAGTTCAAAGGCTATATTACAATTCAGTGGAGAGGGGGAAAAGTGGGGAAAACTTGTGTATGGAAAAATCAAATAAGTTTTTAATGTAGACCAACATTTTCCAATAGAATGGTCTATGGTGACAGAAAAGCTCTATACTTCTCCAATGATCTGCAACTGGGCATGGCAGCCACATAACCAGAATAGTTATCTTAGCAATGTGCAATCATCATTCACCCATCTACTTAAAAACCAAGAGTGAGTAATTCAAACCCCACAACTGTGTTGTTTCTCACCCCTTCCCTTCTTTAAGTATTATGCATTTATTATTAAAATTATATCCTTTTCTTTCTTGTCTCCATCTTATAATGGTTTAAAGGAAAAACAATCAAGTGATTTGTGCCAAAGGAGAGAAAAAAAAATAGAATCAATCCTTAATAAGTCAAAGAGGTTGTTACTTATTTTCAGATAAAGTGTATTTTTAAAATCCAGTGTTCCACATCTGCTCTTGCAAAACGGTAGCTACTAGACATATGTGATATTTACATTTAAATGATCAAAAAAATTTAAAAATGAAGTCTGTTTTCTCAGTTATCCTAGCTGCCTTTTTTTTTTTTTTTTTTGGTACTGGAGATTGAACTCAGGGGCACTCGACCACTGGGCCACATCCCCAGCCCTATTTTGTGTTTTATGTAGACACAGGGTCTCATTGAGTTGCTTAGCACCTCACCCTTGATGAGGCTGGCTTTGAACTCGAGATTCTCCTGTCTCAGCCTCCCTAAGTGCTGGGATTACAGGCGTGCACCACTGTACCTGGCTCCTAGCTGCCTTTTAAAGCAGCTCCTTGCTGCCTCATGCTTCAGCTAAGTAGAACTGCTTCTTGCCTAAATATGGCTCCTCATTCCGTCTCGCTCTGAACTTTCCACATGCTCTTCCCCTTTCCTGGAATATTCTTTTATATGTCTACTTACTATCTACTTTTGTTACTGTTGTTACATGTTTATCTGCCTCTGTCCCATCCTAGACTACAAATTCCTGGAAGCAGACATATCTTTTTGCTGTCACATCTTCACACCCTAATGCAGTGTCTCTCACTTAGTTGCCCAATGAATACTTGTCACTTGAACACAGGCATCATGCATGGGCAAATGCAGCATTTGAACCTGTAAACCACCCTGACTTTCAGCAATCCTTTTCTTTCTTTTCCTTTTGGCCTTAGTTTAGGCTCCTTTTATCTCTTAGTAAGTCTACTATAATAGTCTCTTGTCCTAGCTATTCCGACGTCCTTCCCTTCCATTGTCTTGCACCAGATATAGAGTGCTGTTCCCACTACATCCAGCTCTGAGGCTCTGATCACATCACTTCTTTGCTAAATAATTTTCAATGATTTCTCACTGCTCGCATTATAAAGGTCAGAGCCCTTAACACACTCACAAAGAATTTCTGCAGGTAGCAATGATGTACTCTCTTGGTTTTATCTCTCATTATTCTTTTATTCTACTAATATCCATACTCTCATTCTACTAATATTAGAAGAGTAACCAGAGGACATGCTCCACAATTTTCTGTTCATGCTGCTCTCATCCTTTGGAATATTCTTCCTCTCCTTCTAATAAAAGTTTAGCTATGCTTCCAGGCTCTGCTCAATTGCCACTCTGTTATAAATATTTCTCTGACTCTCCTGGGGGACAACACAATCTCTTTCTCCTGTGTTCTCAAAGCATTTTGTTTTTACCTTCTTAGGCACTTATTATCTCCTACCTTCTGTGAAGAATATTCTTGAACTTGCAACTCAGTAATAAAGTGTGAATGGATCTTATATATTTTTGTATCCTCCAGAGTGCCTTGTCCATATGTGTTCAATGAATGTTTGTTGAATTTAAAATATTAAAGATATCAAGACAATGTTAAACTTGAAGTCACAATAAATTGCATATTTCACCTTTTATCCAAAAATCTATGAATGGTGACCATACAAAACCTAGTGGTAGTTTCATTAATGTGTTTCTTTTCCAAGCATAGTAACTTCTCTCACTTACATGAAAAGAAGATTAGCTTCATTGATAAGGGCATGAGATTCTTGCACTTCTTAAACTGTCATAATTAATAAGAATTGTGAATATTTAACATATTTTCCATGTTCAAAAATTAATTCAGGAATAACATGGCTAAAGCATTTAGAAAACAAGTGAGGTTCATGTACTATTTCAGAAATTGTTCTCTGTGATATCTTAAACTTTCCATAGCCCATAACATTGCCAAACAAAGGCTGTTGTTTCTCTTATATTCTACAGTAGAGACATTACTTTTGCATTCTTGACCCAATAAAATATTTGTTGCTTAAATAAACAAGAACTTGTGCTATAGTATAACATGAAGGGATTTATATTTTTATTTCCATTTCTTCATTTCACTTGTAACCTAGGAAAAGTCATCTCTCCTTTTTTTTTTTTTTTAAATTTTATTTATTTATTTTTTTCCCAAAAGTTGCATTTTAATACATGTTGGCAAACATAACAGAAAAAAACAAATTATCAGAAGCTGTACACACTATTCACTGAAAACATTTGTTGAGGCAAATAGAAAAAAATTGTTACAATCATAATTTTTCTAACTTTGCACAAAATTATAAGCAGATTACATTCTTCATATTAAACATCTTT
>CM053410.1:24561333-24595480 GCA_028644305.1 Xerus rutilus | reverse complement strand
GCCGAAAAGTCATCTCTTTAGAAAGAAGTCTTTTGTGTGTGTGTGTGTGCTACCAGGGATTGAACTGAGAGGTACTTGACCACTGAGCCACATCCCGAGCCCTATTTTTTGTTTTATTTAGAGACAGGGTCTCACTGAGTTGCTTAGCGCCTCGCCATTGCTGAGGCTGGATTTGAACTCGCAATTCTCCTGTCTCAGCCTCCCAAAGTGCTGGGATTATAGGCATACAAGAAGTCCTCTCTTTAGTAATACTTTAGATGGCTGAGGGCAAAGAGCTTTCATAGATGATCTGAGATAGTCTTTAAAAAAATTTGTTCTTTTTAGTTATACATGACAGAATATATTTCGATATATTTATACAAGCATGGAATATATCTTATTCTAATTAGGATCCCAATCTTTTAGAAGTACACAATGTTGAGATTCACTGGTGGTATATTCATATATTTACGTAGAAAAGTTAGGCCAGATTCATTCCACTGTCTTTCCTATTCCCATCCCCCGTCCCTTCCCTTCATTCCTCTTTGTCTAATCTAATCAACTTCTGTTCTCCCCCCTCTCCCCCCACTTGCTGTGGGTTAGCATCCACATACCAGAGAGAACATCTGACCTTTGGTTTTTTGGGACTGGCTTATTTCACTTTGTATGAATCTCCAGATCCATCCACTTAACAGAAAATGCCATAAAATCATTCTTCTTTATGGCTAATATTCCACTGTGTATATCACAATTTCTTTATCCATTCATCTGTTGATGGGCATCTAGGTTGGGCATCAATAGCTTAGCTATTGTGAATTGTGCTGTGTCATGTAGTATGCTGATTTTAAATCCTTTGGAAATATACCAAGGAGTGGGATAATTGGGTCCAATGGTGGTTCCAGTCCTAGTTTTATGAGGAATCGCCATACTGTTTTACAGAGTGGTTGCACTAATTAGCAGTCTCACCAACAATGTGTGTACCCTTTTCCCCACATCCTCCCCAACATGAACTGTTACTTGTTTTCTTGATAATTGCCATTCTGATTGAGATAAAATCTCAGTGTAGTTTTAATTTTGCAGTTCTCTAATTGCTAGAGATGTTGAACATTTTTTCATGTATTTGTTGACCATTCGTATTTCTTCTTTTTTTTTTTTATATTATTTTATTTTTTTTCCCAAAAGTTGCATTTTAATACATGTTGGCAAACATAACAGAAAAAAACAAATTATCAGAAGCTGTACACACTATTCACTGAAAACATTTGTTGAGGCAAATAGAAAAAAATTGTTACAATCATAATTTTTCTAACTTTGCACAAAATTATAAGCAGATTACATTCTTCATATAAAGATGTTTAGTATTTCTTCTTTTGACGTCTCTGTTTAGTTCCTCTGCCCATTTATGATCTAGAGTTTTGTGTATGTAAGCTATTTGAGTCCTTTGTGTATTCTGGAAATTAACACCTTATCTGATGTGTGGGTGGCAAAGATTGTCTCCTATTCTTCAGGCTTTCTATGCTTGTTTCCTTTGCTGTGAAGCTTTTTAGTTTGATACCATCCCATTTATTGATTTTTTAAAAAATTTTATTTCTTGCATTTTAGGAGACTTGTTGAAGTTGGTTCCTAAGCCAAAGTGTTGGAGTGTTGGGCCTGTATTTTCTTCTAGTAGGCACAGGGTTTCTGGTCTAATATCTAGGTCTTTGATCCCCTTTGAGTTTTGTGCAGGGTGAGAGAGAGGAGTTAAATTTCATTCTACTACCTATGGATTTCCAATTTTCCCGGCACCATTTGTTGAAGAGGCTATCTTTTCTTCAGTGTATGTTTTTTTCACCACTTCTAAAGCTTTCATTTAGCCGTAGGTACCCTAATCTCTCTTAATAAATTCCTCCAACACTATCAATGCCACCATGGTCACAAATGTTTTATTGAAGGTTGATGGTGTGCTCGATATTTCATGGAGTTTATTGGTAAATTTCAGTCTTTGCCTGTGGAAGCACTCTCTGGATAAGACAGGGAAAGCAGAAGATTCTGCAGGAGAAATTGCAGACAAGGCAGAGACATTTATGCCCTTGCCATGAGTAGGGATGGTCAAACATCACAAGAGATTAGTTTCCAAGATAAGAGATTTGCTTTTATGAAAACCCCCCAAGAATGGACTCAGGCCAGTCTGGCATCTGCTGTTGAGCACACACATCCTGGCCAACTACTTCGGGTCAGTAATCAGGAAGTATTTCTTCTGCTAGAATGAATCGCATGTGGAAATGTCCTCTGAAATAGGAGCCCACAGCCATATCGAATGTCATCTGCAAGTGGCAAAAATTGTATCTTCTCATTAGCAGGGTTAATAGGCACCTTTCAGGAGGTCCTATTTCAAATTGTGTTTTTCCAGGCATGATTGAAGGGGCTTTTGAAATTTAATCAGGCACAAAATAAGTTACACATACTGTTCCTGTGAGAACTGTGTTCACCTGATAGAAACATTATAAGCAAGCTATGTTTTACTGACCTCAACATCTTTTTACAGAGATCTATGGAAAATGACAAATGGAGTTCAGCAATCAAATCGACATTTCATGGATGGCCTCTCTTGCTAACCCCATGCAGCTCATAGGCGGCCACCTATTATGATTCACTTCCTCTCAGGAGGCACTAACTTGTTCAATGAGATAACATCAAATGTCTGTGACACTCTTCTTTCCAATGGGACTGACAGCCACTGTCTCCCAAGTGGATGGAGAATTTGACATGGTTGGAATTGAGGCAAAATCTTCCTGGGATATCTAGGTAGGATTTCTGGTTGCTGCTGGAGTGGATGGGTATTTTCATTCAGTCACAAATTAACAGAGGATGTTTTTTCTTATTGAATCATGGGCAAGTAGAATAAAATAGGACCTGATAGTCTTCTTTGTTCACATGAAAAAAAATGTTTGACTCATAATGACTGCAAATATTTATGGGGTGATATTTCAACATATATTAAACTGTAAACCATATATATTATCTACTTTTCTATCTATCTATCTATATATATGTTTATTTATTTATTTTTTTAGAATCTCTCTACCAGCCGTTTTGAAATATTGATGTCAACAAGAGTTATGCTACAGTGATATAGAATACTCCAAGTTTTTCTTTCTATCCAGCTTCACCCTTGTAATCACTAACCATCCTGGCTCTTATCCTCTCATCCTTCCCAGGCTCTGGTAACCACTAATCTCTACTACTATGGGGACAACTTTTTAGCTTCCTCATTCAAGTAAGAATGTGCAGTATTTGTCCTTCCTTGTCTGATTTCCATCACTTAACATGATATCCTCTAGTTTCATCCATGATGTTGCATATGACAGAATTTCACAGCTTAATAATATTCCATGGTCCATATGTACCACATTTTCTTTAGCCATTCATCTCTTGATGGACATCTGAGTTTGATTCCATATCTTGGCTAATGTGAACAAGGCTACAATAAACGTGGAAGTGCACATGTCTCTTTGACATACTGCTTTTAATTTCTTTGGATATCTACTTAGTAGTGGGATAACTGGATCATGTGATAGTTCTTTAATTTCTAGTTTTTGGAGGAAGCTCTATACTGTTCTCTATAATGGCTATACTAATTTACATTCACACCAACAGTGTATGAGAGTTTCCCTTTCTCTATATCCACACCAGTATTATTTATTTTTTGTCTTTTTGATATAGCAATTCTAACTCAGGTGAGATAATCTCTCTTTATTCCCTAATGAGTATGATGTTGAACCTCTTATCATATACTTGGTCACTGTATGCTTTCTTTTGAAAAATATCTATTCAGATCATTTGTTTACTTTTAAATCAGATTATTTGAGTTTTTCTTTCTGTTGTGGGTAGGTTTCCCTTGTTTTTCCTTTTTGGCAATAAGAATATTTCACATGAGATCTACCCTTTTGACAAAATTTTTAAGTGGCATATTACAATTTTGTTGAAGATCAGTCAGAAGTGTGGGTTTATTTCTGGTCTCTTCTGTTCGATTGGGCTACATGTCTGTTTTTATGCCAATACCATAGTATTTTAATTTTTGTATCTTTATAATATGTATTGAAATTAGGAAGTGTGAGATTTTTACTCTTTCTTAGAATTATTCTGGCTATGTAGGATATTTTGTGGGTCCATATCAATTGTAGTATTATTTTCCTATTTCTGTAAAACATGCTGTAAGAATTTGGATAGATTACATAAAGTATATAGATTGCTTTGGGAAGTATGGAAATATTTAAAAATATTAAAAATCTTCCAATTGAAGAACACAGTATGTCTTTCCATTTTTTGTGTCATCTTTAATTTCTTTCATTAGTGTTTTATAGTTTTCATTTTACAAGTCTTTAGCTTCTTTGGTGAAGTGTGTTCTCAAGTATTTTATTCTTTGATGATATTGTAAATAGAAATATTTTGTTAATAAGTACAACTGTGTTTGATTTCTTTTTATAAGCAATCATTTTTACAAGCAGAATTCATCTTGACCCATTAGAAAATATGGAGGTAAGCAGCCAAACAAAATTCTTCTCAAAATGTTAATCTTTAACTTTATTAAGAGGAATGTGTGGTTTCTGAGTACCTACTAAGTGACAGACATACCATTAAACTCTACATGTATTATTTTATTTTATCCTGGGTTCTATCTAACATAGATATTATTAAACCCACTTTGAAGAAAAGGAAAACATATTTAAAGAAGGATTAGGTACCTCACTGAAATTCATGTACCTAAAAAGTGGTGAGATCCAGATTAAATTCTGGTCCATTGTGTTCTAAAGTCCACACTCTTGCCCTAAATCCACACTATCCTATAAGTCAAACACAGGCCTTGCTTAGTTCTAGTATGTTGTACACCTGAAACTACTTTTAATATAAGCTAAAAAATTATCAGATAGGTAGAGGTGACCTAAATTACTTTCAGTGTTATCCCCAGATACGTGTAGATTTTCTAGAATGAAGTTTTGTATTTTGGCAGGTTTTGTAAACTGCCTAGAAAGAAGGAAAATATTATTCTCTTGGTGAGAGGGTGTCTAGTCTGTCCATATCCAAAGGACTCCCTGATTCTTTTCTATTGGCTTTTTTCTCCTTAGAATGTGAAGTTGAAAATAACCTTGTAGGACACAAGACCTAAACACTTACTTTATGGATAAGCAATCCACAGAAATTCTAGAAAGGCCAATTGAGTTGGTTAAGATTATGTGATATTTAGTGGCTCTGTTAGGAATGACATCTACCTCTGAAGCCAGGGCCTTCTTTTTTAGTCAAATTGCTACTTTCCAATTTACTCACATTCATATTGTATAAAGTCAATTTGACCACTTATTTTTTATATAAACAACTTTTATAGATTGACTACTTCCAACAAAATTACCACACACTCTGTTTTTCTTTATCACACATTCTGAAATGAATAGTATACAGATATTGCCTCTTTGAACATCTGCCTGGCCTTTTTAAACTAGAAACTAAATTTCTTGAGAAATCCCTTCTTAATTATCCTGTAAACACTCAAGCAGTCATAATATTTATAGATGTTCATTAAGCCTGAGTTGATTATCCTGTTTGCTTGACGTTATTTATTAATGCTAGTGCACATCAAAAGCCATCTTTTAACAAGAATTCATTATTAGGTCAATGTGTCTATTACTCATGGCTTTTTGATGCCCTGGGACATAGGAATAGACATAGAGACACTAGTTTGTACAGTTACTAAGGTCTTGCCTATGCCTTTAATAATACAGCACAAGACTTCTATTCAATGGAGGAAGGAAAGGAAAATGAAATAAAACCACATCCCTCCCCAAGTCCTCATAATCCCAGACAACCTTGTTAACAATAAGGCTTAGCAGAAGGGCAGAAAAGAATATAAAATGATAGCCAGAAAGATGAGTCTCCTAAGTGGTAGAGTTATACCATTATGTATGGTCTTTGATTCAAACTTCAGAGAGTCAGTTAAGAAAGAAAATATAGATGTAAGATTCTAGAGCGCATGAACAATCTTGAACTGCTAAGTTCCTTTGAAAAATGAGCTCAGCGCTGCTTAGCTGTAGAGTGAAAGCAAATTGATTTATGTCGAAATAAATTACTGGGTGCCATTTCTGAAGACCCAGAAGATTCTGTAGGTTGAATATTTGTGAATTTATATCTAATTTTAGGGACCAGGACATTTCTGTTCCCTTCACCATTTTCCTTGCCTTATAAAAGGAGATCAAAATAAATGTCATTTACGAGAACTAACTGATGGCTTCCTCAGGTTGCACTGTTTTAATTAGAGAAATAAAAAGAAAAGGCCAGATTCTGCCATTCAGTGAAGAGAATCTTTTATGAAAGGCTTACAAAAGCATAAGACAGATTTTTATTTGAAAATGAAAAACAAAATTTGTAAAAAATAAATTAGAAAAAAGACTTTAAGCAATGGAGTAGGACTAGATGGAGATTCTTTATTGTATATAACTTTGGAGGAAATTGGCACATTTTGAAACTAGATTTACACTTTCTATATCAAAATCTCTTGGAAACAACTAGTTTGAGGAACAAGGTACAAAAACTTGTCCTGTATAGTTTATAATATTTGCTTCTATTGTTATTCTCTCCTTTTATTCCCTCAGTTTTCTTTTTTCTGTGAGACAGAACTCTGCATGAAAATACTTCAAACCATGTAGTTCATAAAGAAGAATACATTGTTTTGGTATTTGAATTGTTAAGACACTAACTTAATATTTTTTAATTGGATTATTTTAATTATGGTAACAAAAGTGATTGAAAGCTATAAATAAACTTTTTCTCGAGCCATTTTTTGCATATTATTTTTATAAATAAAATGTATAGAAATTTTATAAAAATAAGAAATTAGCATTTATATTAAACTCCAACTCTCTTTTAATAATGCACTTGCTAAGTTTTTCAACCACAGATCTGATTGTCTTTTAAAAAAAGGAAATAATTATCTCATGATATGCATAAAGAAAGGTCAGAGAATTTTACGTTCTTTCTGATACCCACTGAAATTAAAGTGAATTAAGAAGAGCAATTGACCTTTACTTTTTCTATCATCACTTGCAAATATAAAACGTCATGTCAATATTATTTCAATAAGTAGCATAAAAAGCAAAGCAAATAAATAAAACAATTTGCATGTATTCAGCTGGTCTTCTTAGGCAATAGCACTAGGCCAGTGTCTTGTTTTTTTTTGGAATAAGAGCCAGGCCTGCTTTGCCTTTCTATCTAATTTTACAAAAAACTAGGACAATGGCAACATGTCATCACTGAGGGCATACTGTGAAAGATTTATCTTCCTGTGTTCAAACAAATCATTAGATTTATCTTTTTTGGTATCATAGGTCTTCATTGAGTCAAATAAACCATATTTTGTTTACTACACTGGAAAGATATAAATGCTAAATACTGTTTAACTTTATTTTATGAGTGAATATTATATCCTTCTTTCCAGTGACCTTTTATTGCCTTGTGAATAAAGAAATAATTTGCTAGACAGAAATAGAAGCAAGAGAGTGATGGAATTTATGAGCAGACCAACTCTCCCTAAAACTGAGAGATAAACACAATCATTTTAGAATAAAAATAGAGAATAAACATAGAATTTTTTGTACCCTGATTTCAAAACTTTTACAAACTTTATAACATATAGTACATAACAGGTAAGATTTAAATGGTATACAACTCATCAATCTCTTCTAACACAGAAATAAATTGAAGACGAGTGATAGAAATGTTACTTGGCCAAACCATCACACAGTTTTTGCTCTTTAAAAAATATCAAAGAACAAACACTGAAAAATGGGAGAGGAGATCACCTTTCATGAAATAAAAAGTAACCTGACAGCCTCCAAAGGAAACTGTGGGGCACAGTGGTTAAGACCAGGGTCTCTGGAATATGATGAAACCTCTTATAGTTGTGTGACATTGGGCAGGTCACCTGCTTCCTGAATCTCAGTTTCTTCATGTGTAAGGTAGAGATCATATCATTTCCTATCTTATAATGATAGGAAGAAACCTAAATGAAGTTGAGAGCAATGTAAGACACTTTGCCTTGTACTCTACTGCACTTTAAGCACTGGACAAATATTAGCCATTATTAATTTTACAGCTCTGTTTTATTATCAGATTCAATCACAGTGGCACCTATTAAAGTTGTGGCCTTCCTGCAAAAATTTGAAAAATATAGCCTGTCAAACCTGAATGCATTCTCTATCAAAATATTCTGGACAAACTTTCTGGTTTCAGAGAGACTTAAATACTTAGAGATTTTGCTTGAGATGTAGAAAGTTGGAAAGAATATGACTACCACCCCTTGCAATAAGAAGATGGATATGTCTATGAAATTGTAACTTTTTCTGAATGCACTGGAAAGTTGAGGTCACAAAGCCTGAAACTGAAGGTGAAATAGAAATAATAGCAATTAAATAGCAAATGAAGTTGTCACCCTCAACACAAAACATCCACAGGAGAATTTTAATCTAGGGGTTCCCTGAAGGGGATCTTGGCTAAAGTAAAACCCTTATCCATGTCAAGCCAAGGCTACATTGAATCAAGCCTATATATATTAATAATCTACCAAATGAAAAGTCTGTGTACATTTACTGGCATGAATGCTATTTACCTTAGACACTACTGTCCCATTCAAGATGCCTGACATTCAAACAAGAATTATGAGAAACATAGGCAAAAAAAACCAAAAAAACACATTGTCAAGAAAATCAATAAAATCAGACTCTGATATGATCCAGATGTTGGAAGTCATACAGAAATTTGAAAATAGCTGTATTGATGAATTAATACTATTAATAATAAAAAAGGCACACAAAATGTGAACATATAGGGAGTTTCAGTATTGTCAAACAAACTATAAGATCAAACAACAATGCAGAAATAAATACCATGATAATAGTAATGAACAATGCTCATGAGAAACTCATCAATTGCAAAACCTTTGACACAATCCAGAGGCAGGAGATTGTTGACAGATCTTTAAAGTGCTGAAATTTTTTAAATGCCAACTCCAATTTATATATACTAATTAAAATATATCTTTCAATAATGAAAGGAAAATGAAGAAGCCATTAGTCAAAAACTACTAAGTCTTCAGAGAAACAAATATTGAGAACCCATAACCAGAATATCTGTGCTATAAGAAATAAAGGAATTTCTTCATGCAGGAGGAATATGATGCCAGACAAAAAGTGGGATTTATGCAAAGACATGAGTGCAGGAAGTGGCATCAGTGAAAGTGTATGTGAAGTTCATTATGTTCTTATTTAAATTACTCTACTATAAAATTGTCTAAAAATATAGTAGTGTGTTGTGTTAGCATTTTGTATACAATGTATAATAAACTGTACAGCAATCATCATACAAATCAAAATAGAAATGAGTAATTGGGAGAATAATGTTTAAGGGTCATTACTTGTGAAATTATATAATATTTGAAGATAGGCTGTAATTAATGATGTATATTATGAGCTCTAAAATGACTAATGTCTTTGAAGAGCTATAATCAACAAGCTAATAGAGGAGATAAAAACAAAATGGTAAATTACTCAATCCAATGTGAGGCAGACCAAAACACATATGAGACAGAAGACTAGGAAGATGATATGTTTTTCCATCAATAATGTTAATAATTACACTAAATAAAAATAATATCAGTACATTCTTAAAAGATAAATTATCATATTGGATTAAAAATTAAATGAGACAACTGTATATAATTTACAAGAAACCCACCATAAATATAAAAATATAGATAGGTAAAAAGAGAAAGGCTCTTATAAAACAAACCATTTGATTGATAACCCATATCAAATTAAGGTGACTATATTGATATTAGATAGATTTGATTTCATAGCAAGGAATATTTTAAGGAATAAAGATGAATATTATTTAACAACACAAAGTCAATGTACCAAAAAGATAAAATGATCCAAAACATATATGTACCTAACAACAATGCATCAAAAATCATGAGGCAGAAGCATACAAAATTTATAAGGCAAATAGACAAGGTCAAAATTATAATGGAAACTTTATGCTTTTCTCTCAGTTATATAACAAGTAATCAGAAGGTTAGCAAAAATATTTATGTGAACAACACTGTGAACCATCATCATCTAATTGACACACAACATTCCACTCAATAACAACAGAATAAATGTTCTTCTCAAGTGCATATGAAGTATTAGCTAAGATATTCTAGGTTATGAAAGAAAACAAGAATTTAAGAATCATGCAAAGTGTAATTAGTAAAAGTTTGAAATTGACAGCAAAAAGATGATATAAAATCTCTACGCATATTTGCATATAACTCCTACAAATCAAGGAGAAAAACACAAAACTCTAAAAGAATGACCAAGTGTCAGGTGCAGTTGCATACTCTCAGTGACTAAGGAGGCTGAGACAGGAGGAGAACACGTTTACGGCCAGTCTCAGCAACCTAGCAAAGCCCTAAACAACTTTATTTTGAGGCCATCTCAAAATAACAAAAAAGAATGAGAACGTGGCTCAGTGGTAAAGCACCCCTGCCTGGGATAAATCTCCAGTACCAAGAAATGAACAAGTAAATAAAATAAACAAATAAATAAAATAGAAACAATCAAGTGACATTTATGGGCAAAATGTAGAAAACAAAATTTAAAAATCCAATACATACATGAACAGATATTTAATATCACCAGGATTCATTCAAATGTAATTTGAAGCAATGATCAGATACAATTTTGTGTTGGTCAAATTGGGAAAAAATTCCAAATACTTATAACAAATTAGCAAAAAGTTCCAAATACTGATAACATCAAATTTGGTAAGCATATGATGGATGGAGTAGAATCTTTTATGTTGGTTGTAGAAATGTGTTTTGATCCATCTCTTTTAAAGAACAATGATAATAATTTACAGTAAAATTGAGCAAACTTGCCCTTCTGGCACATGACCAAAAGAAATTTTAAGTATACAAAGAATTCTGGTATTGAGAAAAAACTGGTAATAATACAAATATTATCAATAAAGGAATGGATAAATTGTGGTATAATCATTTAATAAAAATTGATACATCAATTAAAATGAATGGTCATAGAATCATTTCAAAAACAATGTTAAGTGATAAGCTGCAAAAGATAGGTTCAATATATCATTCATGAAAGTTTGAAAAATTCCTACAACCTTACTCCATATTGTTAAGGTATCCACATGTCTTAATACTATAAAATTTACTGGAAGGATATTTCCCATTTTAGAATGGTTATTCATTCTGAGGATTTGGAAGGGGATGTCTAGTAGTGATGGTAATGTAGATGAAAGGACAGATTTCCATGCTTTAATGGCTTTTTAAAAAAAAGCTCTGTAGTGACATGGTAAAATATTAATATTTGCAATATCTGGGTATTTTCGCAGATATTTCTTAAATTTTTCTCTATAGTTTTAAATTTAAAATATTTTATAATCAAAAAGAAATAATTAGAGTGAGTCAACTTGTTCTGGGATAATCACAGTTCAAACAAAAAGATGGGGACTGACAGAAGAGACTGAACTGACAAAACTGGCACCTGGTTAGCTAATGAGAGGGGAAACAGAGACAGAATAAAAGTGGGGAGGGGGAGGATGGAGGAAAAGAGGGAGGATGGGAGGAAGGACTGTGGAGAGATGGAAGATAAAATTAAGGCACTAATGTCAGGTGAGAAAGGATTTTGGTGGGGCAGGGGTGGGAACAGTGGTGCTATTTATAGAGACAGAGACATTAGGGAAGGAATATCATGAAGGAAAGGATGGGTTTAATTTTTTAAAAATAGTGAGTTGGAAACATAATGAGATAACTAGTTTGACCCGATGTCAGTGGATTGTTGAAACTGTTCAAAATGGAGAAAGAAATTAGGGATCAAGCTATAGTGTTTGCGAGCAATAGAACTTGTTATGGATTAGATGTGGTGTCCCCCAGAAGCTCATGTGTGAGACAATGAAGAAAGGTTTGGAGGAGAAATGATTGGGTTATAGCCTTAACCTAATCAGTGAATTGATCCCCTGATAGGGATTAACTGAGTGGTAATTGAACTGGTAGGATGTGGTTGGAGGAGGTGGGAATTGGGGTGTGGCTATGGGATATACACTTTGTATCTGGACAGTGGAGTGTCTCTCTGCTTTCTGATCACATGAGCAGCTCCCCTCCGCCACGTTTTTCCACCATGTTTTTCTTCCTCACCTGGAGACATGAGGAATAAAGCCAGCTGTCTATGGATTGAGACCTCTGAAACTGTGAGCCCTCGATAAAGTTTTCCTCCTCTACAGTTGTTCTGGTTGGGTCCTCTTAGACAAAGCAGCAAAAAGAAAAAGAAAAGCAAAGCTAACTAAAACAACTGATATCTAAATCTATGTTAGGTAAGTTTCCAAGGAAATGAGGGTTATGCAAGGATGAAATGGAGTCACACAGAAAAATGCATCGTGACAAGGACCTGTAAAGGAGAGCTGGGACAGAGGAGGCAAGAGACTCAAAGGATCAGGAGGATCAGGAGAAGGCCTGTCCTGGAAGCCAATAGAAAGGGGAATTTCGTGAAATGGGGTCTTCAGTTTGCCATTATTGTGAGCAGCACAATTAATAATTACTCAGAGGTGGATTGTCTTTAAATGCAAGCATATATTCAATCACACCAATCATCAAATATAAATAATTAATGCAAAATGTGCTGGGTATGCTGGAGCACCCCAACTAGCATTCAATGAGCGCTAATTAAACACTATAGGTAAGTCACACTATCCTAGGGCAACTAAACACAACAAGTAATGCACACAATCCTAGGGCAACCACGAGCCCCAAAATATCTCTGGTGCCATGCGACTTCTCTTAGCCAAAGAGCAGACGTTGTCTTCGGTGGTTCTCTTCAGCCCACGGCTAGACATCAGGGAATGGTAGAGTTGATGTAGGGATGGACAGTAAGGCAGCCAGTCTCACTGATGTTCTTGGATCAAAAACTCCCAGTGTGGCAGACAAGCAGTTTAAACACTGTTCCAAGTTGGTGGTGTAAGTTGGTGATGGTTACACCCAGTGAAAGTCAATGTCCATTGGTGATGTCTAGTGAGATAATATAATTGCAACTGGGGATATTCTTTGCACATGTCCATGGAACTGTGCTGCCTATCAATTGTCACCAGTCATTGCTAAGCATGCCTATGGCTAGTGATTATAGCCCCCTATCGATCGCAAGCAGACATGACTAAGCATGTCAATGGCTTCTGTTCCTTATGGCCAGCAACTTAGTGAGTCTCAGCATGTCCAGGCACGAATATAGCATATGCTTCTTACAGCCATGATGTGGAGAAAAGAAAGGATGAATGGGGGTACAGGTGCTGTGCATAGCAACTAAGTCACAAATGACCTTAGAGGAGAGAGAGAATGGTGGCTTCCAGGATGATTGCCTGACTGATAAATGTATGCACAAAGGATCAGGGGGCACAACCAAGTCACTGCTTCCTGGACTCCGTGTCAGCTGCCATCATCCTTCCTGCCCATTCTGGCTGCTCCTGAGCCTGGCATTCTTCCAGATTTGATGAGTGCCAGTCCAGCTGCTCCTTCCTCTCACCTTCCTCCTGTGGGTCTTAGCTGAAGTGAGGTGGAGAACTGACTCAAAAATAAAACTATTTATCCCATTCCTGCATAAATAAATGTCACTTCACTATTCCCTGCCTCTGAATCACAGATATTCTATATTTCGCTGATCTTGTTTATCCTTGAAGTTGTCCTCAAACATTTCCCAGTCTCCTGAATCACATACAAATGGATGAATATTTGAAAAGTGTAATTGCTGTTGTTTGTTATTTTGTCCTGCCACTGTGCTTCCTGGTGCCATCTGGACTGGAGGTGGACTTGTTAAAAAATAAAAAAATTAAACATGCAGAAAGGACAGTTTCACTAATTTGAGCCTGAAAGAAAGAAGTCCTTAGTTTCTCCCCAGAAAACAGATCTTTATAGTTTCCTGGCCAAGCAGGCAGCCAAGATGTTGCTAAATCTGGCAAGTTTATCAAGCACACAAACTGTGAGTCTTCTCCCACAACTGCATTCAAGTACACATGGTTTGTTGCTTGAAATGAACATCATAGGAATAATCATAACATACACCTGTATGGTGCTGTGCGCCTTTCCATTTTTCCCCCCCACGCATTTGAGAATTTCATCATCCCCCAAAACTCTGTAACCTCCTGAGACTCCGAGAGGCCATATGATCAGGGTGAAAAGCACGTGAAGCCAGTGGTGGTTCCAGGTCTCTCCATCCCCATCTCATGCTGGGCACCATCTTCAACAGCATCCATGGCTGACTTGAGATATCTATCTTTGCCTACAATAGCAATTAGGAAGGAGGAAGAAATGAAAAGGGCAATTTCTGCCCTACATTGATAGCTGTATGATTGATTCACTCTTTGTACCAAAGACAGAAAAAAAAAAATCTATCTACTGGTGTTCCTTTTAAGGAGCACACTGTGTTTGTTTTGAAGAAATTGCTCAAGCCAATTGTAGAAGTCTGGATCACAACAGGGATCAAGAGGCAAGAGCCAAGGAGAAAAACTTCATGATCCTATCAGAAAGAAAGGGAAAGAAAGAAGAAAAAGATAAGGGACTTGACCCAGCAGAAAACAGGATCCTTTATGTTTTGTACTGTGACCCCTCTTCCTAATCCCTCAAATATATAGCTAAACTACAAAGCACATGCAATGGCTGGGGTCAGTGCCATGTTTTAGGGACAACACGTGGATATTTTGTGTTTGTATTGGAGGACAGAATCCCTTGATGACTGAGAGTAGCAAGAGTTCAATCAAGGATATCAGAAAAATCCTGCGAGGGCTCTGAACTGTCACGGGCTGTGGATCTGGGATTTAGGCCAAGTTTGACCACATTTATATGAAGGGCAGGAGGCTTCAGCATGCATCTGGGCTATTTTAAAAATCAGGAGCATTTTCAAAATATTTATTTGCGTGTCTTTGATATGATATCTAAATGCACAAAAGAAAACTATCAATTTACATATACATCAACACATGCATATTTCCTCAGAATACTTAATTTATCTGAGCAAAATTTGTTGGTTAGATGTAGAATTTTAGTGCAAATGAGGAGGAACATTATAGCTTGACTTGAATTCTCTCACAAAAGCAGCTTTGCCTGACAATGAAGGCATGCTCATTGAAGACGTTTAAGATACTGGTAATACCTGTGGAGAACATTGTAGAGATAATCTCTTCACTGGTTAGAACATTGATTCCCACCAACTTTAAAATCTGTCTTGTATTATTATTTTTAATTACAAGGAAAAAAAAGACATGAAGCCATCAGAAATGCCACCTGAAGACCAGGCATGATGGCATGTATCAGTCATCCCAGCTATTTGGGAGCCTGAGATGGGAGGATTGGGCCAGTATAAGCAACTTAGGGAGACTTCATCTCAAAAATAATAAAAGAAAAAGAGAAGTGGTATAGATCAGTGATAGAGCACTTGCAAAGAAATGTCACCTAAAGTAATTTTCACTTCCCCTGCCCCCTTTTAATTGTGGTACTGGGTACTGATCATATCCAGGGACTCGTGCGTGCCAAGCAAGTACTGTACCCCTGAGCTCCAGCCCCAGCCCTCCAATAACAACAAAAGACAAGCATAGCAGACAATTAAACTTAACTCGGCCTGAAGTTTCGATCTCTGACAAGGTTAGTCATTTTCTCCACTGAGTTGCCTAATACCAAGTTGATACTGAATCTATCTGTCCTTTAACTCAGACTGATTAGATTCTGTAAGAAAGGGCAAGCAAACTTTCAATACACTCATAGGATCCTTTTCAGATTTTTCATTTTACACTAGAGATAGACCTTTCCTCATTATGGCTGAAAAAAGAGAAGTGTATCTATTTTTCATTGCAAGGAAGACATTGTGCAAGGATGTTTCATTGCATGGAAAATTTGAAGATAAGAACATCAAAACAAAACCCCCCACAACAACAAAACCCATCTTTATGTTTTGTCAGCAAATACCAAACAGCAAAACTGAACCCAAGAGACAGTGGTTCCAGGTGAAGAAGGTAGGTATGCAGAATTGACAACATACCACCTGTAAAAATTGAGGAGTTTAGGGAAAAGCTGTGACATTTAAATGTCACATTGATAAGATCATGAACTTGAACCTTTTTAAAGACCGGAAGGAATGCTGCTTAGGTAGAAAGGACCCAGTGTGATGAAAGAAGCATTAAAGAAACTGTTGGATCATGCAGTGGGTACTGCAAGTGGGCAAGGGACATGCAAAGTATATATGGTTTCCTTTTGCTGCTGTTAAAAATATCACTTGGTGCCTTAAAATGATACAAAGTTATTATCTTACAGTTCTGGAATTCTAAAGTCTTAAATCCATCTAAGTGCACTAGGGTCAAAATAGCACAGACAGGCCTGTGCTCCCTCTTGAGGCAAGACACATTCCTCAGTAGAGAAGATGCTCCTGGTATTTCCTGGCTTCTATAGGCTGCTGGTATCCTTTGCTTCGTCTCTCTAATTTCTGCTTCCATGGTCCTTACCTTCTCCCACATCCATCTTGAAAGTGTCCTGATTACATTACATCCAGGATAGCCTCTCTCTCTCAAGATCATTAATTTATTCACACTCACAAAGTCTCCTTTACCACATGAGGTACCTATTAACAATTTTCTGGGATTAGAAAGTGGAGACCTCTGTGGGGCCATGATGCAGCCTATAACAAAGGGTGTCCACAAAAATATCACCAGAGTTTGCAATCATAGTTAAGTGTATGAAAGAACATTTTGGCACACAGGGGACAGGCAGCCCAATTACTCTGGATGTCTTTCTGTGGAGTGAGTAGCTGATGTCAGTATCCATTGACAGGGTGCCTGTTTCTTGCCAGGGACAGCATTGAGGATTTGGAGGGGAAGAGAAAAAGTTTTGATCCTAGCTACAGGATCTCTCTCATGTTCTTGACTTTTTTGTTCCTTTCCTGGAAACCCATTTACCTTTCAGTTCTCTACTTACACATTCATTTCCTTCAGGAAGTTTTGTATGAGCTAACAAATCTCCCTTGAAATATTGAATTTCCTGACCTTCTCTCTTTCTGGAAGAAAGAATGCCAGGGAGTCACTCTCCACAAAGATCCCTTGTAAAGTTGGTGACTCTCAGTTGCCCCTTGAATTAGGTCTAATGTTATCTGTTCTGCAACTGCAATGCCTGGTTGTATTGAGGTAGTGTGCAGAGAGGGTAAAAGAGGCCAATGGTAGCTGGGTGTGGTGGAGCACACTTGTAATCCCAGCACTTTGGGAGTCTGAGACAGGAGGATTGCGAGTTCAAAGCCAGCCTCAGAACGGTGAGGTGCTAAGCAACTCAGTGAGACCCTATCTCTACATACAACACAAAATAGCGCTGGGGATGTGGCTCAGTGGTCGAATACCCTTGAGTTCAATCTCCAGTACCAAAAAAAAAAAAAAAAAAAAAAGGCCAATGGTGATTGCAGGAACAATATAAGGGAGCCCGCCTTCCCATTACTTAGCATGGTAAAACTGAGTGTTTTTTCTATATATCAAGTAGACAGAGATGTGATTTGACACAAGTTGCTAGAATTCCACTCAAGAGCAAGAAATGCCACTTAAGATACCCAGCAGCCAGAAGCCCATAGGACAGGGCACCTGTGTTGCAAGCTATGAAACAGAGGATGATGGGATTGGTCAAACCAGAAACAAATCTCCCATATCAGAAGACTAAGAAATGGGGAGGTCCCTGTAGGTTCTCTTGCAGGAGAAGAGCCTGGAGGAGTGCTACACGTGAGCATCCAAAACACCACCCCAACGCTCTACCCAGAACCACACCCACCACACAGCCACAGATCCAAGACCATTGGCTACACCGAGCATGCGCAGTCAACCTCTGAGGGAGAAGCAACATCAGCAAGCTCAGTGAAGAAAGACACCTTTGTCCTTTTGCATTTCCCACCTCTCATTAATCCCCACCAGAGAAGGAGCAAAGACCTCAAAGAGGAAGGAGGAAAAGTGAGAACCAGGTTCTCTCCCTCACCCGCCTCCACAGAGACACCAGGAGAACTTGGCGTCAAATGTGGAGTTAAACTGGACTGAAATGTAACTACTAGAATGAAAAGTTTCAAAAAATTTATATATCCCAGAAAAAGTAGTATATAATATGGCCAACACGTATAAGGGAAGTTGTTACTGGAATAAACCATTTAATCTATCTCAAGAAGCTGGGTCCAGTTCATAAACTGGGTCCAGTTCATAAAAGCATTTAGATTACAGAATTATATTTAAACCTTTACTTTCACTATAAGCTGCGAGGGGGGGGGGCTGCTAAGCCCTGGAGAATAGTAATTGTTAGGAACTTAAATCTGTCTAAATTACTTTACCTCGTCAAAAAGTGTAATTGTAGGTATAGAGACTTCACTGAAATCGAGGGGGAATTGTAAAAGTATTTCTCACAATCAAAGTAACTGTGGCTACTTCACCAATAACATGACTCAATCAGCACTGAGCTCATCTCTCTATATTTTACTTCAAATAACAGAGGAAGAGAAAGAGGAAGTGGTAAAGGGAGAGGGGAGGGGGGAAGAGGGAGAGAGAGAGAGAGAGAGAGAGAGAGAAAGCCTAGCTAAGACCACAGACTTGATCAGTTGAAGTAGCAGTTTTAGTTTGCATAAATATTATTGAATTATTTAATAAATGGAATATTACTTAACAATCTTCCATGTTATTGGTTCCCAATAGTCATATTCCTTGATAGGTAGGATGTAAATGTCTCCCATCTAGCTCAAAGGGCTATATTTTTAAATTAATTTATTTACTGGTACTAGGGATTGATACAAAGGTGCTTAACCACTGAACCACATCCCCAGACCATTTGATTTGTTTTGAGAGAGGGTCTCGCTAAGTTGCTTAGGGCTTAATTTGCTGAGGCTGGCCTTGAACCTGGGATCCTCTTGCCTCAGCCTCCTGACTTGTTGGGGTTACAGGTGTGTATCACTGCTGCCATCTTTACAGGAATGTATTTTAAATGGAGATATGAAAGAAAATTCCATATCCCACTTCTTATCAACAGTTTTCATAATCAATACTTTCTTGGTTTCCTATAATTATAGCAACCAATTGCATTATTTTTCCACCCACTTTTGAGATGTTTATCTTTTTGAGTTGAGAAGCCTCTTCCTTTCCTCTCTTCATGACATTTAAGTATCTTGTGAAAATAAGTTTGTTGTTTGGCACATCATGTAAAGCATCAAGAGATTAAGAAAATAACCCAAACTGTGTGATCCTTGCAGTCAGGGGTAGGAGTGGGAAGTGTAAGAACTTCCCTCAAGGAGTTTTATCAGAAAATGTGAATTTTTCAAGCTATTAACCTCTTTGACCCAAGAAATTCTGATGTTTACACCCAGTGTGATGTAATTCCTCATCCCTCCTGCCCCAGCCTCTCCAGAAGCTTCTTTTGAATGGCAGTGACAGCTGGGCTGGGGCCCAATAAAACTGAGAACATCTGAGCTGGGTCACTTCCTACCTCCAGGAGTACAAGATGTTGGAGAATTGGAATTATATAATGCAGGAGACAAAGTGCCAAGGGATATTAACCAGGGTAGCTTTGAGTCTAGATCTTCTCAACTTAGGAAAATTCCAGGCTAGCTCATACAAAGTTGTCCATACATGACAGTCCTAAAGTTAATGGCTTTGTCTTTCAGTGTTCTATGGAGACAACTTCAAGTTGTTTTAAGTTATTTGTGTTTGTAAATTCACTAAGACTTCCACATAAACCTTGATGGAGGTGGAAGGAGAGGAAACATATGGAAGTGTCACAAGAATGCTTCTGCAGTGGAGTGTAGAGAGGGCAGATCAGAGCATAAGATGTCAGAGGATGATGGAAAAATACAGCACAGAAGCCCTGCCTCTTCTGGCACTGTGCCAAGTTGTGACTGCTTTGGCTTGATGAGCAAGCTCTGATTTCAAACCTCTGAAGAGCTGCTTGCTCTTTCTTTCCCATGTCCCAAATTCAAAATTGTATTATTTTCAGTTATTCCGCCAAGGGAGCTATAAGAGGTTATAAATAGGCAAAAAATAGGTAAGAAATAAAGCAAAGTAGAAAGAGAGTCATGACAAAGCAAATATATACATATTAGACACAAAAATATACATGCTTATGTATAGATCATGATAAAAATAAAAGTCTCTTCACCAGTTCCTAAAGATGGAGCAAGGAAATGATACATAGCCCCTTCCCGTAATTCTCCAGTAGATCTGAGCTGCACATAGCTCCCCACACATATCATCTGTGCTCATGCTAACCCCCAATGCCTGACACTCAACTCTCTCTTTTCTTCTTTCAACTTTGGTGAAACCCAAGGCACTAACAGATAAGTTATAAATCAAAATATTTTCCTTTTTTTTTTGGTACCGGGGATTGAACTTAGGGGCACTGAACCACTGAGCCACATCCCCAGCCCTATTTTGTGTTTTATGTAGAGACAGAGTCTCACTGAGTTGCTTAGCGCCTCGCCCTTGCTGAGGCTGGCTTTGAACTTGCCATTCTCCTGTCTCAGCCTCCCCAAGTGCTGTAATTACAGGCATGAATACTTTTCTTTTTTAAACTATTGGAGAAACAAAAAGATTAGATGACTTGTGTAGACAAGCGGTTTTCCTGAACTTACCACAAAGATGCCAGGGATATGTGTTTCTCTTATTCTGTAAATAAGTAGTTTTCCAGCATCATTTCTTTAGATAAGGGAACTCCTTTAGCAAATGAATCCTCAGATGAAAACCCAATCATATATAATACAGATCAATGGGGAATAGACCCCATGCATTCCCTTCAGTGTGCTGAGGTACTTCCTCCCAAAACTGATGTTCTGTTGCTCACATTTGAAATCAAGGGCTCTAAGGTGTAAAGATCACACGACCAGGAGAAGATGAATTAAGCCACTCGGCAAGGCTTTATTGGAATGTGAGCCCTCGGACCAGATCCCCCGTCCATCAGAGCATGTCGGGAGAAATGGCGTCAGAGATCTCGTGCATAGAGAATTTAAAAAAAAAACGGGTCAGGAAGGGGAGGGCTTGGGAACAGGAAGAGAAGGCCAGAGTCCTTCCTGAATGGGTCAGGAAAACTCGCTGATTGACAGGAGGCGTGTCCACTAGTGACGTCACATCTGGCTTGCAGCAGCTCCGCTGACCAGTTTCCTTAATTGGGCATCTTAGACCCTGACCAGACCTAACACAAGGTAATTGGAGCATAGGAAGAAGGAGGTATTCTCAGTTTATTTTCAAATATCTTGTTTCAATTCATGAAAAAAAGGGCTCATATAATATTGTTCATTGTCCTGATTTGGCCTGTAAAATCTACACGTTACGTTGTTGCCACAGAGCATAGTAGAAATAAGGCGTCACATTTCTCTCATCTGTAAAATGGAAACCGTATTTTGTACATATTTTGCTGACTTCATAGAAACTACTGAAAATCATTCATTAAAATGAACAGAAAGGCATTCTGCAAACAAGAGAGTGTTAAACCATCTTTGTTCTTTCTTTTTTTCCAATTTTGATAACAGAAGCCAAAAAGTAGGCCTCTGTATTTAGGTGAAATGGGACTTTACTGGAACTGGAATTAGCAGGATGTAACCTCAGACACATTTTCTTCTTTTTCACATAATTAGGGGCAGAGTAAAAGAATATCTACAATGTTAATAGAGTTTAAGAGTAAAGGTCCTCATTGTGGGGGTCCCAAGGACTAGACTAGGCCACTCATCTCAAAATGCCAATCAAAGAAAGGAGCAATGGTAAGTGCAGGAAGGAGCTTTAATCAGTGTGGCCATATGAGGAAGAACAACAACAAAAAGGTCTGGTGACCTCAGATCTGTCCTTGAAGAACTGATACAAACTTGGAGGTTTTATAGAAAAGGATAACAAAGGTAAGGGTCAGGGGTTTGCATATGGCTGCATAGCTGGCAAAGCTATGCAGGTAATCAGGCTGCGATCTGGTTGATTGTTATCTCAAGACTGGCTCAGTGAAGCTCCAGGGCATCTATCATCACTTGAGGAGCAATTTGGTTCCCATCTTGAGATGATTGCTCCTGCTTAAGGGGGAACAGCCTCCAACCCATCATGGATAATTGCTATTATTTAGGGGGTGATCTCATCATTGAGTCATCTTTCCTGTGAGGCTCCCTTTTGCTTGGGTGTAGTTTCCATCCATTTCATAAAGATGTTTATCAGTCAGACCTGTTGTTCCTAGAATCCAAAGTAACTGCAGGAGAGAATGACTTAGGAGAACTCAGACAGGGGAAAAGAGTTTAAGAGGCAGACAAGGACAAAATGGAGTGAGTTAGGTCAATGACTGGGCTCTCTCCCTCAGTAAGACTTCCTTAAGAGTGAATTCAGTGTTTTCTCTCTTCATCTAGAAGACATCAAAAACCTAATGCAGGATGAAAACAATAACAAAAAGGCAAAACTTATCTTAGCATCTTAATCAACAGTTGCTAAAATATATATGAGAGCTGCCAAAACCAGCTGAAATCAGGCAGAGGCTGTGCAGGAGAAAGAGACATTTAGCACAGGGACTGGCAGGAGGGCTCCAGACTAGCTCTTCATAAAAAGCACCAGCGAATATACGCCCCTCTTGGAAGTTAGGCGGCTTCCCATAAGGAGAAAAAATAAGATGGAGGGAGGGAAAGCAATATTTATTAGTGAAAAAAATGTGTTAAAATAGAACCATGGTATAGAATGAAATTAACAAAATATTTTAACATAAATTTTTTTTAAAATTTAAATAACCAATTGAAATCAGTTCCAACAAAGGAAAAACAAAAGAAACAATATGAAAACTCAAAGAAGACATTGAAACAAAATTAAATATGAGTTAGCAGAAAGTGCAGGAAAAATACAGGAAAAAATGTCATTTCAGAAAGGAAAACAAATTGGAAGAAACTATAAGAAAATACAACATCATTAAATATAATGCAAATTTACAAAGATTTATAAAGGATTAGAAAAGAATGTCAAATACAGGTGACAAGCAAAGGAGACTCAACATAATCATAATTGCAGCCCCTAGTGAGAATCAAAATAATGACCAAAGCAATATAATAGGAAAAAAGATTTAAAGGTATAATTTCAGATACTGTAAGAAATGAGGAAGATTTGACTCTGTTCTCTGGGTGGACGCATTGCATTATAAAATTTTCTCAGAACTTTTCAAAATCAATACATATAACAAAATTATTGAAAAATTTTCTGTCAAGAATGCAAAGGACCATGCCATTGTATTAGGATGGTCATATAATTTAGCATTACTATTGAGAGTGAAAGAAAACAAGACAAGTGCTAAATGAAATGCTGAGACAGCCATATGGCAAGACTGCTATAGACCAGTTGGAAACAATTATCACTCTACTTTTGGAGGGAAACATTAGATTGACATAAGATTTCTGAATAGCTACATTCAGTGACTGAAGACAGTAAGAAAGCATTCAAGATTTTTTTTAAAAGTAAGTTAGCAATTTGGTATTTACAAAATTCTACAAGCATACAAACAAAGAGCATGAAACATACCAGAATTCAAGGAATATTTTCCCCCAAAGGGCTTCCTTAATAAAATAGTAGGGGATAATTTTGGCCAACCAAGAAATGATCTGAGAAATTATAGTGAAAGTACTGTTGGTAAACATGGAAAATATTTCATTGAAGAACTAACACTTAAACAGATGTAAGGACTTGGGAAGACAAAGGAAAGTAAATATCATATGCCCTGCTAATGTAGAAATATCAAAAATGTTAAAAATTGGCCAGAGAAGAGATAAAAATGAGAGGTAGAGTTCACTTATTCCATCATTTATGGTAGCTGAACAAATCCATTAATAAAATTTCATTTTATTTAAATAAATGTACTTAAGGGTATACAACTAAATACTTAAAAATATTGTCTAACACTGAATAGTGGAAGAGAGTGAAAGGAAGGGGAGTAAGATTAAATGTACTGATCTGATCAATGGTTTTGGAAGGAGAAGTTATATAAATGTGAATAAGAAAGAACCTTTAGAACTAATTGTTATTTACCACAGGCTGGGGAAGGTAACTGGAGTTTGGTTAACAGGTACAAAGTCAGAGCCAGATAGGGGTAAGTTCTGGTGTTCTATTACACAGTGGGTGATTATAGTTGACAATATTGTATTGTGTAATTCAAAATAACCAGAGGAGAGGATTTTTGAATGATCTCATCACACAGAAAAGAGAAATATTTGAGATAATGGATACCCTAAGAATTCTAAACTGATCAATGCATGATATATAAATATATGAAAACTTCACACTGTACCCCATAAAGATGTACAATCATTCCATCATTTAAAAAACATATATATTAAAAGTAGCTAATCTCCAAGAAAACAAAGTAAACCACAGTGAAACTCTTAAAAGCATTACAAATAAATTTTAAAATGGATAACAAGAATATAACCTCATAGAAAAAATGGACCAAGGTCATGAATAGAATTTACAGAAAAAGAAATTCTTTCATCAAAATAAGAGAAATCAAAATTATAACTATCTTGAGATACCATTTTCAGCTACCATATGGACAAAATTTAAATGTTTCATAATATATTGTACGGGTAAGGTCTGGGGGAGACATTTTAAAAACGGATTTTGTTTCTTAAGAGTAGTTTTAGGATCACAGCAAAACTAAATGAAAAATACAGAAGTATTCCATATGTTCCTGGCCCCACATATGCACAGCCTTATCTATTATCAACAACCAGCTCCAACGAATAAACCTACCTTGACACATTTATTGTTATCACCCACAAACCACAGTTAACACTAGTAGAAAATTCTGCTTATAAATCAATGGATCAAGTCCTACTTAAAAAGACTCAGATGAAATCAGAAAGTAGGTCATAAAACTGAAAATGCTTACTAGAGGTTGAGTCTCAAAGACTCTGGAACATAAAGAAATTTGAATTGAAAAGGTACAGATTTATGTTGCTCTACCAGAATCCTGTAAAAGCTCAGTTCCCATGAAGGCAATACCTTCTCTCATGTAGACACAGTTGAATCAGACAATGTTGTACATTGCAGTGATGAGAATGTGGCAAATATACCCAACATGCACTATACTTTAGATAAAATGGTAAGAGATATTTGATTATAGAGCAATCCTATCATCCAATGAAACATAAATACTGTTCAATCTAATATCCTTGGTTGAAAAAAATATTAGCATCCTCAATTAGCTTTTCTTTCCATGTACACTATGGGCCAAGTCACTTAAAGAGCATCTATGAACACAGCAGGAAGATCATTTGTATGCCTCCTGCATGTACTACAACTTTTTCAAATCAAGAGTGAATCCAGTCTTAACATGATTCTGATGATTAGCGGTTATTCGCTAACCAACTCTGACCAACAAACCTACGTTGATACATTCAGTCCATTAATGATCAAAGCATGGGCAGTTATGACATTTTGGAATGTGATGATTGTTTTATATTCCAAAGTTGAGAAAGACAAGCAATTGAAAACTTCATCTCTACTGTCTCCCATTCTTTGACTCTTGTGGGAAAAATCATAAACCAAAACTGAAACCATGGTCATATTGGAGGGGTTAGCTTGGCCAGTCAAGAATCCATGTGAACAGAAGGCCTCCCTGGCAGGCTGGCAATGGAAGGCCACCTACGTAAATTGGCTGCATTTGTCCAGTAACCCACATAATGTCAGATTTCATTGTTTTTCTTTTTCAATGGTTCCAAATATGAATATGACTAAGTGTATTTGTTTCATGTTCAGGTTTAGCTCTCATGTATTTTAACTGGATACAAGTTATTTGGTCACTGTGTCTTAGATCTCATTGGGAATTTGTTTATGTTCTAATGTTTTATTAATCAACAACCTAACTGATTTCAAGGGCTCAAAAATGACTTATTTTGTAGGGTTATAATTTATATTTTTTTGTAGGGTTAAGGATTTCAATATTTTATTAGTAGTGTACTATAATATGAAGGTCAACCTTCATATTGTGGTCAAAATTAAATCAGATATTGCATGTTATTTTAATTAAGGATGAGCTAACATGAATAATTTTACTTAATTAATGACTTTCAAATCTTTTCTCAAACATATATACCTATACAAACCTCCTCCTGGGTTCTACTACCTTATATTTTTTCATGTTTTTCAATAAAATGGCTGATTTCTACTTTGATATAAGGAAGACATATAACATTCTCATCTAGATTTAAAGACACATTACATCTATCAGCATTTAAAGAGTTCTCATCTATATTTGAAGACACATTATATCTATTAACACCAGATATAGTGGTTGTGTTAGCTGTGCACTGCTATAACCAAAATACTCAATGAGTCCAATTTAGAGGAGGAAAAATTTATTATATCATAGTTTTAGTGGCTTAGTCCATGGTTGGCCTACTCCATTGCTCTGGACCCAAGGGAAGGCAGAATATAATGGCAGAGGGTGTAGTAAAAGAGTATTGCTCATCTCTTGGCAGTTGGGTAGTAAAGACAGAGAGAGGGTAGGGAAGAAGAGGCCACAGGAAAAAGTGAACCCTTCCAGGGCATGACCCTAGTGACCCACCTCCTCCAGCCATGCCCGCTGTGCCTACAGTTACCACCCAGTTTGTCCATTCAAAGTTGAATAGACTGGTTAGGTTTCAGCTCTCATGATCTAACCATTTTATCTCTGCATATTCCCACATTTTGCCATTTTGTCTTTTGGAAAACACCTCATATCCAAATTATAACAATGGTTATTATAGTTAAATGCTGAATATTTCATGTGTTAATGGCTTGGTCCCCAAAGTGGCACTATTGGTACATGACAGAACCTTTAGGAGGTAGGGCCTAATGGGAAATTGTTTGAGAGAGATTTCTGTTATTATAACAAATACCTGAAATAATTATCTTATGAAGATAAAAGGCTCATTTTTTCCAACTTTGGAGGTTCCAATCCATGACTGGTTGACCCCATCACTTCTGAGACTGTGTCAAGGCAGCACATGATGTCACCAGTGCATGAAAAAACCATTCACCTTGTGCCTGTGATGCAGAAGACAGGAGGAGGGACTGCAATCCTATTATCCCCTTCAATGGCACACCCCTAATGACAGAAGATGAACCACTAGGCCCCACCTCTTAAGTTTCCACCACCTTCAATAGTGCCACCTGAGGGAGAAAGCCTGTAACACATGGGCCTGTGAGACATTTAACATCCAAACTATAGCATCTCAGAAACAAGTAGAAACTTTACTTGTATGGAAAAGAATGAGAGGAACACACATAAAAAGTCAAACAGCGAGCAGTAAAGCTATAAGTATGAGTAAATGCCTAATTGTAAAGGAACTTGCTAATCACATGGAGAAGTTTGATTTTTATCTTTTCTGGAAATGTTTGTGGTTTTGAAAAGACATGACTTTAGAAATAAAATTCAGGAAAGTTTAAGTGAACACATGTTCATATAATGGTTAATTTAATGAAAATGGTATAACATAAGCATTTGATAAAGTGATCACTCCTCCAGTCTGAAATTTCTCCTCCCTTCATCCCAAAACACTGTGTCTTGCAGCTTCACCTCCAACTATTTTGTCTTTGCCCTTTTCTTCCCCTCACACTGCCTACTGACTTCTCCTCTTCATTCACTCATTCATTATTCATCACCTGTCCACCTGAGACTAACATCGTCTACTGTGAACCAGACACTATGCTTGGAATTAAGGTGGAATAGTGTACAATGTAGTTGCTGTCCCTGCGTGCTTAGAATTAAATAGAATAGTCCATTGTTCAATCTTTGGCTCTCTTCTTGTCTAATTGTACCCATTTTCCCACAATCCCATATGTTCCCATGACTTTAATGTACCTGATTTATGTCCCTCACAAGGTCTTTTCTGCAAAGCTTCAACTTAATTTTACATTTATCAACTTATCTCTCTTTCTGGATACTTTGCAGATGCCCCAGATTAAACTCACCATCTCATCAACACTCTCCACATCAAATCACTCTTTTCTTAAAGACCTATTTTGTCTGATGCCACCACTCCATCCAAGCAATACAACGCAGGAAAAAATCTGAAATTCTTTTTTCTTTGTTCTTCACATGTAAGTGATCTCCAATCCTGTAGATAACAGTTCTATCACAATGATTTCGATGTCTACAATTTCTTTCTTAAATGTCTGTCTCTCCACTTACATTGCCCTTTTGTTCTTGCATTCCTACTTTATCCAGGACTTCATTTGTTTTGTGGCTGAACAGTATTCCATTATATCTATGTACCACATTTTCTTTATCCATTCATCAGTTAATAAGCACTTAGGTTGTTTCCAAGTCTTAGCTATTGCAAATATTGCTGCAGTAAACTTAGAAGTACAGAAGTCTCTTCAACCTACTGCTTTCATATCCTTTGGAAAGATACGCAATAGTGGGATCACTGGATCATAAATAGTATAGTAACAGAAATATTACTGTTTTCCACAATGACATTATTAGTTTATATTCCCACCAACAACAGTGAGCAAGCAAGTGTTTTCCTTTCGCCAGAGTCTTGCCAGCACTTTTTGTCTTTTTGATTACACTGATCCTCACTGGAATGAGATGTCCCTTAATATATTAATCATAGTGGTTTTAAATTCCTAGTCTGATAATTCCAACATCCCTGTCATATCTGAGTTTGGTTCCCATGTTTTCTCTGTCTCTTCCAACTCTTTGTTTTTTGCTTGTTAATATACTTTTTAATTGTTTTCTTGGTAGTTGGAGCTGATGTACTAGGTAGAAAAAAACCACAGTCAATAGGCCTTTAGTCACATGGTGTTAGGGTGTGGGAGAAGAAGAAATGTATACCACTCCTATAAGGTTAAATCAGTTTTCCATTACTGCAACAAAAGCCTGAGATATTAAACCTATACAGAAAAGGTTTATTTGGGCTCAATAAACCTCAGTTTAGAGGTTCTACTCCAAGATCAGGAGAGCCACTACTTCTAGTCCTCTAGTGGGGATGCCAGATGACAATAGCAGGAAGTATGCAGTAGAGCAAAACCACTTGCCCTGTTGCAAAGGAATGGTAAAAAGAAGAGGAGGAAGGGGCTAGGGTCTCAAGGGCCTATCCTCAGTGACCTTGGTCCTACCTCTTAAGGATCCCACAACCTTCTTATAGTGCCACTCTAGGGAAGTAGCCTTTATTACAGGGGCCTTTGGGGGATATTTGAATCCAAGCTGTAGTATCTATGATTAGGGTTTCAGTCTTTTAGTGAGTTTCACCTCTGAACTTCACACATGGTGCTCAGTTTTTCCCTTCTGTTTAGCTGGGATGAGATGCCCAAAGAGGGCTGGAGTTGGATAATTCCTCCCATGTGGAAGGCTAGAGAGGGCTGAAATTAAGTAAGCCTTATCCCAGATCACTGAGTCTCTAATGACACTGGAGCAGTTAGGCTCAGGTTAAAACACTGTCCCTGAGGGCAGAATTTATTAAGAACAGAATGCTCTGGGATATTTCAAAATTTTCGTTTTTTCCCCCTCCTCCTGAATGAAGTAAAAGGGTATTTTTACTCCAATGTTATTTGTGTGGATGTGGTAAATCCAGCAGATAAAACTCAGAACTAAGTGTGAGACTCCTCAATGACGGGGTCCCTCTGAAATTCTTAACTCTCTCAGACTTATCCACTGTGAGCCTACAGCAATTCATTAATTGCAGTTCAGTTTTCCTGCCCCAGCACGGGCTTATGTGGGGCATACTTCTCTAGTAACTGTGATTCTTTGGATTTACCTATTTGTCTCTCCAATTTGGGGACCAATGGTTTACCTTGTGACATCACTTCTCTCTCAGATCCTAGTAGAGTAGTTGATTTTTCAGTTTTTCCAGAGTTTTATGCATTGTTAGGACAGAGTGGCAACACTCGAGCTTCTTACGTGATAAACTAGAAGACGGTCCAGAGGAAAATCTCCTGGGAGTCTAAGGGGAAAATGTAACCAATCTAGGAAGAGAGTGAAAGGCTTCTCTATGTGTGTTATGAATGTTTTGGAACCAAGCTGGACTAATTTGAGGGGAGAGAGGCAGAAAGTCCATGACAGACAATAGCACATACCCAGGACTCTATAAAATGTATGTGCTTGTGTTGGAAATGAACATTTTTATAAGCTGTCTCACAAAGTTGTGATTTACATCAACTTTCACTAAATAGAATTAATGATATTCAGAAGACATCGATCTGACCCTAGCTGGGTATATTCAGTGAAGAAATAAGCCTTGTTGTAAAGGGAACCTATATGATTTATGCTTTAAAGAAGACAGAGACATATAATGGAAAAAACATTGGCTTTGATGTCAAACAGAGATGGGTTTGAATTTTGGCTCAGACATTTACTAGCTGCATGACCTTGAGGAAATTGTTGACCTTTCTGAGTTCATTCTACAAATTTATCTAGACAATTGGATGAACAAGATGGCATGTACACAGCATCAGCCACTCAGTAAATGTAACTTTCCTTAAAGAATCAGGTATTTAAATGATCCTATTGTCCTATGGGATGATGTTCCCTTTGTGTTTTGTTGTTTGCATGTTGTTAATGATAGTGAACTTAATTAGTTTGGCATATAATTGTGTGTGATAATTATTTAAGGGGGCAAACAGATTAATTCACTCATACTGTTTCATTTTCATGTGTTTAAGTGGTTCTATTCTTCATTTACCCTTCAGAAGCCTTTATGAATATCCCTTCTATCAATTAAAATATAACAATATATAATTCCTATAGTGCTGTTCTTTTTTCAGTTTGAATTTGTCTCCTCATTGCTAAGGTTTGAGTATGTCCCCCAGAGGTTAACGTGGCACAGGCTTGCTACCCAGTGTGGTGTCGATGAGAGGTGATGAGATGAGGCCTAGTGCTATGGTTTGGATCTTGTCTGTCCTCTTAGTTTTTCTTCAAAGTAGCACTATTGGACATGGTGGAAACTTTTGTAGGTGGGGGCTAGTAGGAAGTCTGCCAGGCATGGGGGGCGATGCCTTGAAGAGAATATGGAACCTCAGGCCCTCCTCTTCCTATCTTTTGCATCCTGGCCATAAGGCAAATAATTTTGCTATGTGTTGATATCATGATGTCCTATCTCACCACAGTCCCAAAATCAAAGGGGCCAACACAGATCATGGACTGGAACCTCCAAAACCCTGAGCCAAAACAAACTCATTATCTTCATAAGTTGAATGGTTCCAGTATTTGCGGCGGTAATATAAAACTGACGAACACAGAACACTGGTACTGAGAAGTAGGGTTGTTGCTGTGACTATAATTGAGATAAGAAGCTGCTTTTGGACTTGATTTAGGAGGAGTTTGAAAAGTTGAGAGAAACAGGCTAGAGAAAACTCAGAATGCTCAAAGTAGAGCTTAATGGATGACTCTGGTGGAGGGCTCAGAATGTGGGCATGAGGTTTCAGATGAAAATGAGGATTCTGTTAGAAACTGGACTGAAGGCCCCCCTTGTTACACAATGGCAAAAAGGTTGAATGTTTTTTGTCCATGGCCTGAGACTTTGTATGAGGCTGAGCATAAAGGTGATGGACTAGTTTTATCTGGCAGAAGAAATTTCAATGCAGCACAGTCATCAGGCAGTGGCATGGATATTTCTGGATGCTTTTAGCCAAAATTATAGTAAGAATAAAGAAGCAAACAGAAGCAGAGCAGAAAGATTTGGATAACTTTCAGTTTGGCCAGAAAAAGAGGACATTTAAACATACTCAAGAAGGATGAAATTGCTAAAAAGATTAGCACTGAAAAATCAGCTAAATGACTTTGCACCAGGACTATAGGAAATATGCTTTGATGGTATCTCAGGAACCATAAAGACTCTACCATCACAATTCCAAAGGTATAAAAGTACAAATTTGTTTCAAAGACTTTACAGGGTAGGAGTCTTGAGAAGAGAGTACTCAGGGGCACTCTGATCATCCACCACTGCCTAAGCCAGCAAGACACGTAAGAGGCCGGCTTGGGTACAGCTCATGTGGGCAGTGGACTTTAGTGTCACCCATGTGATGCTGGTTTTGCAGGCATGCAGAATGCAAGAGTTATGGGGTCATAGAGGCTTCTACTGACATTTTAAGGAAACTTAGGGGGTCAGAGTGTGTGACAGGGTCAGATTTCCTGCATGCAGCCCTTGACTAAGTGATGCATGAAGACCCCAGAAAGTCAGAGATGCCTGGTGTGTGGAAAACCTGCCAAGGGGAGTTGGCAGGCAACATGCAGAGCCAGCCCAAGGCAGTAGCCATGTGTGCTGCAACCAACAAAGCTGTACAGGTGGAGATGTCTGGGCCCTTGGGAGCCCACATCCTACTATAGTGTGCCCAACATGCCAGACATGGAGACTTAGGATTTAATGTTTTAGTTGTGCTGGGTTTTAGTTTTGCTTTGGTCTGATCCCTCCTTGTTATTTTCATTTTCCTCCTTCTTGAAATGGGAATGTTTACCCTGTGCCATTTTATCTTGGAAGTATGTAACTTGATTTTTGCTTTCTTATAGCAGGTCATAGTTGACTTATCCTGAGTCTCAGATGTGCCACTTTGTTACAGTCCTAAAAGCAATGGGGCCAATCAATCACAGACTGGAACCTCCAAAACCATGAGTCAAATAAGTTGATGATCTCAAGTCTTTCATTATAGTGAAGGAAAGCTGATATGTTCATCATCTGCATTATAGAAATACTTTTTAGGACCATCCTTCTTAGGTGCCCCCACCATATCTTTTTATAACCCAATAAACTGTGTCTTTTTAATTACTATCTACTCTATATGGTGTTTTGATGGGATAGACTATTTTTAAAAATAATTATTCTCAGTGCCTAATATGTAACTGGGATAGTTTATGGTCAAGATATATCTACTGTATGAATAAATGAATAAAAATAATGAGTAAAAATAAATGAGTGAATGTGACTTTCCATAATTAGTGCAGCAATTCATTTAATGGTCTAAGCCCCTTGGCTTCTGAGGATGCCATACTTTGCTTTTAAGTCTCAAAAAATTTTAGCCTGCTCCGAAGGCTAAAATTATAAAAATTAAAAAAAGAAAAGAAAAAAACATCAGAAGCAAGGGACTAAAAGTGGTGTTAACACTATTATTGCATATAATAGAAGAGGTTTCTGGATAAGATGGGAGTAGAAAATAGAAGTTGTAATCGCTACCTCCTAGATTCCCATTGAAGCAATTTACCCACGTATAATGAAGATACATAGAAGGCTACCTTGAAAATCTCTCTTATAAGAAAGAATAGCAGCCTAAGAAAGTAAGTGAGAAGATATTGGCATGAACCAAATAACGATAAGTTAGTCAGATAGATGACAGTTGGGGAAGATAAGGGGAAGAAGTAAAGGTGCCTATGTTGTATGGATTACCACATGAGAAGCCATGTACTACTGTGGGTGATTCTGGGATCTGTATTTGGAAGGATGAACTATAATAAACTGAATGATGGCATTATGGTGGAGAGGGACTCCTCTCTTGCCAGGTACTGATGCAACTGGTACCTGGCCTAGGGCTAGCCAGACGTTGGTTACCTGTGATGGAGGCCAGTGTGGCCATTCCATAAACACAGAATGAATGGCATGGAGACTCAGATCTGCAGGGGCACTGCCCAGGGTTTTAGCTTCTGCATCACTTCCTCAGGATGCTGTACTGTGAACTGGTAATGATAACTTACAGTAGATTCATACTTTACCTTTGCTTGTTGTCTTAACATGAAAGAAATGGGAAAAATTCCACATCAGTCTTTGACAGATCCCATTCCAATGTCAAATTCAGCTACAAGCCAGTAGATCTCTTGCAGTAGGGATAAACAAGGAGAAATGTTGTATATAAAACTTGAGAGAATGTATTTCAGTTCCAAATAAGGAGACTATGAAGAAGCAGAGGATATAACTTCCCCTGATATTGACACAGGTATAATTCCAGATCCATGATACCTATGGATTCAAGAGAATATAGCATCCCAAACAAAAGAGAATAGGCTTAGAGGTTGCTTGGAGTTGAAAATGACTGTAGGAGAAAAATAAGTGGTGGCAACATTTACCAGCTGCAGAAAAATCAAATTTGTAATGCAGAAAATGAAATTTTAAAAATTCTTCCAGAATGCAGTGGAAAAAAT
>CM053410.1:24486914-24551507 GCA_028644305.1 Xerus rutilus | reverse complement strand
TAGCTTTCATGTATTTTCTTAACAATGGCTAATAGTAATGTGTATCAAATGGATTGAGATCATCTCCTCGATCAGCTTTGTGTTTTGACAGCTCAGCTGGTACCCTGGGCTACATACATCGAAAAATGATGGGAGCTGAAAGATAAGGCAAATGATGGGAGCTGAAAAATGAGGCCACAGAGTACAACAATAGAACTTTCCAAGGGCAACAAGTAGGCTTTACTTAGCATTCAGCATTTAGAAACATGCTCATTAGATCAGCTAAATTAAAAAAGTATGAGAACCCCAAAACATAATTAGGCAGGGCCTAGAGTAAAGCATTTGCAAATGTGGTGGGCGGAAAACAATAAAGGTAGTTTTAAGACACCTGGTTTAGTAGGTCTCTCTTTCTCTCCAAACAATGCATTAATTAACAAAAAAGTAGACTTCATAGAGTGAACTATTTTACTTTCCACTGTGTACCCTCAGCTCCAATAACACTAGGCACACTTGGGATGCTCTGCGACTGAATAATGCAGCCTTTTATTATACATGGTTGCCTTGATAAGGGGCAAAAATTACATTTCAGATTCTGCTCTCTTATATCTTTGCTATAAATTGTCCCCAGATTAGTGTCATTAATCATATTTTGTAGATAAAGAAATGAGATGCACAGTAAGGAGTAATTTTTTAAAAGATTTTAAAAGTTCAGAAGATGAAAGTAAGATTTTTACTATATCAGTTTCTAGCTTATACAATTTTTCAAGAAAATGAATTTAGTAATTTACAAACAATTGGAGAGAAAAATAATTGTAAAAAAACAGAAAAATGGTATTATTCTCTGCTAGTTTTTCTTTATTCATAATGAAACTGCTAACAAAAGAATTTACTATAATCACTGCTACTGAAGCTGGTGCTTTTATTAGAAAGTTGTTTTATTTTAAGGAGAAAACTATACACAGGTGATCGTATATAACTATAAGATATAGTTAAAACTATCTGGTTGCACTGAAATAATGGTTCTGTGTATTTAATATTCACTTCTGCCAAGCAAAGATTCTCCCACTATGGAGACTTGATCTGAAGTCAGTTTCTACTCTTCAGATACTGAAGTCAAGAGCAAAATGCTTTTTTGTTCACAAGCAATCCATGAGATTGTGATGCAAGTTCAATGTATAAAAGCCACGTTTCTTACTATAACAACTCAAAGGTATTTTTTGAAATGCCCTTTATAACAGACATAAAAACTCTTATATAGCTAAGGAATAAACTTCATAAAATATTAAAAAGAACTTTAATGTGGGGAAAATAAATGTTTATTAAGAAATTGGAATAATATTGAATAATATAGTAAATTCAGATATTTATCATATCAGTGGGTTCAGCCATTTAATGTTGTAAAAATAGCAATCAAGGTAAGCTGAAGCAAAATATCAACACTTTTTACCTGGAACTTGTCAATCTAAAACTCATGATAGGAAATAAAGTCAAGAATAAGCAAAAGTAGTTCAGTGAAAAGGAGTGAGGAAGAAACTTTCCTAACCAAAGACATAAATAAATTATAACTAACAGAATATGATAGCAACACAAGAATAATCAGAAATAATCAAATAGACAAATAGAACACACACTTATATTTTAGAACAAAAATATATCTAACAGGGAAGATTTCTAAACAAGCCACACTATACCACAAATCAAAGAGGAAGAGATTAAATTTCTGTTTTAATGCTTGTATTAGTGCTTTATAGTTATACATAATAGTTCGGTTCATTTTCACATAATCATGCATGCATGGAATTTAATTTACTCCATTTCAGTCCCTGGTGCCTTCCCTCCTCCATCTCATTCTCCTTCTTGTATTGTTCTTACAGTATGTGCAGGTATAAATATACCACAGTGAATTCCACCTTTATGTGTTATCTATAAAGCACCAATTACATATAAATCAATCAATCAATCAATAATGGGAGGAAAGACTAGTAGAGAGTAAATTTTTGTTAAACACTACAAACTCAGTGAAAGGACAGCCACTAGAAGAACATGAAAAATGTTAGTATCTATTTTTTATACATCAGTCCACACATCAATGTTTCTAAAGTATATTATTCAATAAGGAAAACAGGTACATGATAACATGTGGACAATTCATGAAAGAGGAAATACAAATGAGTGATGTCTATTTTTAAAAATGCTTTACCATGTGATTAAAGAGATCAAACAATACCAAAATAAGCTATCACTTTATAACCCTCAGGTTTACAAAAAATTAAAGTCTGCTATTTACTTATAAGAGGTCTTTGCAAATTAAGGGTAAATTTTTCCCAATTATGTTACAGATATTTTCTTACATTTTGACTTCGTACATTTTTCCCAACAAAGTTTTTAGTTTTATGATGCCAAAAATACTTTTAAATACATTTACATGTTTTTCTAAAACATTCTAATCTCTTTATAACACTATCATGCTATTATCCTTGAATATTATGCTTCCCTTTTGATCCAGTTATCAGTCAGAATTCCAAGTTGTGGGAAGCCATCCGTGAAATGTATGAGGACCTTCTTCCATATTATAGCAAGTGAGTGGATAGATCTGGCACTAGGAACTTCCGATGGCAGACCCACAGAGACAGACTGCCCAAAGGCACGTGAGCTTCCCATAAGAGGTCTCATGCAGCACTGGAGATGAGCATGACTCACTAGGAACTGAGCAACCTACCTGTCCCCACCTTTATCCTGTTTTGGTTAAGAACTTTCTATTGAAAGCCTTTGATTTGATGTGTTCTGATATAAAGCAAATGCAGACTCCTTTCTTTGTTAGAAGCTGGACCCTTCTGGTCAGCTTTGCCCGTCTCTGCCTCTCTTTGAAATTAACTGTGTTCTGTGGTTATTTTGCCATTCCACTTTTCTTAGCTTTTATTTCTCAGCCAGCCCATCCCACCCAAGGAAAACCCATTCCATTGTCCACGTGGGGCGTAGGCAACACCAAGTAATGTTGAATAGCAAACATTAAAAGATTGATATATTTTTTAAGTATTTTTTTTAGTTGTAGATGGACACAATACCTTTATTTTATTCATGTATTTATATGTGGTGCTGAGAATCAAACCCAGGGCATCACGCATGCTAGGCAAGGCTCTACCACTGAGCTACCACTCCAGCTCCAAAAGATTGATATTTTAATCCAAACAGAATCTTTAATGTTTGCAATTTATATTTGTAGATTTTGTAGATAAATCTACAATTTGTTAAGAGATTTTTTTGTACTGGTTTAGTTTTGCTTTTTTCACTAATATTTGTTAAATTTATCGTGCTTTTACTACACATACTGAATCAGGTTTTTTTTCCAATGTGTTAGTGTGACGACTTTCATCCATAACTGTTCTAATGATGAACCACTCTGCATCCTGGAATAAACGAATCTGTGTGACAATATAAAACCTTTGAATGCATTACTAATATTTCCTTTACTAATGGTTTTTAGTTATTTTTCAACATCAAGTAAGTGATATTTGCTTATATTCTTCAATTATGTTTTTACTTTCGTTTCTAAAATTTTAGTTAAATTTACAGGATATGATTTATTGTAAAACAAAGCACAACTTACAAGAGAGTTTAGTTTGATGAGTTATGGAATATGTATAGACATGTGTACATAAAGCCCAAACAAGATAGTGTTCTCTCACTCTAGAAAGTTCCTTATGCTCCCTCACAAGTCTTTTTCTCATCAGGTCAATGCTATTCCAATTTCAATCAGATATGCTATTTTGACTATTTTACACTGATGGAAACAGAGTCTGCCCTTGTTCAACTCATATTAACTACTATTTTTGGACACAGAATAAAGAATCTGAAATTCGTATGTAACTGTACCTGTTACATTCATGAACATTGTTTGGGATTTTTTTGGTACTGGGGATTGAACTCAGGGGTACTCGACCACTAAGCCACATCCCCAGCCCTATTTTGTGTTGTATGTAGAGACAGGGTCTCACTGAGTTGCTTAGCACCTTGCTGTTGCTGAGGCTGGCTTTGAACTCGCGATTCTCCTATCTCAGCCTCCCTAAGTGCTGGGATTACAGGCATGTGCCACCGTGCCCAGCTCTTTGTTCACTTTTAATGATGAGTAGTAGTATGTCATTTTATGGATGGGTATTAAATAAAATTTATTTTCTTAGGAACAGGAATATTCAGGTTATCAGGTTATCTATTTATTCTTGAGTAAGCTATGTTAAACTTTCAAAAACTTCTATAAAAATGTATTGGCGTAAAGTTGTACATAACATTCTCTTCTTATATATTACTATGTGGAACTGTAGTGTGGTGTTCATTTCATTCTTTTAATCATTCGATTAAGTTATGTATTCTTTCTTTCCTCTGGTCAGCTTACCAAAAATTAGAACAATTTTCTTGAAGTTTTCAAAGAAGTAATTTTTTTTAACTTTTTTTTTTTTGGTTGCTGAGGGACCTTTATTTTATTCATTTATTTATATGTGGTGCTGAGAATCAAACCCAGGGCCTCACACATGCAAGGCAAGTGCTCTACCACTGAGCCACAACCCCAGTCCCAAGAAGTAATTTTTTTAAAAGGGCTTTCTAAGAACAGTTTTAGGTCCACTCAAAACTGAGTGCATAGTAGAGAGGTTTGCCATATATCTGCCACATGCATAGCTTCCTCAATTATTCTCATCCCCCACCAGAGTAATATATTTTTCTTAAGCTTTTAGACTGGCTGGAATTTGTAAATTTCATTGATCTTTAAAAAAAAATCATCTTTGGGTTTCATTGACTTTTTCCCTTTTGATTTCTAATTCTCAATTTCATTCATTTCCACTTTTAATTTTACTGGTTTTTCTGCTTACTTTGGATTTAATTTGCTCTTTTTTCCCCTAGTTTTCAAAGGTGAAAGCTGAAATGACTGACTTAAGATATTTCTTTTCTTTTATATGTGTTCATGACTACAAATTTCCCTCTAAATGCTATTGTCACTGCATCCCACAAATTTTGATTGTTTTTGTTTTCATTTAGCTCAAAATATTATTTATCTGGTAATTCCTCTCTAATTCATGTACTAGAATTGTGTTGTTTATATCACCAAATATTTTAAGATTTACCAGCTATTTTACTGTTACCCGCTTATAGTTTATTTCTATTGCGGCATGAGAACAGCAGTTACGAGATTTCTATTATTTTCACTTTGTGAAGGCATGTTTTACGTCCCCAAACATGGTCTATCTTGATGAAATTTCCTTGTTAACTTCAAGAAGAATATGGATTATGATACTGTTGGATGTAGTCTATAGATATCCATTACATCCTGTTAATGATATGATTAAAATTGACTGTGTCCTTACTCAGATTTCTGAAAGAGAGGCACTGAAAATTCCAACTAACAGTGGATTCATTTATTTATTTTTGCAGTTCTATTACTTTTCACTTTTAAATTTTTATTTTCTGTTGCTAAATGCAACATGTTAAAGATCACCATCTTCATGGATAATTGACCCTTTTTAATCATTATGTGATGCTTTTTTTCACCCCTGTAACTTTCCATTCTCTGCGATCTGTTCTATTTGAAATTAATACAACTATTCTTGTGTTCTTTTAATTGAGGTTAGCATGGTATATCTTTCCCCATCTATTTACTTTTCATCTGTATTTTTTTTTTTATACTTAGAGCAGATTTCTTACGGACAATCCGTAGTTGGGTCTTCCTTTTTGATTCATGTTAAGTTACAATCTCTTTTAATGGATGCATTTAGATCATTAATGATTAAATGATAATTGCTATACATGAATATTTACAGTATTTTTTTAATGTTTTCTATTTTTGGCCCTTGTTCTTCATTCAATTTTTGTCTTTCACTTCAAGGCTTTTGTAGTTTTAACTGAGCATTTATATAATTCCATTTTCTCAATGTATTAGCTATATACTTTTTTAAAAAAACTTTTTTAGTGGTTGCCCTGCAATTATCAAATACACATTTACAACTAATCTGAGTCAACTCTCAAATAACACTGCACCTCTTCATAGGCAGTGTGAGTACCTTTTAGTAACAAATTAATCCTTTTACCTCCTTCCCTAGTATCATTGCTGTCATTGATTTCACTTATATACAAGCACACAGAAATACATAAATAAGGATACACAATTGAATACATTTTGAGACAATTATTTTGAATCAAATTCTTTGAATCGATATTTTAGATCAACTAAGAATAAGAAAGATAAAAGATTTTATCTTCTCGTTTATTTTCCAAAGCTTTTCCTTTCTTGATGCAGACCTGAGTTTTTGAACCAAGTCATTTTCCTCCTCCCTAATGAACTTCTTTTAATTTTCTTGAAAGGCAGGCCTACCAGAGACAAGTCCTCCATTCTTTTGAAAATATTTTTGTCTGAAAAAGTCTTCATTCCTCCTTCACTTTCTACTGTCAACTTTGTTGAGTACAGAATTCCAGCCTGCTAAGTTTTTTCTCAACACTGATTGCAAACTTTCCCTGGTGTACTTAATCTCTCAGATTCCTCTACACTCCTTGAATTGGCACAGGAATGATGACATGCCACTTTTCCCACCAATGACAAGCAAAAGGTGGATGGTAGGCTCCACATTACACGTTGTGTGTGTGTGTGTGCGCGTGCGCGCGCGTGTGCATGTGCACACGTACAACCAACCACAACTAAGAAGAAAAGTGAATGCACCAGGTACTTAATAAGTGTTTGACAATTTGTGATGACAGTCTCTTTCAATTTTCACAACAAACCTATGAGAAAGCAACTTTTTACAAATAAAGTCCAAGAGAGTTAAGTGACAGGTTGCCAGGTAAAAGAGCAGGCAGTGGGACATCTGTGTCCCCAGTTTTCTTCAGCGCATTTCCCTCCCAGAGAGTCAACAAAGCAGCAGCTGATTTTCACCATTCAAGAGAAAAGGCATCATAGAGGAATTTATTTATTTATTTATTTATTTTGGTTTAAGCAAGGTATGTGTTATGCAATTATAGATGTTTTTCATATGTGATATTCTTTAACTTAAATTCCCTGTCAACCAACATCCCTTCATTCGTTTGATCTATTCCCTTTGGATCTCTTGTAATGGTAGAAGTACTGATAAACACTCAGCAAATTGAGTATTATTGACCATTATTGAGTATTGATGTAGTTCTAGTTCCCCTTTGAGCTCTCTCTACATTGTTTTTTTTTTCTGCCTCTGAAGTAACTACTAAAACTTAACTGACACATAAAAACAAACATTGTTCATATTAATGGAGTACCATAAAGAACTTCCGCACATGCATGCATTGTGTCATATTTAAATCAGGATAAACATATTATCCTCCTCAAACACATTTATTTATGCTGAAAACTTTAAACTCCTTTCTTTCAGCTTTTTGAAAGGGACTATAATTAATTGTCACCCTACTGTGCAATAACACAGAAGTGTCATGCTCCTGTCTAATTGCAACTTTGTATACACTGCTCAATCTTTCTTGGTACCTTTCCTATTCCCCTACTTTACCCCAACCCCTGGCAACCACCATTCTACTCTCAATGTGAGATCAATTCTTTTGCATTCCACATGAGAGAGATCATGTAGCACTTGTCTTTCTGTGCCTGGCTTATTTCATTAATATAAAGATCTCCAGTTCCATCTCTGTTGCCACAAGTGACAAGATTTCATTGTTTTTATTCTTCCATTGTTTTTGAGATGGGTATATCACTGGGGGTTGGAGAAATGAACTCATTTCATTCCATCATTTTAATGAAAAGGCAACAGTAGAGCATCACTTAGATGTTATTCCCCTTTTAGTCAATTTATGAATTATATCTATGTGTGTACTTATATTCTTATAAAATAATGGCATATGTAGATTGATCTTGTTGCTATATACTCTATGATGTAAATACAGTAGGACACCTGAAAGCATTTTCTGAATTTCTGCTCACCCGCTACAGGAAGAAACTAAAGTTTTCCTTATTAGAGTTACAATAGTTGCTTCTGAAAAGAGAAGTATACTATCTTGCTGAGTTGAATTATCAGTGGAGGGTATGTAACATCCATCTTGTAACCAACTTTGGTCAGACCCTTTAATTAATGGCTAGGGAATCTGCTTTGTCTTTTAAAAGGATAAAATCTAATTGTGGTTCAAATTAAATAGTCTAATGAAAGGGACCACAAAGCAATTGATCAAAACTAATGGGTGAGTAGTTTTGCTTTAGTTAAGTCAACCTCTTGTTTGTTAAGCATAAATACCTTAAGGGTCTAAATTCAGGTTATTGATGTATCAGAACCTCCAGAGAAAATATAGCCAATTATTGTTGGGACTATTTTTAAAAGTGGATTTAAGCAAAATAAAGTATTTTTCTCTTTTCCTATGTAACAAATACCTATTACATTTATAATATATGCTGCATGCTAAGGAAGAGGGGGAATAATACAACTCATGACAATAGAAAGAACAACAATGAAAAAAACCAGCAGTGACTTTTACCATCTTGAAATAATTGTAAATTCTATTCTCCATATTTTACTGTCAGAACTTCTTTTCTAAATTTTAACTTAGGAAAAATTATAGCTTTTTAAATAAATAGGATGGGGTGTTGACTGTTTTTATAATTACATCTGTAGATTATAATAAATACTATCATTAAGCTCATCTTGATATTTATGGCAAGGAATCATTTGCAGATCTGGGGACTTTATAACAACTGGGACTTGAATTGTTAAGGTAATTTTCTGCACCTCCTCTCTCTTGTGTGCAAATTCCTACTTTCTACCTTTCACTGTCACCTCGATCTGGTAGTTGCAAGAAATGGGTGTCTATGCAGAACCATGCAAACTTTACTTCAAGTTCAAGTTCACCATTTATATGGGTGACTAAATGACAGACTGTGTTACAGAAAACAATCTTAACATTTTTTGCCTTTATATAAAAGAAGAAATACTAATTCTTCTTTCATTAAGATATATAACAATTATAAAAATATGTGCACCAACAAGAATCACGAAATACACAAAGAAAATTTTGATAGAATTAAATGAAAAAACAGACATTTCTACAATAATGGTTGGAGACTTCAAGATCCAGCTTTCAATAATGAATAGAAAAACCGGGTGATGATCAACAAGAAAATAGAGGATTTGAACACTGCAAGCCAGTTGGACATAATGAACATATGCAGAACCTTGTCCAAACAAAGGAATACATGTTTTTCTCAACTCCATTGTAACATCTCCAGGAGAGATGATATGGTAGCCCACAAATCTTAATTTTAAAAATTTATATCATACACAGTATCTCATTAGAAACTAGAAATTAATAACAGGAATTGGAAGATTCACAAATATGTGGAATTTAAACAACACACCAAACCACCAAAGGTCAAAGAAGAAGTCATAGGCAAATTAAACAATATTTGGAGATAAAGGAAAATGAAAACATAACACACCAAAACTTTTGGGAGGCAAAAGTAGTTCTAAGAGTGAAATTCATAATTACAAATTTATATGTTGAAAAAAGAATAACCTCAAATTACAACTATAGCTTTAGACCATAAGGATCTAGAAAAAGAGCAAACTAAACCCAAAGATAGAAGAAGGAAGTAAATAATAAGAATGAGAGGGGAACTAAATAGAATAGAGAATAGAAAAATAAAAGAAAATCAAGAAGCTCAAAAGCTGCTTTGTTGAAAAGATCAACAAATTCATAACTGTGAACTAGTCTAAGAAACCAAAGACTTGAATTATAAAATCAGAAATGCAGTGGGGACATTATAAAGTAACATAGTTTTACAGAAATAGAAAAATGTAAAAGAATACTATTGTCAACTGTATAACAAATGGGATAACCTAGATCAAATAAGCAAATGTTTAGAAATACACCACCTACCTAGACTCACTCATGAAGAAATGGAAAATTTGAACAGACCTGTAACTACTAAGAGACTGAATAAAAACTTTCCAAGAAAAGTCTTCAATCATACGGCTTCACTGGTGAATTAAAAAAATATTAAAAGAATAAACACCAATTTTTCTCAAAAACCCTTCCAAAAAATTGCAGAGGAGCAGGCATTCCTAACTCACCCTGAGGCCAATATTATCCTGATACCCAAGCCAAAGACAATACAAGAAAGGTATACACAGATATTTCTTACAAATATTGTTTAAAAAATCCTTAGCAAAATGTTTGTGTGGAATTCGGCAGCATATTAAAAAAATGATTCACAATTACTAAATGGAATTTATTCGTGGAATGTAAAAATGGTTCAATGCATGAAGATTAGTGTACTATACCACATAAGTAGAACAACGGAGGAAAACAAATGATCATTAAAATTGATGAAGAAAAAAGCATTTTACAAAATTCAACATCAATTCACAATAAATAAAACTTGATAAACTAAGAACTGCAGGAAACCATCTCCACATGATCAAGACCACATATGAAAACCCACATCATCATATGCAAAGGGAAAAAACAGTGTTTCCTCTTTATGATTAGGAACAGCAAAATAATATCCAACTTTGCCACTTCTATTTAAGTGAGTATTTGAAACTCCCCAGAGCAATGAGGGTGAATAAAGAAAAGGAAAGAAGAAAAATGAACAGAAAAAAAAGAAAGAAAATGCACCCAAACTGGAAAGAAAGAAGTAAAATTATCTTTATTCTCAGTTGACATGATCTATATGTAAAGATTCAACAAATGAACTGCTAAAACTAATAAATTCAGTGAAGCTGAAGGATACAAAATCAACCACACAAAAATAGGTTGCATTTTCTACACTAACAAACAATCCTAAAAGGAAATTAAGAAAATAATTCTACTTAAAATATCTCAAAAAGAGTAAATTACTTAGGAATAAACTTACTTAAGAAGGTATAATACTTGCATTGAAAACTATAAAACATTGCTCTAACAAATTAAAAAAGACCTAAATAAATGAAATAACATCTATGTTCATGGACTGGAAGACTTAATATGTTAAGATGACCATACCACCAAATCATCTACAAATTCAATGCAATCCCTATCAGAATGCCAATGAAATTTTTTTTTCCAGAAATGGAGAACTTATCCAAAATGTATATAAATCCAAAAGAGACTTGGAATAGCCAAAATAATTTTGAAAAATCAGAACAAACTTAAAATACTCATGTTTCCTGATTTTAAGTTACTACAAAGTAGTCATCAAAATAGTGGGTATTAGAACAACAACAAACACAAATGGAATAAAATAGAGAATTTAGGAATAAACTCTCCAATACTGATGAAATGATTTTTGACAAGGGTGCCAAGGAAAGGAAAATATTTTCAACAAATGGTGCTAGAAAAACTAGATCTTCACATTGCAAAGACTAAAGTTGGACACGTAGCTAACATCATATACAAAATTATCTCAAAATAGGTTAAAAACCTAAAAGTATTAACTAAACTCACAAAAAGTTTTATAAGAAAATGGGGGGAAATCTTGGTGACATCATATTTGGGAATGATTTATTAGATTATTGGACAGGACAAAAAAAGGCACAGGCAGAAGAGAAATGATAAACTTCATCAAAATAGAAGTATTTTGAAATCCATCATGGCTGTTTTTTCATGAGTGGTGTTCAACTGCATTGGTGCTGTGCAGAGTGAGAAGCAAGCTGTAATTAACCAAGGTGGAAGTTTTTCTAATTGACAATGAAAAGTTAAGAGTCACATAAGAGAACCAAGGGACCTAGGAAGTTGAAGAGGAATGTGAGGAAAGGATGGGTGAGGACACCAAGAAGTCCTAGGATTACAGGGCAGGTGGTCTCAATGGTTAAAAAGAACGCTGGAGTTGAAAAAGTAGAGGAAAAGGGGAGCCAAAATCATGAGAGATGACGGTCATGAAATGTTTTGCAGGGGTTTTACTTATCATGAGAAGTTCTAAGATGTGACTGTGAAAGTGTGATTGCTGGAGAGAGATTCATAGAATTGGAAGTAAAGAGGACTTATAGGATTACCCCTTGTCTTTGAAATACAAAAAAAATTGAGGGAATTACCATGAAAAGGGAACTAAAATTGCAAAGAAATAAAGGATTCATAAATAACAGCAAAACTGTAAGTGGTAGGTGATAAAGATCTTATATGTACAATTCAAAGCTGGAGAGGTGGAAGGATGAATGGTCTGGAAACTGCATCGTACAGCAACAATTTTTAACTTACCGCAAGATCCAGTCACCGAACTTTTGATTCACTGCTTCTGCTAGCCAGTGGGGTTTGTACAAGCTGCAGGCCTCTGTAGCCCAGAAACTCACCATCAGTTCCTTCCTTTAGAATTTTTGCCTCATGAAGGCAAAGGCTACACGAACGCGCCCACAAGGAATGCAGCAGGTGACTTTCTTGATCAGTAGGTCAGTCTCCGGGTTTATGTAGCACTTGGCTCTGTGCTATTGGTCCAAACTTATGCTAATCAGGGTTTGAAAGAAGTACCAATCCTATTGGTTCAAACGTATGCTAATTAGGGCTTGGAAATATACAATACTATTGGTCCAAATGTATGCTAATTAGGGTTTGGAAATGCACTAACGCTATTGGTTGCCCTGAATCCCATTTAGGTTTAAGCAGAGGTTGAAGTCCTTGAGTAGCGCTTGCGCAGTCGGGCGTCTGGAGCTGCAGTGCTTCCTGGAGAGTACTTCTACAGCGGGCATTCCCACTCTGCAGGCCAAGCTGCCATGGAGTGACAGGTCGGCTTGCCCCAGCTCAGCGCTTTCCTGTGGGGCCTCAGGCCTGCACCGCCAGGGCAGGCTCCACATGGCAGTTGTCCTTGCTGCTGGTCCTTTAGTCTGCCTGGGCCACCATTCTGCTGCTTCACTCTTCTCCCGCCGCTTCCCGCAGGAACCCAAGGACTGGCTGCACAGATTGGTGGCTGGAGAGTCAGGTTATTAGGACCAAGGGAAAAAAACAGAACCACCACTTCAGAACAGAGCCTGGCTTCCATCAGAGTCAGGAGGGACAAACAATGTACAGAGGTGAAGTTAAGGCCAAAGGAGACTTTGCTGATTATGGGCTATAGGTTCAGGACACATGGGAAAGGTTTCAGGAATTGGGTATGGGTGCCAGAAGATGACACAACAGGATATACAAAGCCCCAGGGAAATGAAGTAAGGGGTGATCTGGGAAGATTTTGTGGTGATTAATACATAAAGGAGCAAAAGGTTTAATGAAATTAAGTCCTGGTAGATTTTAAAAGATGGTGGTGGTAAGGATGGATGTTTGGGAGACAGATAGGTTTTAGGGCTCTCTCTGTTCTCTCTAATTAGGGTATAATGGCTATGGAGGCATGGTCTTAATGTACAGCTCACTTTTGATTCTCTAGTGAGGAAGGGGATTTGGGGGTTCAGCAGAGTCCCTGTGCTGATTCCAGTTGAGTGACTTCCAGTGGCCCTCTATGTTATCCCAAGTGTGTGGCTTCCTGTTCACCTCTAACTTGGTTTGTTTCTGATCCATTCAGAAAGGGTAAAACAAATAATTTTTCTTTTCTCATCTAACTTTGAATTGTTAATATTCCATCCTTTTCATGATTTTATTAAATCTAGGCCTTTGTGTCAGCACCACATATGATACAAAATAGAGAAGAATTTCCAAGTAACCAATAAAATGTTACTATTGTTAGTTCCAGGGGTATTCACCAATGCTTATGTTCTTCAAGGAGTGCTACAAAATGATTTCAAAAAATATTATGGTCAAAGGAGGAGTGAAATATCTTGCAAAACAACAGTGGCAATATGGTTTTGAGAGAGTTTTTCACAAATACCATCTTTTCTAATTCTATAAACTGGGTTTAACTGTAATTTAGACTCTCCATTAAACCTATTTGGGGAATTTTTATCCTCTTCTTTGGTGATGATTGTATGTAACTGATGGCATTGCTTAGAAGTGTGTGTGTGTGTGTTTTACATTCTGTCTACATTTTCTGTTCCATTCATTCTATTAGAATAAAAGTTCCCATAGTTCTAATGCTGTGTCTAATGTTCTACTTCCTAATTTTAATCCTATTTCTATATATTAATTTTGCAAATCATCACTTAAAATTTAGTTAGTTCTTTAGATATCATCAACAGATTCATCACATCCTATATCCTCTCCAGGTTTAGCCTTATTTCAAAGACTTCACTAGGCATCCTAAATTGTTCCAAAGACTTGATCTTGAAAAACTGATCATACAGTACAATATAAATGAGGGAATTTCCCAAAGATTGAGATTTTTTTGTACATATTCCTGTTGTCTAGTCAAACCCTAGCAAAAAAGCATGAATTTACTGCATACTAACTACTGCCCTGTGACATTCAGAACTTGCTTACTCAAGAACCTTCCAATTCACCATATGCCAAAGAAACTTCTATGCATTAATTCCAATTATGTGATAATATCTATTCATATTGTTCAAAAAGCAGTTCTGTGATGATAGAAGCCACATTTTTAATCCAATTGGCATCAGAGATAATTATTCCTGTGAAAATAGTAAAAAATAAAATAATAAAATATTTAATAACTTCATAAGACAGGAAAATTTAATAATTTTATTCTAGGAATCTTTGTTTTCCAGCAAATCATGTTTGTATGGTTTTAATTTTCAAGGATCTATACTTTGGAAGGTCATAAATAATAGTAACAAGAAGTGGGACAGCATCGATTTACTCCAAGATACAGGGAAAATTAATATCCAAACCATGAGCTTGTCTTCACTAATGAGGACCTGTTAAGAAGGACAGTATAGATTTTTTTAAAAATATATATGCAACAAACGCTTTATTTATATATTATTGTAGAAAGCTCAGTGAGGCAGTGGAAATCAGAAGGGAATTTGAATTTTCTTTTTGCACAATGTCAGTCTCTAAATTACAAGACCCAAAAATAAAACCAACGAATCAGCATCACAAGAAATGAAATGGGAGTGGGGGACTATTTCCTCAGTAAAAGTGGCAGAATTTTGCAAAAACACTAAATTGACAAATTGAGTTTTTTTCTGGAAATATATCTGTCACATTCATTTCAGTTTTAAGAAATTTCTGAAAGCAGTTCTCATTTGTCCCACATCTACTCTTGAGATGAGGATAGAGATTAAGACACATCATCTTTTGGCAATTTATTCATAAACTGATTCCTCATTTCTTATTTGGCAATATATTATTTTGTTATGTACAAGGTATCAAAGGCCCTTCAGTTAGCTTATGAGCTCCATGCTCAATATTCTCAAAATTTATCTCCTAAATTTCTTACTTTTTTTCTCTTCTCTAATACACTCTTAGCTATTGCTTTTGAATTTAGATGATTAATTCCTTTTTCCATTCAATTAATTTTTGCTTCCTTTCCTCTAATATATTCCTTTTAAGATACATAATTATTACATTATTACTTGTTGGGTTTTGGTTCTTGTATGTTTATTTGGTACTGGGATTGAACCCAAGGGTGCTTAATCACTGAGCCACATCCCGAGCCCTTTTTTAAAATTTTTTTGTCTTGAGACAGGGTCTCACTAAGTTGCTGAGGCTGGCTTTGAACTTGTGATCCTCCTGCCTCAGCCTCTCAGGTTGCTGGGAGTCCATGTCGTTTTAATTTTCTTCTTGTGTATTTTTGACATTATTGGTACCAAAAATAGAAATTTTTAGGTTTCTGGAAGGTAATTTGAGTAATAATTGTCACAAGGTTCTCAAAACAGTTGGATTCTTAATGCATATTCATACCTTCTGTGTTCTTTTTTATTTAACATTTTTTTAGTTGTTGATGGATCTTTATTTTATTCATTTGTTATTTATATGTGGTGCTGAAGATCGAACCCAGGGCCTCATGCATGCTAGGCAAGCGCTCTACCACTGAGCTACAGCCTCAGCCCCCTCTTCTGTGTTCTTGATGTGAAGAATACTGTGAAGTTCAAGGCAGTGTGAATCAACGACTTTTGATATAAAAGTAACTGAAGATAGGTAGTTAAGAATAGTCATCCAAGGAATAAGTAATAGCATGGATTAGTCACTTTAATTCTACATTAGTTAAGATTGTGGCTGCAACTACTGAAATTCCAGCAGTGTGTCATGGTTTGGATTTGAGGTGTCCCCCTAAAGCTCATGTGTGAGATGATACAAGAAGGCTTAGAGGTGAAATGGTTGGGTTATGAAATCCTTAACCCAGTCAGTGAATTAATCTTCTGATAAGGATTAACTAAGTGGTAACTGCAGGTTGGTAGGGTATGGCTAGAGGAGGTGGGTCATTGAGGGCATGCCTTTGGGGTATATATTTGGTGAGCTTAGGCTCTGTCTGCCTTCTGGGGTCATGTCCTGAACGGCTTCCCTTCACCACATTCTTCCACTATGATGTTCAGCCTCACCTTCAGCCCTGAAGAATGGAGCCAGCTGTCTATGAATTGTGACCTCTGAAACCATAATCCCCCAAATAAACTTTTCCCAAAATTGTTATTGTTAGGGCTTTCAGTCACAGCAGCAAAAAAGCTAACTAAAACACGGTGGTATAAAGAAAGAAAGATCTAATTAATTTTCTCATATAACAAAAAAGTCCAGCAATCAGTACAAGGCTGAGGTAACTGCTCAACAATGGCATCTACCTGAGCCCCCATCATCTCTCTGCTGCTCACTGTGAAGGCCTTCATGCTCACAATCATTACATTATTATTTTCATCATTAAAATCTGTTTAACATTTCTCTCAGCCATCTTCTAGGGCAAATTATAATGAAAGATCAAAGGGACAAAAAAAGGGATGGATGCTTAGCTAAGTGGTAGAGTGCTTGCAATCATGCAGGTCCCTGGATTTTATCCCCAGATCCTTAGCAATTAAAAAAAAAAAAAGAATCCTAATGATGATCTGGATAAAGACTACAATGAACAATATCTTTTACTCAACTAGACTGGCAAAAATCTGAAAGCTTAACAATGTGCTCCTTAGTCAAAGCTGTGGGGGAATAAATACTCTCATAGATTCATATTTAGAATATACATACAAATTGCTATAGTCCCTTATGGTAGACAATTTGACAATATGTAGAAATATTCGCTTGTATTTGCTTTTTGATACAGTATCCCCGCTTCTTGGATTCGATTCCAAAGGTATGCTTGCAAAAATACAGAATGACTGAGGGATAAGTTCATTCATTGTAAGCTAGTACAATGTTTTAAAATGGAAATAGCTTAAAGCTCTACCCATAGAAGACTGATTTATAAACTTCAATAAATCAAAATGGATTTATATAGAAAATTCTCTAAAAATTTCTCCTATTCTATCCCCAAATTGGGGAGCTATTAACCTGAATAATACTGTGAAGGGAAGGGAAACAACCAAACTTAGGTGGTAGGTGGGAAGAAACTAGTGGTTTCTTACAGTAATTCAGCAAACTCCGCATGTTTATTCATAATAAGACATTTTGAAAAATTATGGAGTATTTCTAAATTATATTTCAGAAAATGCATGTACTTTTTCATTATTAAATGTAAATGAACTCAAGGGCCATGAAGATATATGTAGAGCAAATCTAAAAGAGAGTATTCCAAACAGATGGAGAGAACAAACACACAGGAAATTAAAATCATGATAGAATAATATTCATGAGAGTGGTTTTTATATATTTGAAAAATTGACAAATTGATTAACTTGTAGAAAAAATATGATGACCAAAATTTTATTTGGGAAACAGAAAACTTGAATAAAATTTAAAATTTGCCAAAGAATATGTTCTAAAACATAGATTTCCCAGTTAGTATCATGAATGATTTCTTTCAAGTTAAACTTCTAGTTTTAAGGAATAGAGTGTGAAGAATAAGATGGAACTATTCATAACCCAGAAAAGAAAGCACAGAAAAGAAACTATACTAATCTCATTTATGAAAGTATCTGTTAAAATCCTAAATAACACAAGAAGCTGAAATTCAACTGTATTATATATTAAAGAATAATCCAATATAATCAAATAGGGTTTACCCCAGAATGGCAAGTATAACTTTTTTTTAAGTTCTCTCTTTCTCCCATGTGCCTTGGAATATCTGTACGGAATATATTGATGAAAGAAGCACTAGAATTTTTAAAAATTATTCTTGAGACAGGTTGCTCTGGGGCATGAATTCTGGTGAAAGGGATTGTAAATGTAATTGGGAAAGGGTGTCTTTAGAGTAGCTCAGTCAAGAGGCAGACCCTAAACAAAGAAGCTGTGGATATATTGATGGATAGGCAATGGAATAGGCATAGTTATATGTTTGAGAATTGTCCAAGATACTTATATTTCTAGTTATGAATAAATAATTACAGTGTTCATGTGGATACCAGCAAAAAGAAAAGTCAGAGGAAGTTACTTCATGTGTAACACAAAATTTGTCTTGTTATTCGATCAGAAGTCTGACTTGAACCATTTATCATAACCTTTTAGCTCATTCCTAGGTGGAACTCAGTGCACAAATACAGATCCTTTTGAAAGGAGCTCACTAAACTTCATAAAAATTAGATTATATACAAGAAGAGTAAACAATGAAAATTCCTCCTGGCTTTTCTTGAAGGAATGTGAAGCCATTAACCTTCAGACTAGTTACCTGGGGAAAGGAAATAATCAAACCTTGGCGATAAGTAGGGAGAGATTAGAAAAGGCTACATAAGTCAGTACTATGGTTTAAATATCGTTTTGACTCAACAAAACTAATGTTGAGGTTCTGTCCCCAATGTGGCAATGTTGACAAGGGATACCTAGTAGGAAGTGATTGGGTCATGGGGCAGTGCCCTCATCAGTGGATTGATGACTTTCTTGCCTGAGTACTTCCTCTTGTGAAACTGGATGAGTTACTGTAAGAATGAGTTGTCATAAACTGAGGTTGTTCCTTGTGTCTCACCTCTTCCACACATGCTCATTTGTGCTTCTGCTTTCTGCCATGAGTTGAAGAAATTTGAGGCTCTTACCAGCTGTGACCACTGTACTTCCAGCTTCCAGACTGGTATTCCAAAATAAAGCTCTTTCCTTTATAAATTATCTGGTCTCAAGTATTCTGTTATGGCAAAAGAAAATGAAGTTGTGCAATATACTGATGAGCAGCCAAGAAATTGATAGAAGAGTAAGCTTTCCTGCTGGTCATAGGAAGTAAGACTTACTAGAAATAGGAAGCTTAACATAAATACATAGGCAATTTCTCCTTAAGACATTTTGCTGTATTTTGAAGCTGCATAGAATAGGAACTAAAGAGCTGATCCTAAAATCTCCAAGGAAAAGAACTAATTCCTGTGCAATTTTAAGGCTAAAGCGATGGGACTAACCACAATCTCAATTAAAAGCCAAGGACTATTAGACCTGAAGAAAATACACGAGCCATATTTGGATTATAGTTGGATTACCTTTTTTGGCGAGGGTGACGGGGACTGAGGGTCGAACCCTGGACTTTGAGAATGCAAGGCAGATGTTTTTCCACTGAGCTACATCCCAGCCCTGGATTAACTTTTACTAAGAACATAAAAAAATAGAATAAATGAACCTGAAGATAATTTCATAAAAAAATCCAAATCACCAAGATAAAAAAAAGTACAAAACATATTTAAAACATGTGTAACTGTAAGATTAAAAGGAGAGCAGATAATGAGACAGGAGCAAATCAGAAAAAAATTGTTTTGAAAAAAATTCTAAAATTGATGAAAGACTTTTGCAAACTCAAAAGTCTTAGGGAATCCCAAGAAGGATAAATAAGAGAAAAATTGCACCAAGGTCAAACTGCTGAAAGCCAGAATATTTCATAATTTCTTTTATAGTTTTTCATTTTATGTCTTCTGTTGGGTGTTCACCTCTAATTTTTAGTTTACTCTAATGATGCGTATTTAGCTTATCATAGGCTACCTTGAGTTAATGTTATACAACTTGAATACATAATATTTTTATATTTTATATTTTTATTTTCCAATGACCTCCCATCAACCCTTTATATTATTGACCTATATTTTCTTTCTGTTTATACTTAAAACTCCACAATGTATTAGTTTCATGTTTGCTAATTGACTTTTAGAATTTTTTATTCTAATTCGTTATATATGACAGCAGAATACCTTTATGCACTTTGATATATATACATGGAGTATAATTTCTCATTTTTTTGATTGTACATGTTGTATAATCACATTGATCATGTGGTCATATGTGAACATAAGGTAATACTGTCTGTTTCACTCTATTGTCCTTCCCACCTCCATCCCCCATCCCCTGACAATTGACTTTTAAAAGTTAGAACAAAAGATTTCATATGCAGTTTTTCTATTCTTCCTTTTTTTCCCACCAAAAATTTCACTAGGTTTTTGGATTATGTGGTTCTTTAGGTGATTCTCTCACCTTCCTTACCTTCCTTCCCACCCTCCCCTTACCTTCCTTGGCTCTAAAATAACTTTTGTCTTCATCTGTCAAGGCTTTTTTCTCTGATCATAAAATTATAGGTTGATAGTTTTTTTCTTTTCTTTCCAGTGCTTCAAAATTAATATATTGTCCTCTGACTTCTGTTGTTTCTTCTGAGAAGTCGGCTGTCAATCGTATTATTCTCTGAAATGAATGTAACTTTTTGTTTCTAAGACATTTGTATTGCCTTTGGTTTTCAACTGATGGACTGTGATAGGTTTAGATATGTTTATTCTGCTTGGGATTACTGAGTTTCTTAGCTTTCTGAGTTAATGTATTTCATCAGTTTGGCAAAATTCTTGATTATTATCTTTCTTAATATTGTTTCTGCCTCATTCTTTCCTCTCTTTCTGGGACTCAGATTACATGGGTATAAGCCTATTTAAAATCATCACAAGGATCTCTGATGGCCTTTTGTATTTTATTTACTCAGTTTGTTTTCTCTCAGTTTCCGGTAATTTTTATTTAACTATTATTTCTAGTCACATCTTAACCTATCCAATGAATTCATTTTTATATAGTCTAATTTTCTTTTGATTAAAAAATTTAGTTTCCATATCTTTCTTGAAATAATTGAATGTTTCTCCTTTTTTTTCCTAAGAGTTTTAGGATATTATTAGCTTTCTTATGCTTGTCATCCTTGGTCGTCCAAGGATGTGCTTTTTTTTTCCATGATTTTTTCTTCATTTGTGGGTTGTAAATTTCTTACGTTTTGCATGTCTTATACTATTGATTCTATGCTAAATATTGTGCACTTAAAAAATAAAACAGTAGGGACCAAACTACTTATCATTTGGTGCCCAGAAACAATTTGACCTTTTCTTTGTCAGGCACCTAATGGGATTGACTGTCTCTTTGAACTAGTACATTGAACTATGTCAGGGCTAGGTGACTTCAGTTCACCTCTGATTTTAAATTTCTGGAGACTGGGCTCAACCTTTTCCTTCCAACAGGACTTTTGGATCTAAGTACAGCATGATAAGGATCTTCCTACCACCTTTCCAGAACTCCTTCTAGTTTCTCACACTGCTGCATATTTAAGGTAGAATTAGCAAGTGGAGAAAACTATCTCTGAATATGAAGATCCTCTGTATTCTAATCTGCCATGCCAGTCAATGGGTAGCTATTGAACATCTACCTGGCTTTTTTTTGCCTTGATGGCTTCGTCCTACCTGTAGCGGTCACACTTCTCACTCTGCTTACGTCCTGAGTTTTGGCAAAGACCTAATAATGGAAACAGTCACTGGTTCCTACTCCCCAGTGAAATACTTTTCCCACACTAGAATTTTAATTATTTATATTTTTATGTTTCCATACATTTCTGATCTTAAATTATGTTGTTGTTGTTCTTTTCCTGGTGTGTCCATTTGGTTACAGCAGGAATGTTTGTCATTTGTGATGAAAACACTTTTGAGAAGCAGTTTTTTATCTTTTAATTATTTTTAATTTCAGGAAATTGACTACCCCAATTTCTCTGTTTTAGGACTTATGAACTCCTGAACAATATGTTCTCCTTACTATTCTAGGTACAGTTATAAAAGAGAGGAATGTATAGGTAAAATAGCACAGTACTTATGAACACCATCCATATAACCAAATTACATATGTGCACATTCTGGGACTACCACTTATTATCTCTGGCCAAGGTATTTGAATCCCCCAAGTTTCAATTTCCTTGTTTGTAGAATGAAGATAACAGTATATACATATGGAATAAAATGAAAAACAAAAGTAAGGGCAATATATGGAACAAAGAAAATGGTCGGTAAATGTTGGATATATTTATAAAAAGGTAGGCCAATTTGTTAAGGATATTTGGTTGGACCTAAGTTAGAATCTGCCAAGGGATGGCCCTTGGTCAACTATTGATTCCAATTATTTCCTATCATTTTAATCTGTGAATCCACTTAATAATAACTTAATTATGTTATCTTTATTGCTATCAGTGTGAGAATTGAAATTAGTCATCTCCTTCAAACCATTCCCTTTATTTGACTCTATTAGCATCAAATCACTGTTATGAATGAGAATGTGATTGAAATTTGAAATTCAGTCTGTCCATACCTATTGTGGCAAAGCTAAGACTGAGTTTATTAAGCAATTTGGATTGGGATGGCAGAGTATTGTTAGTTGGACTGCTATCTACACTAATCTAGGTCTTATAAGATTTCAAAGTAATTTTAGTTGCAGATATTTATTTTGAATTTACTACATGGCTAATGATAGGGATATTACATTTATTTTTTCAAGCTGATAGCTATTCTTGCAAGCAAACGTTCAATGTCAAACAAATCACTTAGCTGACTGAAAGAGTATTGCTTATATGAGGCTTTCCGCCACCTGAGGTGGAAGAGGAAAGAATAGAATTTGGATCTAAAAGAGATTTGATGGCTGTCATTTCTACAATAGGAATGTTGACAGGTGGAATAAATAACTTCTGGAGAGCAACTTGTTAAACTGGGTTAAAAGAAGATCTGTGTGAGTGTGGCCCAGTCTGATGCAGCCTGACAATCTGATTATATTTTATTACTCAGCTGAACTGTATTCCATGATTCAGTTTGTGGTTATCTAAAGGGGTCACAAGCTGCAGCAGCTCATATTTCCTGAACATATTTTGGCAGAAATTGTGGATTGCTTTAAGAGAATGCCAACCAGTGTCAGAGATAAAGACAAAGGGCTTCTTTACAGTTATTTAACATTATCAAACTACCAACCAAGGAGAGGCAGAGAGCCTCCTTTGTGATATTCCAGTGTACATTCAGGTGCATTTCAGAGCCATTGCATGTCCCCTCCTCTAGAAAATTAGGCTTTAATTCAGAGGACATATGCACGTGCATCACAAAGACCTCATCTCTAAATCTGGTGTCTCTGGGTGACCCCACCTTGTACTGTTTTGAGATCTCCATTCTAATTTTATCACAACAGCCTCCCCTGGGTCTTCCCATTATTCAATTTTCATATATTCTTAAAATTATTAACTCAGAATTTTATTTTTTCCACTATCATATTCTTACTCTTATTGTGTTGGTTTCCAATTATCTGACTTCTGCTTTTTTCTCTCTAAGCAATGTGAGTCTCTTCCTGCCTTCACACATTTACTTGTCCAGTAGAGATCTCATGGTAAACCAATTTATTTATCTCTTTACTAGCATCATCAATTTTTCTTCTCCCCTGTCTTTTAGCAGATGCTATCCAATCTCGGGTCAAGCTAAGCATTCATTTATTCTTTCCAACACTGGGATGATTAGTGATGCCCTAGAAATGTGCAACTCTGAAACCTAATACTGAGTACTTGGTAAGTATTCACCAATATTCACTATAAAAACAATTGCTATTGTTACATTTACATTCATCCCTTCTCTCCTAGCTCAAAAGAGATGGTCTTGGTTCTAACCAAATCTAATTTCTCCATATGGATTCCTTACATTAATTCTCCCTTATCAGTGATTTCACTTTCTGTAGTTTCAGTTAACCTGCAGTCAATCATGCTCTGAAATACTAAATAGAAAATTCTGAAACTAGAATTCATAGGTTTTAAATTGCATGCTGTTCTGAATAGCATAATGAAATGTCATTCTGTTTTGTCCAGTGTGTCCATGCTGCATATGCTACCCACCCTCGTTAGTCCCTTTGTAGCTGTCATGTTTGCCAAATGAACAGTCACAGTATAATAGTGCTTGTGTTCAAGAGATCCTTGTACAGTAGCCTAATGTTGCATCACAATGCCTGTGTCATTCACCACACTTTGTGCCATCACAAAAGCCATGGGTCCTCTCACATCTTCAAAGTAGGAAAAGTACAGTACATAACATATTTTGAAAGACAGAGAGGCCACATTCACATAACTTTTATTATGTTATTGTTAATTCTATTTTATTATGTTATTGTTATTCTATTTTATTCTAATTTATTATTTATTGTTGTTAAGTGCTTATGGTGCCTAATTTATAAGTTAAACTTTATCATAGGTATGTGTTTATAGGGAAAAACATGGATGTTCAGTGTTGTGCCATCTGAAATTTCAGATGGGGGATCTACTCTGCCGTCCTCCTTTGCTTCATTCATACCACATTCCACCAGTTCTGCTCTTTGAACCTGTATTTTTCAGTTTTTCAATGTATAAACAAGTCACACACACACACACACCCTCCCCGCAATTCTACATACCCTTTTTGCTCAGACATTCTTTTCTTTTCACAATTATACTTCTATTAAACTAATTTATACTCTTCATTTTCTTTCTTCATTTCTACTCATATTGCTTCACAAAAAAATTACTTTTGACAAAATGATCAATAATTTCCAAATTGTTAGGTCTATAGACTAATCTAATGCCACTTTTAGGTTACCATTTATTGAACTTGTGTGCCTGGAATGATGCTAAGCAGTTTTATGTATGTTAGTGCACTTAATTCTCAACACAGTGCTAAAAAAAACTAAGCAGTGTTATGGTTCAGCTATCATCACTTTGCTTTGGATAGTCACTGCTTTCTGTGGGAACTTATTCAGGGAGGGAGACAGACTCTAAACTGCTTAAAAGCACAATGGTACCAATTGAAATTAATGCTATAAGGGAAACAAAGAGGATCCCATGATTGATAACAAAAATAACCCCACTTAGAAAGGTCAAGGAGACCTCTCTAATGATGTCCAACTGAGCCAATAGCTGAAGGAATGTGCCTACCATGCAAAAAGAAGTGAAGAAGTCCAGGAAAGGAGACAACATGTGTGAAATGAATGTTGTGGATGAAGCAAGAGCTTTAGGAGCTGGAGTTTGATCTGGCTTTGCCTAATGACCTCAGGCAGGGTTAGCTATGGATCCTCCTCTCCTATGACACTGTGTGCACCCATTTCCAGGTTTTCTCACTAGACCACAAGCTATCTGAGGATAGGTGCACAGTCCCTAGCATATAATAAGTAATAAAGAATAAAACATACCTATTGAATCAATCAATGGCAATTTATCCTAAAGTGCATTGCATACATAGTTTAGAGAGTACTTAGAGTTTGGTCATTTTATGCAGGATCTTTATATTTTGTGTGGCCACTGTCTGCTCCTCCCCGTTCTTTTACCTGGTTAAGCTACCAGTTGGGGCCAGTCACCTGCTGTTAACCTAGATAATAAATGAGGCTTAGCGACTAAAGTCTATGTGCTGTATTAATACAATTTCAGTGTTTTCCCATCAGTACTTACCATTGGGTTTTTATATCAAACCATCACCAATTAGCATAAGAGTTTGGCTCATGAAAATACTGAAAAATGGTGGATATTTCTTCGGAGATTTATGAATATGCATGTTAGAAGCCGTTCTTTCTTCAATGTGGCCTCCTGGAGAGAATACTAAACTGGAAGGTCAAAGCCCTGAGTTTTATTCTTGGCTTTGCCATTCACTCCCTTGGTGACCTTGGACAAGTTGCTTAGCCACTCTGCAGGCAACTGTTTCTTTGTTGATAAAGATGTGAGTAATGATAGCTGAAACCTCCTTCCATATAGGGAAGTTGTGAAGATTAATGAGATACTGTTTATAAAGCACCCTGAACTCTCTGAGAAAAGAGGTGCTGTATCAATACAATATTGCTATTGTTTTTCCAGAGCACTTTTACTGCAAATTCCCAGTACTTTTCTCAAAATTCTGGCAACAGTGGTAAAGTCAGAATGTATAGATGATTTTATATGACACTCTCCTGCAGTAAATTATCCACTGAGTTTATCTCTATCTTATCTCCTGTATGTATAAAGTCCTTTCTTTTTACTTAAAAAAATGGGTATAACTTTGGAAAATTTAAATGATTTTAGAGGATATCATCTTCATTGGTCATTTGTGGACCTGGGACAAAGGGAAACCATTCAAGAGTGGGAGTCTGACACCCTCATCTTCATGGGTTTGGGTAACGCTCACTGATTGATAGCAATTTCAATCTGGCCGTGTACCCACATCTCCCAAGTCACTAATTAAGCAATGAATTGGAAACCAAATTGCTTACTCCCAGTTACATTTTTTCCCTATGCCTGAAAGTCCTTTAGTGGAAGGGGCTGTAAAAAAGTAAGGGTCAAATAAAAGACAAGGATCACATTAACTCTCACTGATTAGACCCCGAATAATCAAGAGTTGACTCCACTGTGGTCATGCATACTAAAAAAGTGAAACTTACTGTCTTTCCTTCCATTTGTATCCATTATGTTTCAAATAGTGTGTTTTTCAGAACCAGCTACTCCCTTAAATGTGATGCCTTAATATTCAGAATGTGTGGAATGTGGGAAAATTGATGTTCCTCTGAGAATCTCAATCTTGCATTAGCAGACTCTTTTGCATTTAATTTTATCCCCTGTTTATATTAAAGGCAGAAGAGGTTTCTTTTGACATGAGGAATTTAAAAATGTATGTAGGTAAAGTTCTTTTGAGTATCCTATTTTTCATCTTCTCATTAGGACTAGTGGGAATAGCTCTTTTCTCAGATTCAAAAGTTCCAGGTGACCCACAGTTGTTTTAAATCCATTGACCTCATGGCATATTTGTTTCTAGAAAAAAATAGGAACAAGTAATCTGTTAAATACATTCAGTTACAGCTATTGTATCAGCTTTTGGAAACTACTGATTATGATAAAATTTAGGGAAGAATGTGTTCAGTTGCCCAAAATAAAATATCTGAGTTTTGCAGAATTCAGTCACTATTTGATAAAAAGGAAAGTAAGAAATAGCCAAGGTTGTAACTTTTTCCATTTTTAATTAATATAGTACATGCTTTTTTTCTATTACTGTGTAAGATCTATGGTTTTAAGGTTCTTCAGCTGAAATATTACAGTGTAAGACATTTTGAAATAATTAGGTATTCTGCAATTTTAGAAAATATTAGGTATGACCTTTGCATTACCTTTATTTTTAGAGCACAATTTCCCAAATATGGAAGAATGAAATTGAGTTACATTTCAATGACAATAAAAATATACCAATCACACGTGTATTTCAGCTCCACAACAGACAAAACAGAGAGTAACCTTTTTGATTCCTTAACATGAATAGAAGAGTTATAGCTAGGACCTAGAATTCACAGTTTATCACTCAGTTTAATCTCTCTACTACCTTCTAGCTTTCCTTGCCTAGTTGAATAGAATCTCATATTGGAAGGAAGGAAGGAAGGAAAGAAGGAAGGAAGGAAGGAAGGAAGGAAGGAGGGAGGGAGGGAAGGGAAGGGAAAGGAAAGGAAGGGAAAGGATAGGAAGGAAAGAAGGAAGAAGGAAGGAGGGAAGGAGGATGGAAAAGAGAAAAGAAGAAAAGAAAGATAGATCAGATTTTTTTTTCTCTACCAGTTTAGCTATAAACAAGAAAAAGAAACCATTTTTGGTGGACTAAAAATAGCCCTCCATTGATGGCCATGTCCTAATCCCCAGAAACTATGTTACTTTATATGATAAAAGGGACTTGTTAAATGTGGTTAAGGATCTTGAGATGGGGAGACTATCCTAGATTTCCTAGATGGGCTCAATGTAATCACAAGGGTCATTTTAATGCTGTGGTAAGAGGATATACATCAAGAAAAAAGAGAGCAGATGCAAGGATAGAAGCAGAAGGTAGAGAGAAAAGAAAATACTACATTTCTGACTTTGAAGATGAAGGAAAGGTATAGCTGGGTCAAATGGTGATTCTGTTCTTAGTCTGTTGAGGAATTTCTATAGATTTCGTAGTGGCTGTACTAATTTTCAATCCCACCGACAGTGTAAAAGTGTTCCTTTTCCTCTGCATTCTTTCCAGCATTTATTTATTTGTATTCTTGATGACTGCCTTTCAGACTGGTGTGAGTTTTGATTTGCATTTCCCTAATTGCTAATGATATTAAACATTTTTTCCTATGTTTGTCAGCCATTTGTATTTCTCCTTTTGAGAAGCGGCTGTTCAGTTTGTTTGCCCAGGAAGGGGCCATGAACCAAAATATGCAGGTGGCCTTTAGAAGCTGTAAAAGATGAAGAGACAGATTCTCCACCAGAGCCTCCAGAAGGAACACAGGCCTGCTGGGACCTTGGTGTTATACAGTAAAATTGATTTTGGACTTCTGACTCTCAGAACCACGTAAGATATAATACGTCTGTGTTGCTTTAAATCCCTAAGTGCAACAATTTGTCACAGTAACAATAGGAAGCTAATATACCATTGTGAAGGTGAACTAGCCAGTGTCACTGATGTGTCAAAGTGGGTCAGTGAACAAGGTGTTCCTAGTGAACTAAGAACAGGGGTCAGTGATCTCTGTTTGAACTTAACGATGTAGAGATAAGCATGCCCTGTCCCAGAGCATGCCACCGAATGGCTGAGTTCTGACTGGCAGCTGTTCTGAATGTCAGCTGGCTTATCTTGGGAAATAGTGGAACCCACCATGCTTGGAAACTAAAAATCTCTGTAAAAATTAGATTCACTTTTCTGAACCATCCTATATTCTTCAGAGTTGCATAAACAACAAAAATAATATATTGCGTGGCTGTGTCAGATCTCATTTTGTGATTTTAAATATGATTGATATGACAGCAGCATCCCAGCAAATAGTCAGCTCAATAGGAAACAAGAATATTTAATAGGAAGACATAATGCAGTATGAGTAAACTATGTGGGAGAATCCACATTCTAGGGTGAGAGAAGTAGTTGTTGGAGAAAAATACCTCTAATGGAAACAAAGTATTATGTAAAAAAAGCAGAAAAAAATTCTAAAATATTTACTAAGCCTCACCAAAATATGTTTTTATTGGTTCCCAGCATATTTGATGTGGCTTATAGTAATACCTCACAATCATATCTAATTTCAGCTAAAAATATATGATCAAGTTGCTGATTCAAATTTTATGCTGGTCTCTGAAAGCTTTGGGAATGTATTTCAGTCACACCATTTATATTGACCCTTTATAACCAGAAAGAATTCAGCATGGTGCAGAAGAAACATCAAAAGATTTAAAAGCAGGAAAATTCTAGTTATAATCAGCATCTTTTTAAAAGTCACAATATTGTTGGCCTTGTGCCTGTGTCTTTGGACAGGTTACATAGCTTTTCTGAGCCTCAGTTTTCTCATCTATAAAATGAAGGTAGCCATGTGTCTTACTCCATGGGATGGCAAGCGGATTATAATAAATAATGCCTAAAATATGTCTTTTGAAGTCTGGCCTGAAGGCCACTGAATGCTCCTTTTCAAAAGACTTCAGAAGTGAGGAGAATTTAAGGAGATGACAATAAGATAAGCCAGGTAGACAGCTGGAATCTGAAAGGAAACCTATACATTGAGTCAAGACAAGGGATAACGAGAGAAGAAATCCAGCTGCAAATGTGGCAGAGCTATGTGATCAGAAAGGTCACCTTGTTTCCAAGGCACTTCATCATGGTTTCTAGTTTAGTCTAAACAAGCAACTGACACCCTAAAATCCAAGCTAACATAGAAAGTTTGGAGGTATCTCTAGGTTGAAGGAGAACAATGTTGAATTTCTACTCATCAGAACAGGGTACCAATCAAGACATAATCCAAGAACCCAGTAGCTTTTTTATAAGGAAAAATTAAGAAACACAGACCAAGGCCAAGTCTACTTATAAAAACAAGGACCTGTCAAGAGGAGAGTGTTGGCTCAGAGCTCATGAACTAGATCGAAGCTCATTTATATTGAAGTCACAATAGCAACAAAGAGGATCTACAATCAGATTAAAATCTTGTGTTCAGCCAGGATTACTCTAAGCAACAAGGAAAAGGCTCTGTCTACATGTAGTATGTCAAGGAAAAATTTTACTAGACAGAATTCAACAAGCAAGAAAGATCTTAGTCAAGACAATAGATAAGAGAGATTGGAGCTCAACAGTGTGGAAACAAAAGACGGGAGAATTTTTAAACATTGGGATATGCTAAAGAGAAAAGTACTAAAGGGTATTCGTGAGGAAGTTGGTCCATATAATTAGGCCATTCCATTGGTGTTTGGTAATTGGTGCTTATGGAAAGTAGGCATCTATCTCTGGTGGTACCTTTCTTGATGCTTACATTTCAAAGGGATGTCTCCCAGTCCTTGAGAAGGATTGTGCTAGTTTGTGAACCTGGCAAGAGGCTGAGAGATTTACATCTCGATGGGGCAGAGAGAAAAATTTATCATCTCAAGTGTTCTCAAGTAAAAGGGAGGTCAAGAGTTCTGCAGTCAGAAAGAAACTAAAGTTTAGTTAATCTGAGGGATTGCTAAGCCTTTCTTGCATAGTAAAGAATATATACTATAACCATGGGACTTTAGAGTATGGTTCCCAAGACACCTGAATGCTACCCAATTCCAACATGGTAGATTAAAAACCATGGCCATCTTATCAGTATCTGATAGTAGCAAAGCAGATTCAGTACGGAAATCATAGCTTCCTTTTTGTTTTTATTTTGTTTCAACTACCGACCCTGCTTCCTGTAATGCCCAAGTCACAGCATCCTAAAAGCAAAATGAGGCCATTTAGCAATATTTCCTGAGGCTTATTCCTTCAATTGTAGACCCTCTAGAACTCTCATTCCTATCAGAGACTCCACTTCCTTCTGGGAGCTATTTCTAGGAGCCCCTGAGAATCTGTCATATGTTCTCACAAATGAATCCCTCCAGCTAGCAATAGGCAGCTCCCAGCCCCTCTCTCTCAGCTCTTCAGAGATTTTGGAGCTGATCTTTGTCCCTACTCTTGCTGAAAGTCCCTGTCAAATGAAGTCTGAGCCAATGTCATCTTTGTTCCAGTGTCTAGCACCACCAGGCTCAGCTGGCACTGCCTCTGGCTGCTGCTGAAACTATGGGTGATGGATGCTGCCAGAAAAAAAAAAAAATGCAGCATAGCCCTAACCGCAACTATTGTCAGTGATGGCAATGATGTTCTGGAGCCCAAGGTGGTCAAATACTACCCCAGGGGACTGAATGTCTCACTTTCACTATAATCCAAGACCCTTTGAGTTTCCAGTGACTCCAGGGAGCTTGTAAGAAAACAGATCCCTCAGTTGACCCTAATAACTTCCCCCTGTCTAGTCTCAAGGTCAGTTGACTAGGAAAATACAGCTAGACAATCAATGTCCTGTATTAAAATTTACCTTGTTCTCTTATGGCTCAGACATTTTATTAAGCCAAACTTAATATGCAAATCTGTCTCCTCCCTTAAGATGGGATCTTTCCCAAGTGGCTACTCAGTTCCTCATACAAATAAACATTTCCAGGGCTTGCCCAACGTGTCTGCCTTGTTAATCAGACAAGGGCGACTGCCAGTGATATTCTCCGTTTATGCACCAGTGAGCCACAGGGACGCAGGTTAAATACAGCCAGTTCAGATGAAAGACTGACTGTGGTGACAATGGTCGACTATTTGGTTAGTGCCTGAATTCAGTATCAAGTTTCAAACTGTCACTGGTCTACTTAGTTAAGTGGGTAATTCTAGTGGGAAGAATCTGTGTTGCTTTTCTACGCATGGTACTCAATGAATCAATCTTTTTCTTTCTTTCTTTCTTTCTTTCTTTCTTTCTTTCTTTCTTTCTTTCTTTCTTTCTTTCTTTCTTTCTCTCTCTCTTTCTTTCCTTTCTTTCTTCCCTTCTTCCTTTCTTCCTTTCTTTTCTTGCCTCCCTCCCTGCCTCCCTCCCTCTCTTCCTGCCTGCCTGCCTCCCTCCCTCCTTCTTTCCCTCCTTCACTCCTTCCCTCCTTCTTTTCCTCCCTCCCTCCTTCCCTTCCTTCCCTCCTTCCTTCCTTCCTTTCTTCCCTGGAGATTGAACTCAATAGCCTCATACATACTAGGCAAGTGCTTCACCCCTGTTGCCCCACCCCCAGCCTCTCAATGAGCCTTTTATCTTTGTAACAGTGAATTTTGAGAGAAAAAAAAAAGTGTCCTATGAATCATATGATTTTTTTGAAAATTGCTTTTTTACACAAAAATTTACCACCAATAATTTAGAACCAAGAGCCCTTCCTCTACACCTTTACATTTCCTTAGACACGTTTGTCTAGTCAATTTGGGGACAAGGAGAAAAACCGCAATAATACTGTTCCACTGGTACATTTCCTTGGCAACAGGGCAACGGCCCACATGGGTGTTATTAACTCCAGCTACCACAGAGTACCTTAAAAATAATTGATTGGAGACTCATGTGCATTTCAGAGAGATGTTCTAAGGAATTATGAACAATAAAACTACCTCTTCCATTCTACCAGAATCTCTTTTCCTTACTTGAATTGGATTACAGTACGGATCACCAGCCTGAGTGAAAGAATCACATATGAGGACTTTTATCTCTGTATAGAGGAAATGTATCCTAAAAAGAACCTACATTTATCTTTATTAAGAACATTTGTCTTTGTTATTGTTAAGAATGAAATGATTACAGGAAAGTTGTTCTACTCTAGAAGTTCAAGAGATTGTTAAAAGCAATTGCTGATGGGATGTACTCTCCCAAGTTGTCCCCAATATCTGCAATGGTGCCTAGAACATAGTAGGTTCTCAATAAATTATGAATATATAATTGGAAAGTGAACAAATCTCAGGATTTATAAAGAGATGGAACTGTTCTAATTTAACAAGAGTCATAGCCTTGGGGCAGCTTTGAATTGTATTCTGTTTCTCTACTTTTTCAATCTGGAGTTGGTTTAATAGTGTCTGAGACCTGATATTTTTAGATTCCTGTGCTTTCTTGGTTTTCTTATTTGTAAAGCACAGGGCTTAGACAAGAAAACTCTAAGATTCCCTCAAGTTCTGCCTGGCTTTAATTTTCAGTGCTAGACTTATAGGTGCTAATGACCAGCAAATCTGTGCTATTTAAATCTCTCATTTAAGGACAAAAAAAAAGAGCAGTTGGAAAATTGCTTCAGGTCCACCAAAGGGCAGGAATTGAAACTCATCCCTGGATAAGAATGAATTGAGATAATAGAACAGTGTCAAATGAGTTATTGTGGCAGATAAACGCAAATTGTATGACTTGAACATCACAAAATATTTTATCAGGTGAAAACGTTGACCTTAGTCAGAAGATAACAAAAACTATGGTGTATTTAGAGCAAATGCTTTGCTTGAGAGTACAGAAAATCACCAAAAGAATGGTCTAGGATTCTAATTTCTGGCTTCTTAGCTTTGAACATTGGCCATCCCTTGACTGAATTACAAAATGATGGAATCTGAGAATTGTCAGAGAACTTAGAGATTGTTTCACCCAACACTTAGGATATGATGAGCAACTTAGTCACCAGCTTCACATTTGCCAAACACAGTCAGCCACAGAATAAGTAAGCTGAGGAACCAGGCTGGAGGTGCCCTTCAGAGTGACTTCCTTTTAAAGCATTCTGAAGAGATTTTTAAAAATCAAAGAAGAAAACATCTTGAAAAAATTGGCTGCTGGTGGTACTGTCTCCTCCAAGTTGACACCATCAATCAACCAACAGTGTAGGAGAACTGTCAAATTCTGGCAGCGTGAGGGACAAGAGAAATAGTCAGACACTTGAAAAATGGCGAGCAGCTCCGTAACACAGCTGGAGTCCTATGTGGTTGTGACTTGGGGGAGAGAAAATGCAATGGGGAGGGGGGAGGAAAAGACAGGGTACTAATAAAAAAGCATCAATTAAAATACGTTTGATTCATGATTTTCCCTATTTCTCAGCAGAATAACTTTATGCTCCACCTTGTGTCTTGTGCATGGCTACCTCCAAATCCATTTTTCAGCTGTTATTCATACTTCAGTTCAGTGTTTCTGAATGTATTCTTCCTCACAGTAACTGTTGACAGGTCCAGCCCTGTAACCATCTGGCTCCTGAAGTAATGAGACCAAATGAAATGGAGCTTGAAGAAATTAACATTCTTTCCTTAATCTATTAATAACTGAAAAGTGTTGATTTTAGTGACAGCTAGATACTTTATTATGAGGCATATTGGTTAATTAAGAGCATCATAATGAAGGTTATAGGAATGCATATCCCTCCAGAAATATACATATTTTAATAAGCATAATTTGATTCTTCTCACAGGCTCAGAAAGAGTCAGTGAAAATGTTATGCACAAAGGAAGTCTCAACAAAGAATAAACACAATTTTGTATGTATGTACCACAGCTCCTGTTGTTATATTATGTTAAGAGTGCCTGTGTATATCAACTACAGCTGCTGCATACGAATGCAAGTTACAGACAATTATAAGTCTTCCAATTACATGGCTCCATTGTCCCATGATTCTTTCCCCATGTTTTTACTCTCAGATGATGTTTGTGGGTTTGTAGGATCCTTCTGGGGGGTGGGAAGGATGGGAATCATCTACTTTGCCAAAATAAAAAATGCACAGACTTTGATATTTAGATCATAGATAATGATATTTCCTTGCTCTTCTCTGATGTTTGCAAACATTTTCCTTTTGCCTGTGAAAATTTTACAAAAACTCTGTCTTGCCCACAGACCTGTCATTAATAATAGATTGGGTACTGCATCTCTTCTCTCACCTTTCTCTCACATCGAGCTCAGAGAAGTTCTGGGTGCCCCTTGTTGCCATATTAATATGCTTTGCTGATGCCCATTTCCAGCCAGTCAGTCCAAGAATTTACTCCCAGACCTCATTAAGAAATTTGTTTTTTCTTTTGTTTGCCATCTTCATTCTATTTTAGTTAAATTATGTGTATACTTTTAAGGCAAATTCGGCATCATTTTTCCTTCTTACTGGGATCCCGTTAAAAAAAACACCTACAAAAATTCCCAAGGTTTCCCCTGCTGAGACTATGAAGTGATTTGTGTTTGTATTTTCATTGCACAAGTTTGCTACAGTTTCCTTCTCATTCTCCCTTTGGTTTTGCTAGTCTTTCCACTAGCCAGCCAAGAAATTCCCCACGAAACAGCTGAGATGTCCCTCTTGCTCTTTCTCTCACAAGGCTTTCTGTGCAAGATTGAGGAGAGAGTAAGTTAAAGGCCTACACAATTCAAGCAAAAACTGGCTCATAACAATGAGGGGTATAATTCTACTTTTGGCCTTAATCAGTTTGGTTGTCAAAGTTGAAAAATTACTGAGTGAGGACCAGATTTTTAGTATAAATATTGCCTTTCTTAATAGAAGGAATGTATTTATCTTTGTTTTACCATTCTGTTTATTGTATTTAATCGACAGGTGAGTTGCTCTTTCCTACTATGCTTCCTGACACCTTCTCTCTGTCCCCCCACCCCATCATTTGTATTATCCATGCCAGCTGTGTGTCAGCACCTTTATGACATTGCCCTCTCGACATTAGACTCAGGAGACAGCTTGGGGAACTTACTTCCTCATTGGGGATAAGCACTTCAGTAAGTCTCTGGTGACTACTTATTCTTTCTTTGAAGAAATTGCTCTATTCTCTAAAATATAGTTAAATAACATTATTGAACATATTATTAGGGTCAACTTTGCTTAGGGCATATGCCCTTTCCAGAATGCTCATCAAGGGCTCTGCATATCAAGATGACCTTAACTGGAAACAGATTCAAGACCATGGTTAGATGTGTCAGAACTTATGTACTGTGGCCACAGTAAAGCCTAATTCCAAAGCAAGGGTAGAGAACCCTCAACCTTTTAGTCTGAGCTGGTAGCCAGAGAACTCATTGTCAAGAACCATGATGGCTGGTCAAGGTCATCTTAGAATATGTGGTATATTTTATACATACATATATTGCACATATATAATACATATATGTTATGTATGTATGTGTAAGAAATAAGTATATGATATATATATATAAAATATATGTCAGAAATACACATATAATTGGAATAACAGTGCTGAATTCTTTCAAAAGAGTGGGGATAAGAAAAAAGACATAAGCCTTTCTTGAAGAAAGTCTTAAGTCTGTGACATCTAAATCAATGACAGAGTAGACTTCAGGAATGATTGAAAGCTCTTTTTGTCTTTATTCCATTTATGCTGTGCTGGCTCTTAGGCTGGACCATTTTAAATGAATCCATTCCTCCCACATGAATACAGTCACTGGGAGATTATAAAAGTCTAGCATCAGGCACATCCCAGACTCTAGGATTCTTCCAGGCATTTCCATCATTCTTTTCCATCACCACTAAAAAATACTTTAGACTTTCTTGAATGTCCTGTTAGTTTTCAATCCTGTTTCCAGCTACTGCCTTCCTTCTTCCATCCCCCTTACCTTGACAATCCATTTGGATACCTTCTCTAGCTTGAGCCCACAGCATTGTCTCTTAATCTTACTCCAATATCTTATTCTTTTCTCCAAGCACCATATGCATAGAGTTACCCTAAAATTTGTTTCTGCTGCTGGATTCAGCCTGGAAAGACATATACCCAGCCCATCAGGGTAACAAAATCAAGTAACATGTCCTATACATTGGCTGTAAATCCAGACTTAAAATATCACATTGCAGTTTGTTTAGATCTTCAGGAAGAAAAAGGCCATGTAGAGAATGTAAGGCTGTGATATGACTTGCACACAGCTTGGGTCACATGTAAAACACTGATTTATTCTGATGAATGTTTCCTCATTACCAAAGGTGAAATAGAAATTTTGAATTCTTCCATTTTGTTACAGGTAAAATTGTATAAACAGAAGCCTGTTAATGTTAGGTTAGAAACTTAGAAACTTCTATGATATGAAAATAGAATAAGCCTATACAGTTTGCAAATTTATGCTAAGAAATTCAAAAGCTAAGTATTTAAAACCAAATTCATGACTCTAGAACCACATGGACTTTTGACTTGAGACAAATAACTATTCGAGAATTGGAACAATGCTCCTTAAACATGTGGAATATAACAAAAGTTATCCAAACAAGACCTAAATGCAGACATTGAAAACTTATGTAAGTTTATGTTCTACACTATAAGTTACATTTTTTTCTAAAACACTTTACTTTGATATAAAATGAAGAATGTATTTAAAAATGTAAATTTGAATTAACAGAAAGAATAACCCTAGCCTTGGTAGGATACTAATTTACTCAAGGGTCAGAATATTTTGCCTTTATTTTTCCCTTTTCACAAAATGAAGTATATGATAATTTGCTAACTCAAAATGGGGGAGACATTGAAGTGACATTGTCTCACTTTTTTTTTATTTTTTTAAAAATATTTATTTTTTAGTTGTAGGTGGACAGAATATCTTTATTTTATTTTTATGTGGTGCTGAGGATCGAACCCAGTGCCTCCCGCATGCTAGGCGAGCACGCTACCACTGCGCCATAACCCCAGCCCCAACATTGTCTCACTTTTAAGAACTCATTATGTTGAATTGTCTAAACAATGTTGAGGTGAAAATCTCCTTTTTCCTGATTAATGACTTTTTATATATTATGAATTATGTAAATAGAAAATAATTTTTCCTTTCAATTAGGAAACTGTTTGTCCTCAGCTCTTGCTTTGTTCTTACTTCGTGTGCCCTGCTTTCACAAAGCCAACTCTTTTGTTTGATTACTTCAATTTCAAATGAATGAAATAGCATCATTTCCAGAGTCAGTTAGGTTTGGATGTACTTAAACTTTGTGGTACATCAGAAACACTTGTTCCTTTTCCAAAGGAAAACTGCAAGTCTTGTATTTTGTACTAATATAAGCAACATTTAAAAGCCAGGATTCAATGTGGGAAGTCAAGGGCTTTGAATATCATGAAATAAAAGATTTATTATTGGAATAATATCACAATTGTGGAGAAGCTAGGTAGGAGAAACTAGAGCCCCTGTTAAGAACAGGTGTGATAAACAAGTGGGCGTTTGCTAGAGACTCTAGGAAGCCTGGCAAGTCCAGTTTCCAGGGTGAGACTGTGAAGGAGAGTTTGTAGAGAATCTATAGAAGACTGTTGCTTCTACATCTAATGGGGGATGTGGGGTCACTGGACATGTGGTAGGGGAGAATAAGGACAGTTCTGTCATTCTCTCAGGCTGCCTTCTAACATGCGAACCTGCAGAATGAGAGACTGTGGCTTTACTTCCACATTCCCAATTCCAGGTGAATGATTCTTATACCATCTGACCCAGAAAAATGGGAGCTGCCATTCTTCTGAGTCCTATTAATACTATACCAACTGCCATAGTCATGTAACTACAATTAATTTACTGAACATTATTATTATTATTGGGGGGAGGTGAACAAAGTCTATAATTTGTGCTTATGAACAGGGCTTTATCTCGAAGGAAAAACAAAATGGTCCCTTCAATGGTGCAAGGTGGCATTCCATAAGTCGTCAGAATGAATGCTACAACCCCAAATTTAAATGCAAAAAATAAAATAAAATAAGGGCCGTAAAAGCAATATTTTGTCTCTTTTTTCTTAGAGTCATTCTCTTAATAGCTTTAAAAAATTCAATGTAAGAAAGAAAAAAAGAGAGAGAGAGAGAAGGGCAGGAAAATGCAAAGAGATCTGAATAGCTTACCGGATTTCATTCATTGAATTAAAGAATTCGTACATTTTCCTGGTTTCAGACTAATCTTTGCTGTATCACATTTGAAAAACATATGCTCTTCAAGCAAATGTGAACCCATTTTGTGGAAAGAATAATGTCTTTTTTAAGTTTAAAACCTTTTCATTGGTTTCCAAGAGAAACAGACCGAGAAACAGAGTAAACTGCATTGAAATCTGTTCTATTTGCCAGATGTGTAATTTTCAAGGCTCTCCCTTCTTATAGGCTCAAGGGAGAGGAACAGCCTTTGAGAGAGAGGCAGGAGAGAAAAGATCAGTTTGAATGATAATGAGGTTTGCAAAGAGAGACCTTTACCTTTTTCACACAATGGGATAGACAGCTTTTTTGATGTCAGTTTAGAACACCCATTAGCTATGATAGGAGTTATAGGTCCATCAGGAGAAGAATATACCCCTATGGATTAGGCAGCAAAGGTCTCCCTCTCTGAGTTTCATTATTATTACAAAAGGCTCATTCATATGATGCTAATGGGAGGTAGACACACGCTTCAGAGAATAGATCTCATGGGATGGAGCACCACTCAGCTACTTTCTAATTCATGCACATAGGGAAGGAGAGATTGTAGCTGTGTTTTCCTGTAGATCAGCCTCTTTGTGCGCCCCTCCCTTTCTCATTTTCCTCTTTGTCACCACCACCTCCTGCTCATATCCTCATAGCTACCCAGGGAAAGCAGCCCTGAAGTGAATAGCTTCACCTGTGATGATAGGAAAGCTCCTGGACTGGCCAGAAGAGAACTGTGTCTCTGTTTCTAAGAAAATCAGCCCTAATTTTTTTGCAGATTGGATCCTAGGAGCAGAATGACCTCCTGGATGTTCCTCCTCCTCCTCCTCCTCCTCCTCCTCCTCCTCCTCCTCCTCCTTCTTCTTTTTTTCTTTTTTACAATCTTTGACAGAGCCAAGAAGTCTTAAGTATTATACTTTGGGGGAGAATTGGGAGAACTGGTTGACATTGTTTATCACAATGTGGAAATCAGTTTGGGAGCATTTCCAAATGACACTTAGAAGGATCAAAATGATCTTTTCTGGTGCCTGAAAGGAGAGTTGAAAGTTATCAAGTCTATGTAATCAAGTCCAGACACCTTGTGGAAAGTGAACATGGTGAAATATTTTGGTACATAAAAAAGTTTATACTTTCTATAATTGCTTTACCAAATTAAACTGTTTCTTTTTTGCCCTTTAATCTTAAAGTGTCACTGGGATAAATATTATGATAATAGCAAAGAGGGATTAAATGGAGAGAATAAATTGGAAAAATAGTGAGAACTCAATTAATTAGGAGTACACGGACATGAAACATCTGTACATAAAAAGAAAAACAAATATATGATTATTGCTACAAAGTGGTTAGCATGTATGACAGAGGACTTTACTAACTGGTTTAGGCTAACCTTATTTTTTTAGCCTGAATTATGTTTTTGAGTCTCTTTTATGTAAGGTCATCAAAATAGAAACATCTGATCTAAACAGTGATAGAGTTCAGATTGAGAGAGATCTCCTGGGATTCTGAGCATTTATTCCACAAGAAAATTCTGCTTCTAGAGGTCAGTAAGGAGTTGTGTGTTTATTGCATACATCCATGTCTCTCTATATATAAATATTTACACATGTTATGGGAAAAGAAATTATTTTCCATTTTCACTTTTCTCTTACTGGTTGAAGCCTCACTGTGCTTCCTTTATTAGGGCTACAGGAAACTGCAGACCTTCTTTCGTTCTCTACCTTTTGCTCACATGAAGCTAGAAATGAGCTGGATGGGTCACCACGATCATTTCTTTTCAAGCTCTTCTTTTCAAATTAGTACCCCTCACATTGATCCGTAAGTGTGTTTCTTTTGTCCATGGAGTTGGGCCTAGCTATAATGCATCACTTCTAAATAATCTTACTTAAAATTCCCGGTGTAATAATGTACCACTGGCTCCTTAATATACTAAATCACTTTGGCTATTTTTGTCTTTTTCTAAGGAGACTCATTTCTAACCATCTTTCTAATTCTTCCTCAGAGTTTCTACATCCTCATTTGGCCAGGAAACAAAACCAATCTTTGCTTTAGAATGGGTCAGAATATGGGTTGGAAATTAAAAAGGGTCATCCTTACAGTGACCCTGGGGATCCACCTATGGTGTCATAGAAAGAATTCTGAAATCTGGTGGGAGGGCAGTCTGGAGCAAAATGACAGACTACAATTTGAATGCAAACTGTTAATTCCGTCAGTGTTACACCACTGTGTTTTGAGATATATATATATATATATAAATCAGTCCTAATTTTTTTGCAGACTGGATCCTAGGAGCAGAATGACCTCCTGGAAGTTTCTTCTTTTTCTGTTTTTTTTTTTTTCTTCTTTTTTACAATCTTTGACAGAGCTAAGAATTCTTAACTATTATACTTTGGGGGAGAATTGAGAGAACTGGTTGACATTGTTTACCATAATGTGGAAATCAGTTTGGGAGCATTTCCAAATGACACTTAGGAGATACACACAGACACACCTACACACACACACACACACACGTATTGGAATGCACTGTCCATTCACCATGAAATGTACCACTTTCTGTGTTCTTATATCTCTGCTAATTCATGGATATATATTATTTCCCATCCCCAGCTTCTGAGTTTGGTATCTTAATATTGCTAATATTTATGGTCCTCTATGACTGTTTTTTTTTTCATGCGTCTTTCATGCCATCCAGTCATCTTCTTTAACACTCTCCCTCTCCTTAATAGTTGGCTCGGGCTGTCAATACCACAGGATGCATAGCTTAAGCAACAGACATTTATTTTCTCATAGTTTTGGAGGTTAGAAGTCCATGATTAAGATGGACTTAATCTTAATGAGAGCTCTCTTCCTGGCTTATAGACCCACCTTGCTGTGTCCTCATGTGACATTCCTTCCAAGCTCATGTGAAGAGAGAGCCCACTGGCATCTCTTCCTCTTTTTGAAAGAAAACCAATTCTGTCGGATGAGGTTGCCACATTTATCATCCTGTTAAACCCTGACTACATTCCTAAAGGCTCTGTCTCAAAATACAGTCACATTAGGGATGAGGGCTTCAATACAGAAGACACAATTTAATCCATAACTCTCTCAGTATAGCTTAAAGACTATTCTATGTGTTTTTATAAAAGTCACAGACAGATGTGCCACAAATAAAGACTCTTGCCTGGGTTATCATCACCAAAACATGTCTTTGAACTTTGGACATAGAGGTGACTAACACTTATTTCATGACGGAAATACTAAAAGATCAAACAACATGGAAGTTTATCTGAGATTTTTCTGCTTATTCCACGGATAACCTCAAAGATACCTTGAATTATTACTGAGCAAAGGTATATGCCCTACATTCCTCCATTAGGGGCTGAATATGCTCCATTTCCCACTGAGTTTGTTTTGGCAGTGGGATATTAGCAGACGTAGTCCAGGCAAAGGTTTTGAATGTTTGTGCAGAGAGGCTTACCTTCTGTACTTTGGCCATTGTCATGAGAAAAACATTTTGGTTCAAAAATGATGAGAGATACACAGACCAGACCTGTGCTCAACCTACATCTTGGAGCCAAGGTCAGTCAAATCTTGATGATCAATGGAACCCCAATTGACCCATAGATCCATACGTAAGATCACATAAATAACTATTATATACCATCAAGTTTGGGGGGTTCTGTTTTAGGCTGTGGTAATTAATTAATGTAAGCATTAGTATCCTTAAGGGGAGTCATTTCACAATTTAGAAAACCCTGAAATATGGGGAAAAGCTTAAAATACAGTGGAGGATGAAGAAACTATTACAACAGGCTAGATACAAAGCTGGGAAAATAATGATCTATGTTATATATTGGCACAGTTTTGATTAAATTGTCATCTGCTATAAAACAGAAAATATGAAAAATGAACTTTTATAGATGGGCAAGGAGATTTTGAGAAAAAAATCTTGGGTTCGGGGTAGTTTATTAACAAATAGCTAACTAAACACATTACTTAATATATGTATATATCTAATATGAAGTAATCTAGTATATACAGCCCTTTATTTTTTAGGGGAGATTGTTTTTCTCCAATAGTGTTACAATGCGGCAAGATATTTCTTCTTTTTGTTCATCAATGTATGACCTGGAATACAAATATAAAGAGGAGGAGTGTGACCTCTCCTCCCAGAAGCTACATGTCTACATTGCTCCTGGAAATTTGACATGTTTTAGAAACAAACTCAAGATGAGGTAAAGAGGTAAAATTCCACAGCCATACAAAACCCTGTGAACACAAAAATATTCAAATGAAATGACATAAAACACGTTTGCATTTCCCTTTAAAGTAGGAATAAGGTTCTACTAGACTCAGTTTCATCTTTCTCTGGATAGATCCAGAAAACCATAGATCTCTTTATCTTGGTGTCAGAATCAGTACACTTGAAAGATAAGAAGTTTCCAGAAGCCTCAAAGTCGAACAGTTAAATAGGCAAATGAGACGAACATTGTTAACAAGGAATTTAGATGTAGTATAGGAGAGAGCACTAATTCTCTTAAGAAAGTTTTCATAGCCCTTTGAGTCAAATCCCAAGAAATCAGAAGAACCAAGAAATAAGATCACTATCACTACTCAGTGCCTGAAACACAGAAGATACTAACACTGTTTTTGAGAGAGAGTTTAGTTAAACCCTAAAGTGGGAGACTGTTAAAAAATTAATAGTACTCCATTAATATGCACATTTTTATGTTGTTATGTGTCAGTTAAAATATAAATTTAGTTAAAAATTTTTAAAAAGGAGAAATAGTGTAGGAACTGCAAATCAGAAAGATTGACACTAGAACCCAGCAAAATGGTTAAAACTATTTAACAGATGGTTTGTGAGAACTTCAAAGAGAAAAAAATCATTACTGGGGTCAAATTGTTTGCTTATGGAAATCATTTTATGCTTTTAAAAATGCTGTATTGAAGAAAATGTTATTAGAAACACCATGATTTTCTATGACATTAAGGAAGAAAAACATTACTTTTTCAACCATGATGTGCCATCTATTCATACCAAATTAAAATATGTTTAAATGTGAAATAAATGTGCATCCCAAGGTGGGAGAAATATGATGTTGATATTTTCTTTTTCTCCCTTTTTATGGGCAGCCAAGGGAATAATGGAAGGCTTGAGGAGGTATAAGGAATATTCTCCTTCCTGATTTGCTTCCTGTTTCCTGTTTTGATTTTCCTACCCTTCCATCATCCTCTACCAGCACATTGCCCTATTTCAGAGACAGTAGCCCCAGCTAGTTGGCACATCCTTTTCCTAGTCCTTACTATCAGTTCCATTTATAATCTTCTTTTTGCCCGTCTAGCTCTAGGAGTAGTGGCTGATTTAACATCTACTGCTCTATAACAGTTAATTGTTCAATATTTGCCTGTTCCATTATCTGGTACCTAGTTAACTATAATTTATATTAAATTGTGTGCTAAAATAATGCATATGGTTTCTGTTTACTAATCAGAACCCAGTTAATTGATGCAATGTGTGTGTGTATGTGTGTGTGTGCACATACGTGGAAGAGATTAAGAGGGACAGAGAGAAATTGGCACATTTTTCACCTTGATAATTCTGCTAGGTTATGAGGATGGAATTCTGTATGTTAAGAGGAAAAATAGAGAAAATATTTTATTAAAGAAGCATTTACTGTTCTCAATGAGGTAGATTTCTGAGCAATGCAAATTAACTATCCAAAGACAATCAGCTGACTGTAGTTATGTACACATTATGTCAAATATCTACTACAAAGGAACCAATTGGGAAAAAATCTTTGAAGCAAATACTATGTGTTTATTGAGCTGCTTTATCATTCATGTACAAATTTGGTACTAGAAGACAGCCTAACATTCACTATTCCTTCAAGTTGGACCCTACTTGGATTCGTCTTGCAATATTCAATAAAAAATTACTAGTTACACCATGAGATAGAAGCAAATACTTAATAAAACAACAAGAGGAAGAACAGACAATGGAAACAGACCTGTAGGTACTAAGATAATACTCTTTAAAATACAAACATGCTTAATAAATTTAAGAATACTTAAGAAGATATTTTTAATTGAGACTCAGCCTCCATAAAAAATCAGCATAGGAATCCTAGAACGTAAAATAACTAAAATTAAAAATCAGATGTAATAGTGATTGGCTTTAGTAGCAAATTAGATAAAGAAGAAAGAGGATTAGTGACTTGGAAAACAGGTCAGTGAAAATATCACCAATTGTAGTATAGGGAAAAGGAAGGAAATAAATGAAAAAAAGTCACATATAAGATAAGAAAGTGAAAATCAAATTATTTACAAATGCTTTGAAATTAAAATGTCTATGACTTAACTTCTACATATACCAGAGTCACCTGGGGAAATTATATAAAGATTCCTGAGTTCACTTGTAGAGATGCTGAATAAGATTCTAATTTGGTGGTTCCAGACAGTCTGAAAACTAGATCTGCTGCCTCATGTTTTGCAACTCTTCTTCACATAGCTCCATGTAAGTGTCAATGCACACTCACATACTTGCAGAAGGTCTTCTTGAGACTGTGAGTTTCTGGAGGACAGGAATATGTCTTACCTATATTTGCATCCTCTCACCTCCCAAATAAATGGAAAGGTAAGCTATGTTCATAGGTTGATAACTCAATATGATTAAGATATCAGTTTCTCCCACATTGCTCTATGTATATAAGGTAATCACAATAAAAATTTCAACAGAATTTTGTGGTTACTGACAATTCTAAATTATATGTGAAAATTCAAAGGGTCACATATAGCAAAAGAATATTTAAGAAGGAAAAAATAGAAGGATTTACACTACTGGATATCAAAACATATTGCAAAGCAGTAGTAATTTTGGCTAGTAGTACAATATTAGGAAGACAAACAAATAGATCAATGGATTAAAAAAGAAAGTCAAGTAAGAAACCTCAGATTGCTGGTCATCTATGGCAAAGGTACCACTGCAATACAAAAAAGGAAATTACATTCTTTCAGTCGATGGAGTTGGATCAACTGGACAGACATATGGAGAAAATGACTCATAATCTCCTTCTCACAAAATACATTTAAAAATGCAGTCATACTTTTATAGCTAGAAGAAAAAGATCTATAAAAGCATAGACAAATAACTTCATGGTCTTGGCATAAGGAAAGAGCTCATAAACAAGACACAGAGGAGCACTTATCATAAAGGAAACTTTTGATTAAATATGTTTTACTAAAATTAATAATTTTTGTCACTGAAATCCCCTATTAAAGGATTGAAAATATATGCCACTTGAGAGGGAAGATATTTACAATACAAATATTCAAAAAACAACTCATTGGCAGAACATAAAAGGAATTCAAATACATTATAAATAGAAATCAGACAAAAATGGACAGTAGTAACCAACTTGGACTTCATATAAGTGGATATACAAATAATCAATAGTTCTTAAAAAGGTGCTTTGTGTAGGAGCATCTCCATACCTTCCCACCCCTCCCTTCCATCCTTCCCCGTTCTATGCTAATAACCTGTGCTCTTGCCAAAGAGCACCCCTTTGTTTGTGACCTTTGGATCTGATTGGTCCAAGAGTGTATTTAAGCTTCTATAGTTTCTAGAATAAAGTGGTGTTCTTTGCTTCTCCTCGCCCTGGCTGTATCCCCTTTTGTCCCGGGTATTTCTGCGTCTCGCTGGGGCAAAGCAAATTTTTACCTACACCCGGGGGCCTGGGGAGATTGGCTCTGCGAATCGCCACTGTCCAGAGGGACTCCATATCGTCGAACCCGGGGACCCTTCTTCGGTCTCTCTGGACCAACTCGTGGAGAAGCCACGTGCCCCACCCCCTTCTTATCAAAGCGACACTTTGAATCAAGAATCATTGAAGTAATGGAACCCCACTATACAGCCATTAGAAAGACATCTAAAAAGTGGGACTACCAAGTCTTAGAAAATACATAGAGCAACCAGAATCTCACAGTATGAATGGAAGTACAAACATATGTTACTTCTCTGGGACAATCTTAGGCACTATATGTATGTGTGTGTGTATATATATACATATATATGTGTGTGTATACACACACACACACACATTGTTATGGTTTAAATATGAGATGTTCTCCAAAAGCTCACATGTGAGATAATGCAAAAAAGGTTCAGAGATGAAATAATTGGGTTATAAGAGATATAACATAATCTGTGCATGAATCCACTGATATGGATTAAGTGAGTAATAACTCTAAGCAGATAAGGTGGGCTGGAAGTGTGAGGTAGTGTGTCTGGTAGTGTGCCTTTGGGGTTTATATGTTGTCCCTGTGAGCAGAGCTCTTGCTCTCCGCTTCCTGTTTGCCATGACTTGCTGGCTGCTTTCCTCTGCTGTGCCCTTCTGCCATGATGTTCTGCCTCATCATGGGTCTAGAGCTCCAGAGTTGGTCATCTACCAATTAAGACCCCTGTGAGTCAAAATAAAGTTTTCCTCCTCTGTATTTTTCTTGTCAGGTCTTTTGGTCACAGTGACAAAAAAGCTGACTAAAACATACATATACTATAACCCAATATTTCCATATTGAAACATATACGCAACAAAAATATATTAAACCAAAGAATTCATAACAGTATTGTTCATAATTTCCCCAAACAGAAAACAACTTACAGATCCATTAATGAGAGGTTGCCTGAATAAATTATGATATATTCATACAGTAAATTAGTATATGTAAATGATAGCAGTTCCATACAATCACATGAATTAATCTTTCAGATCCAAATGAAGGAAGTCAGACACAAGAGTGATGACTGCATAATTAATATTTATAACAAGTTCAAAAAAAAGAAATACAGACCTATGGCAATGGACATCAGAATAGTTGTTTCCTGTGGGGCCAAAATGATTGGGAGAGAACATAGTAGAGACCCTGAGATGTTGGCATAGTCTATATCTTGATCTGGGTAGAGGTTACATTATATTTGGTAAGGTCTTATCCAGCTGCACAGTTGAGATTTGTACTTTTTTTTTTGCTTTCATGTTAGGGATGCACAGGTGAAGGCTTCCAAGTGCTATGCAAATTTGTGGTTTATTTTATTTTGCATTTGCCTGCAGCAAAGTAATTTGAACTTTAGGAAAATCAAAAGATTGCAACAGAAATTAAATGAAATGTCTCATCCTTTAACAATAATTGTCACAATAATTTTTTAAACCTAAAATACTTATTTAAGCAAAATGAAAGTGTTTGAGTATATGTACATGTCTGTGTGCTTATCTGTCTGCACATGTAAGCTATATTCATGCCATTTATAAATATGGAGTTTAGTAGCAGAAGAAACAGCTAAGAGAGTTTATTTTCTGCTTTAGAGGAACAGGAATCGAGAGTGGAGAATGGGATGGAGCAGGGATCAACAGATGTTTTCTGTAAATGGACATGTACCAAATATCATACTTATTGTGGGCCACAGGGTATCCATTGCAACTACCCACCTCTGTCCTCATAGTGTGAAAACCACTGTAAATAATATTAGAACAAATGAGCATAGTTGTGTTGCAGGAAGACTTTTTTGTTTTTTCCACATAAACAGCTGGTGGTGTTTACTGATTACTGAGTGAGAGGATCGCTCATTTTCATTATAATCATACTATTGTTTAATTTTAAGTTATATATTCCTTTGAAAATTAAAATCACCTCAAAGAAAAAAATCTTAGTACCATTATTAGGTTCTTTAGAGCATCTATAGCAGTAGTCCTCAAAAATGTTTTTTTTCCCTGTATCCCCTAAAATTCTTTTGAAAACCTATATGTCCTTGGCATATTTGTAAATAATCATCTGAAAACAGGTATTGTAAATTTTAAAGGGTGGAAATTCAGATATATTATAAATGCCTTTTCAAAATAAAATCAGTATAATATTCTTTTAAATATATGCAATGAAGACATAGAAATGGCCAACAGATATATGAAAAGACACCAACCACAAGGGAAATGTAAATTAAAACAACAATGCAGTATCACCTCACACCTGTTAGGATGACTCTTATAAAAAAAAAAAAGACAAAAACAAAAGACAACAAATGTTGGCAAGGATGTAGGGTAATTGGAACCCTTCTGCACTGTTAGTAGGGATGTAAAAGGGTGCAGCTGTAACGGAAAACAGTATAGGGTTTCCTCAAAGAATTAAAATAGAACTACTATATGATCCAGCAATTCCACTTCTAGGTATTTATCCAAAAAAATTGAAATCATGGTCTTAAAGAGATACTCGTACTTCCATGTTCACTGGAACACTCTTTCCAGAAGTCATGATGTGTAAACAAATGGATAAACAAAGCGAGGTATATAAATACAAAGGAATATTATTCAGCTTCAAGAGAGAAGGAAATCCTGCCATGTGAGACAACATGGATGAACCATAGTGACACTATCCTTAGTGAAATGAGCCAGTCACAGAAAGACAAACACCTCATGTTCCGCCTTATAGGAAGTATCTAAAAGAGTTGGACTCAGAAGCAAAGAGAAGAATGCTGGTTGCCAGGGTCTGGGAGGAGGAGCAAAATACCTGTTCATAAGTGTTAAGTTTCAACTATACAAGAAAATAAGTTCTGTATATCTCCTATACCACATTGTGCCTAGAGTTAGCAATACTGTATTGCACACTTAAAAATCTGTTAAGAGGGCACACCTCGTGTTATATGTTCTCATCATAATGAAATAAAATTAAATTTATTGCATAAACTCTCAAATAATTTAATATTTACACTTCAAATTTTAAAAATTCACTCACAGGCTCTTTAGGGGAACTTTGCAACATTCCATTTTCTTTTTGAACTCCTATTTCACCTTGCCAATATTTTTATTTTCTTGCAATATATTTTTATTCTTGTCTCATTGATTTTATAAAATATATATCTGCCACAAAAAATATGTGTATAAATTAAAATTTTATGTTTGTTGAACATAACACTTAAAAGGCTTGCACCAAAAAAAGGCTCTGAGTGTTTAAAATTATTTTTCTGCATTATTATGATTATTAGTAATACCTTAATCATTAATATAATACAATTATGATAAATATATTGCAAATTTGGAATATTAACAGGTTAATGGAAGTGACTCTCATAATGAGATAACTAGGGCTGTTTTTTTTTTTTTAATGTCAATCAGTCCATGCATTTGTGGATGATTATTTATTGCTAGGATGAGATTGTGTTACAACACAAATTCTATTAATTCATTGCATCTACTGTTGTAAAGCCTGAGAAACCTTGCTCATATTAATTAGTATATGGGAATGGAAGGAATTTTATAGCAATGTCATTCGATTTTTCAAATCTGTCTTGAAGTATGTGCCAAGTATCATATAGTGATGTATCATCAAAATTACTTTTGATGATGTATGAGCTGACAATTTGATTAGATCTTCCTTCAAATGTTTGAAAGGAAAGAATTTGAAATGACCTGAGTTGTCAATAGACTCTTTGAACTTTTGGGAAGTATACCAAAAAGACTTCATTAAGATTTATCAAATGTCTATTAATTATGCCTACTCGAGGCACTCTGCAAAACCAGATAGATTTGAAAAGAATTAAAAACTTCAAAACATTGATTATTTTAACACATGCTTGACGTAATAGTGCTTTTGATTAAATACTTTTAGTTAATCTTAAATAACTTCTTGATCTAAATCCTAGAGCTCAGACTTAGCACCTTCCATTTGTGGAAAATAGTCTACATACAATCAAATAAGCAAATTTAGTCCTTTTGTGTGAATAATCTGCACACTTCAACTTTCAGAAAAAAAGTCTAAATTCATTTTCAATTCAAATCAGTGTCTTAATAGTCATATCAAGAAATGAGGACAGGAGGCCATAAAACTATAAAATTCTCTAATATTCTCATTCTTCAACATATTATAATCCAATATATCATCTAATTAAGATTATAATTTACTTATGAAGCAAAATGTATAAATTTAGTACATTTTGTCCTTGGGAGTAAGTAAATAAAATTCAAACTTTTAAAGCATAGGGAAAAACAACATCAGTGAACTGGAACATCAATTGTATTTTTCCTAACATTTAGTGCAAAATATTTTTTTTTAAATAATTGGTTGTAGAGTTAGAATAGAAAGTACTTTTTGGTAATCAGACAAAAAATATTAAACATTTTGTAATATGAAATAAGTTAATTTTAAACTGGACTTAAATTATACTATAGTATAATTTTTTATAGTACAATTATTTTTACATAGTTTTTCATTGTATTTTTAGTAGGCATAATCCTTTTTGTAGTTTTTACAGTATTTTTGTACAATATAATTTTTCATCTGGTTTGAGATTAGGTTTTAAATTTCTTTTTCAATAGCATAGATTCTAAAAAAAAAATCGCAAAGTTTTTTAATCTGTATGTTTCATTCAATGTACCTAAAATTTTTTATTAGTCTCAAAAAAGGTTCAGGTAACTTTTTAGTGAATCAGTTTCACTAAGATGCACTGCTTCAGTTATTTAAAGGTCCTTTTCTTTCTTGCTAACATCAAGACTTAGAAATAGAAATTGAGAATAGCTTTCAAAAATTGTTTATATGTTTAGCAAGGTAAAAGCAAGTCATGATTATTAGTATTCATTTTTTCTTTTGTGTGATACCTTTTTTGCAGAGGGTGGGTGGGCATTTGTAGCCTTTCTCTTAAACAGGGCAGGTCTCCTGTGAAGGTCAACAAGCTAAATAAAGGTCAAGAGTTCTGGCTTGTGCAGTCTTTGCAAGGGCAGGCCTAGGAGGGGCTCAGGCAGTGTGGTCACATGGTCATTATATTTTTGTATAATCTGTAATAATAAGATAGTTTAGCAGTAAATGCTGCCTCTTTGAATCCACTTCCTCTGCATTTCCCTCTCTGCTGCAGTGGCCTCAGGCTTTCTAGAGGATCCAACTTAATGGAAGGTGAGTTGAAGACACTTTGACTTTGGATTTAATAGGATATTCTCATACAATTCATGACCATTTTTGTGTCTTACTTTACAAATCTGCGATGTGGTTCAGTAATAGTCTTTGTAGTATGACAGTATGCAAACTTGCAGTGCCACAATATGAACTTGTCTGATGCAACTCTTGCTAATAGAAATTTGTGGGTAGTGTGGGGAAAAGTCAAGGTCCTCTGGGAAAATGCTTCCAAATCTTATAGCTCATATATAAAAGGAATATTTCAGCAATTATCCCAGTTTAATAGCAATCCTGAGCTAGTCGACCAGATATTATAGATAATGAATTCTAAAGCTGGCAGACAGTTTTCTGTTATCAATACTAAGGAAAAAAATTCGATCGATGTGAGAAGGAAAGATTAAATTATCTTTCTATTCTGTTCATAGGTCTTTTGTCTATCTTAAAATAGGGTTTTTTTGTTTTTTGTTTTTTGCTGTTGAGTTTATTGAGTTTCTTTTATATTCTGGACATCAACCCCCTGTCAGAAATATTTTCTCCCTTTCTGTAGGTTGTCTCTTCACTGTGTTGATTATTTCCTAAGCTGTGAAGAAACGTTTTAGTTTGATATAACCCCATTTGTCTATTTTTGCCTTTATTTCCTGTGCTATAGGAATTTTGACCAAAATATGCTTGCCCATTCTCCAATATCATGAAGCATTTCCCCTGTTTTATCCCAGTGGTTTTAGTCAGCTTTTCATTATTATGACCAAAATACCCAGCAAGAACAACTTAGAGGATGAAAGGTTTATTCTGGCTCAAAGTTTTAGAGGTCCAGTCCTTGGTCAGCCAACTACATGGCTCTGGGCCTGAGTGAGACAAAACATCATGGTGGAAGGGCATGATGGAAGAGTGCTGCTCATCTCCTGGTGGCCAGGAAGTAGAGAGAGAGAATGGAGGAGCCAGGGACAAAATAAGTCCCCAAGAGTACACCCCCAGAGACCTACTTGAGCTTCTGGGGGAACATTTTATATCCAAACTATAACATAATTTCATAGTTTCAGGTTTCACATTTAAGTATTTAATCCATTTTTTAAGCATAGCATAAAACAAATACTTTATTAAAAGAATTATCTTTGCTTCTTCATACCATCACACTTTATCCACTTAGATTTTTGAACAATAAAATAAAAGTCTTATACTCAAGTCATAGAATTCTTAAATACTTGAGCAAATTTGAATTCTATGGTACCAATATTTCTTAAAAGAATATATCAAAGCAGATCATGTAAGTAGACTGTTATACCAACAGTTTATAAGGAAACTGACACATTAGGTTAAACTTATTCCTGAACATGGGGACCAATTCTCACTGTGAAGTTATAGCCCCACATGGCTCTTTCTGCATGGATGAGTGAGGGTATCCTGAACAGCTAACAGAACAACTATGGGAGGCTTATACACCCTAGATCCCTCCCTGACATCGTGAAAATGGTCCCTCTTCCAGGGTCTCAATTATTATTAGTTTATTTATCTATCTATTTACTTAATCCATTTTGAGGTACTTTTTGAAACTATGGAGAGAGAAGGGTCTAGTTTCATTATTCTGCATGGGAGGTACAATTTTACCAGCAGCATTTATTGAAAAGGCTTTCTTCTCCAATATGTGTTCTTAACACCTTTGCCAAAAAGCTTTTGGCTATAGATGTGTGGATTTATTTCTGAGATTTTTATTCTGTTCCATTGCCCTAAGTGCCTGTTTTTATGCCAAATACCATGCTATTTTGATTACTCAAGCTTTATAATATAATTTGAAGTCAAGTAATTATACCTGTTGGAAGTGACAGAAAATCATGAAATGAAGAAAAGGCCAAAACATATGCAGCCAAAACATGGATGAAAAATATTATGGAATTTTTCATGAATGTTATTAACTGAACATTATTTTTTCTGAACTTTGTGATATTCGTGGCATTTGTCAGAATTTTAAAATTTGAAACAAATGAAATTTGTTAGGTTGTTCCCAAATAATTACTTTTCTATGGAATTTTATAATAGTAATTCTGTATTCCTTTTTCATGATGAAAACTCCTCAAATTTTATAAGCTTCAAACCCATAAACGTTGCTTTTTTGATCCTCTGTTGGAACAGACATCTTGTTCCTATAGTTGGGGGATGGAAATGTTGAGATCATTAAACAAAAAAAATGCCACCATTCCCATTCTCTGTCTCAAGAAAGGACAGACTACTTCATTTATAATGTCATTTTCAACGAAATTACCTGCAAGACAAGGAGAGGATGGAAAGCTTTATACTTGACTTGACTGATTGTTAAAAATAGAATCTCCACAACATCTTCAATTGTCCTTTTATTCAGTTTTCTCATTTTTGTAAATTTAAATTAATTTTTTTAACTGATACATGAAAACCCTCTTTTCTTTTCTTTTTCTTTCTTTTGTTTTAACATCCCAGGAAATGCACTGCTGGAAGGTTCAGGATGGAGAAGGGAAACCTTTTCTCCTCTGATTATAAGAAGTACCGTTAGGAAAGGGAAGATAGGAAAGGAGAACTTAGAGACCCAGAAATCAGTCATTTTAAAATCATGCTGGCCAGTGAATCCATGGAGCATCCCTGAAAGCCTACCCTAGTTGAAACACTCTTCTGTTTTAATAGATAAAACGAGGCTTTGGACAAGTGGTGGCCACAGTCCCCAAGCCATCAACTAGGCCTAAGTGAGACATCTAGCTGACACTCCACATGTCCTGGGCTCCCCCTTCTTCTCACCCTCTCTCAACTTAGTTTCTCTCTTTCACATTCTCCACCTTCAGCTCTGGCTTTCTCTCCTCTTTTTCCTCTGTTTGCCCACCACTTACACTGGTTTGGATGTCTCTTTGTCCAACTGTACACCTGTTTTCTTCTTCCTTCAACTCCTACCCTTCTTCCTTTTTCCTGGCCCCTTCCTCCTTGTATTCTCATTCTCTAATAAACTACTATGAATTAAAGTTTCTAGGTTAGTTTAATTGTTTTAGAGAGGTTTTAGATAGGGGAAGAAATGGTGCAGAATGCACAGAGAGTGCCCATATGTCATATTCATCTCTCTCTTATATGCAGTTTTAACTATATTAATATCTTGCATTAGAGTCATACATTTCTCCAATGGATGACTGACTAAAATTCATAGTTTCTATTAGGTTTTGCTCTTTATGTTCTGTGGTTATGTGTGTTTTGACAAATGTCATGGATTCATGATGGTTTCACACGAGTTTTATTGCCTCAGAAATGCCCTGTGCCCCACCCCTTCATCACTCCCTCCCTCTGCAAATTATTTTTTCTTACAAACTATCCCACTGCTATACAGAGGCCTTAAATTTTATGCCATTCCACTTACTCAATCTTGGTTTTATTTCTTGAAATTTAAGGGCCTTGTTAAGGAAGTTGGTGCCTGCACCAATACATTGGAGGGTTGACCCTCTGTTATCTTCCAGCAGTTGCAAAGTTTCTGACATAATTCCTAGGTCTTTAATCCACTTTGAGTTGATTTTTTGAAAGGTGAATGTTAGGGATCTAGTTTCATTCTTCTGCATACGAATATCCAGTTTTTCTAACACCGTTTGTTAAAAAGGCTATCTTTTATCCAATGCATGTTCTTGGCACTTTTGTTGAGTTATTAAATAACTGTATCTATGTATGTAGTGGATTTGTCTCTGTCTTGTATTCTATTTCATTTTTCTTCAGGTTTGTTTTGCTGACAATATCATGCTGGTGTTTTTACTGTAGCTCTCTAGTGTAATTTGAGATCAGTTATTATGATGCCTCCAGCATATCTCTTCTTGCTCAGGATTGCTTTGGCTATTCTGAGTCTTTAATTCTTCCAAATGAATTTAGGGACTAATTTTTTCTAGTTCTGTGAAGAATGTTATTGATATTCTGATGGGGTTGCATTTAATTTGTAGATTGCTTTTGATACTAATGTCATTATAGAAATATTAATTCTGACTATCCAAGAATATGGGAGGTATTCCCATCTTCTAAGGTATTTTTCAATTTCTTTCTTAAATGTTCTATAGTTTTCATTGTAAAGACCATTCACCTCCCGGTTAGATTTATTTTCATTTTTTTAAAATTTGAGGTTATTGTGAATGGGATTGTTTTCCTGATTTCTTTCTTTACAGAATTATTATTGGAGTATAGAAAATGTATTAGTTCCCAGCACTTAGGGAGGCTGAGATAGGAGAATCGCGAGTTCAAAGCCAGCCTCAGCAATGGCGAGGCGCTAAGCAACTCAGTGAGACCCTGTCTCTACATAAAACACAAAATAGGGCTGGGGATGTGGCTCAGTGGTCGAGTGCCCCTGAGTTCAATCCCCGGTACCAAAAAAAAAAAAAAAAAAAGAAAATGTATTAGTTGTTGTATGTTGATCTTATATTTTGCTACTTTGCTACATTTGTTTATCAGTTCTAGAAGTCTGCTGATGGAGATTTTGGGTCTTCTAGAAATAAGATCATGTCATAGTCAAACAAATAAATTGACTTCTTTTCCTATTTGTACCCCTTTAATTTCCTTTTCTTGTCAGATTGCTATGCCTAGAGTTTCAAGAACTATATTGAATAGGAATGGACTTCCTTATCTTGTTCCTGATTTTAAAGGAAATGTTTTCAGTTGTTCCTTCAGAATGGTGTTGGCCTTGGGTTTGTCATATATATAACCTTTACAATATTGAGGTAAGTTAAGTTCCTTCTATCTCTAGTTCCTCCAGAATTTTTAACATGAATGTATTGATTTTTACATGGACTTTTAAAATGCTTTTTCTGCATCTATTGAAGTGATCATGTAATTCTTGTTCTTGAATGTCTCTGTGAAGAATTACACTTACTGATTTGCATATCAAACCCTGCATTCCTGGGATGAAACCCAGTTGATCATGATGTGCTATATTCTTCATGTGTTTTAGAATGAGGTTTGTCAATATTTTATTAAGGATTTTTCCATCTATGTTCATCAGGGATATTGATCTGTAGTTTTCTTTCCTCGATGTGTCTTTAACTGGTTTTGATATCAGAGTTATACTGGCTTCATAGAATGTATTCGAGAGTGTGCCCCCCCCACTCTATTTTATGGAATAATTTGAGGAGGATTGGCATTAGTTCTTCTTTAAAGATCTGGTAGAACTCAGCTGAGAATCCATCAAGACTTGTACCTTTCTTTGTTGGAAAGCTTTTAATTCCTTTAATCTCTGCTTGATATTGATCTTTAATCTCTGCTTGATATTGGTCGGTTTATGTTTTCTATATCTTTCTGGTTCAATTTTGGTATGTCATATGTGTCTAGAAATTGGTCAATATTTTCTAGATTTTTCTAGTTTATTGGAGTATAAATTTTCATAATAGTTTCTAACGATCCCCTGATTTTCAGAAGTTTCTGTGGTACTATCTTCTTTTTCATCTCTAATTTTATTATTTTGGGTCATATCTCTCTTTTGGTTAGTTTGGCTAATAATTATTCAATCTCATTTATCTTTTTAAGGTGTCTACTCTTTGTTGCATGATCCTTTGCATAAGAGACAGCCTACAGAATAAGAGAAAAATCTTTGCCAGCCACTCATTCACAGACTATATAAAGAATATATAATATTCAGAATATATAAAGAACTCAAAAAGCTAAACACCAGAAAACAAACAGAAAACCCAACACACACACACACACACACACACACACACACACACACTCACACTCCAATCAATAAATAGGCAGAAAAATTAAACAAATATTTCTCTAAAGAAGTAATAGAAATAGCCAACAAATATAGTTAAAATGTTTAACATTCCTGGAGATCATAGAAATGCACATGAGGAGAGTGAAGGGAGGGGAGGGGGTATGACAATAAGAAGGATAGTAGAATAAATTGGACATTATTACCCTAGGTACATATATGATTACACAACTGGTGTGATTCTACATCATGTACAACCAGAAGAATAAGTTATACTCCATTTATGTATGATGTGTCAAAATGCATTCTACTGTCATGTATAACTAATTAGAATAAAAAAATCTACATTGAGATTTTATATCATTCCAGTTAGAATGGCAATCATCAAGAATACAAATAGTAATAAATGCTGATGAGGATGTGGGGGACATCCTCAGACATTGTTGGCAGAACTGAAAATCAGTACCACCACTTTGGAAAGAAGTATGGATGTTTCTAAAAGGACTAGGAATGGAATCACCATATGACCCAGCTATCCCATTGTTTGGTATTTATCTAGAAAAATTAAAATCAGTACACTATTTTGATGCAGGAGCATCAATGTTTATAGCAGAACAATTCACAGCAGCCAAGTTATGGAACCAGCCCAGGTGCCTGTCAATTGATGAAGGGATAAGGAAAATGCAGTATAGATACAATGGAGTTTTAATTCTAGTTAAAAGTGGAAGTTGGTAGCCGGGCGAGGTGGCGCATGCCTGTAATCCCAGCACTGTGGGAAGTTGAGACAGGAGAATCTCGAGTTCAAAGCCAGCCTCAGCAAGGGCAAGTTGCTAAGCAAATCAGTGAGACCCTGTCTCTACATAAAACACAAAATAGGGCTGGGGATGTGGCTCAGTGGTCCAGTATCCCTGAGTTCAATCCTCCATACCAAAAAAAATGGAAGTTGAAGTCAATATCTGTCTTTGCTGATAGTTAACCAATGACCTTTTCCCATGACACCTGTTAATGTTCCTTTGCTTTATTGGGAATTGTAAGAGTATACTCCTGTTTGCAGTTTCTCACTTTCAAAGATTTTGTCAGTTCCTCTGTATGATCTGTGTATCAGAAAGCAGAGTTCATGTGCCCTTAAACAGATTGGTGATGCACAGAAATAGTTAACAACTTATACACCTAAGAATCCATTTTGAGTGAATTTTTAGATATTCTATTTTATCAACCATAGACAAGAATAATTCCTCCTGTTCCCCACCTTCCCTTCCAAAATTTAGGGGCTTCTTTTTCTTAGTAGAGTATCAATACCATGTATCTTACTATGGAACCAAATGTAATTGGGAACTTGCCAGGACTTTCAACTGCAATTTCTTAGCTATACACTTTTGTTTCAAGTTGTTTGGGCATTTTGTATTTTGCTGATTCACATATAAAAGATAAATTTTTAACCTATGTGGAGATGGACTCAGTCATGCTTTTGTTTTAGTTTTTACAAACACTCTGTGATGCAGAGAGCACAGTTTTGTTTATGCTGACAGCTGTGTGTGAATATTTTTACTATTTTGAGAAGTGAACAGGTTGGGTTTTTGGGTGTACAGGCAATTCAGTACATCGTTACTGGCACAGTAGCACTTCCTTGCAGATTAATAATAGATTTTCTCTTTAATTCCAAATTTTTCAAGTGATACTATCAGATCATGGAATGTATAATAATTAAATATATATAAATTCTCAAGTTTTTCACTAAATGCAATGATGAAAAATCTTTAAAGTGCAATTAGCTAAGTGATTAGGCATATGGCAGAATTCAGGGTAGAATGATGCAGGAAATAATATTTGAGTGAGGTTCTTAGTCCCAACTCTGGGCAAGACATCTTTACAAGCTCCTTTTAGTTCTTTCCAGTGATTAGGATACTAGTACATCAGAATGACAGCTCACTACCAAGAAGCTCCTAAATGTTATTGATTGATCATTGTATCTTAAATTTCAAAGCTGCATCATGAAAGCAGCTCAACATGTTCTGCTAGTCATCGGAATGATTTTTTAAAAATTTAATAGACTATTTTTCTAGAAGCTTTAGGACTAAGATGAATAAGGCACAGAGTATAGTGAGCTCTCCTCTCCTCATATACCTCCTCTCGTTTCATCGTAGTTCTCCCCAGTATTAGTGTCTTGCATTAATGTGGTAACTTTTTTACAGTTGAATCAAATCTGAGACATTATCATTAACTCAAGTTCGTAGGGTAATCAAGTTCACTCTGTGTTGTACAGTTCTGTGAGTGTTGACAAATGTGTAGTATCATGTTATTTACCAACATAGTACCATATGGAGTCATGCCACTGCCCTGAAAGTGTCTCATACTTCACCTATTTATCAGGGTTCCTCTGGACCCTTTGGAAACATTGATATTTTAATTCTCTCTGTAGTTTTGCCTTCAAAATATGCATTTAAGCTTCTTCCATTCTTTTTGAATTATTGGCTTACATATTTATGGCTGCATACTATTCTATTGTATGGATAAACCATATTTGTTTATCCATTTACCTGTTGACACTTTCCTTGATTCCATTGTTGAAAACTATAAATAAAATTGTTATCAATATCTTCGTGTAGGTTTTTGTGAGAACACAAGTTTACAACTCATTTGGGTAAATGCCAGGGAATACAATTGCTGGATCATATAAGTACATTCTTAGATTTGTAAAAATTAGGCAAATTCTGTTCCAAAGTGATGATATTATTTTGCATTCCCACTAGCCATCAATCATAATTCTTATTGCTCCACGAGTTTCCCAGTATTTCATGTCAGAGTTTGGGATTTTAGTCATTTTAGTAAGTGTGCAGTGCTATCTTGTGGGGTTTTTTAATTTGCATTACCCTGATAACATGATGTTGACCTCTTTTATATGACTATTTGTCTTCTGCTTGCCTTTTTGGTGAGTTGTCTTTTCATGTTTTTTGCCCATTTTTCATTAAGTTGTTTGTTTTCTTATTGTTAAGTTTTAAGAGATTTAAAAAAAAATATTTTGGATGCAAAGCTTTCAACAGATAGGTGGTTTCTTCCACATTTTTATGGGTGTATCATAGTTGTAAAAACTGATGGGATTTGTTGTTACATATTTATACATACACATAATATAATAATATAATTTGGCTAATAGTACTCCTCAGCATTTTCCCCCTCCCAACAGATATGTTTTTTGCAAATATTTTCTCCCAATCTATGGTTTGTATTTCATTTTCTTCATAGTGTCTTCCAAAGGTCAGAAGTTTAAAATTGTAATGAAGTCAATGTATTATTTTTTTTAAATGGGTCATATACTTTGAAAGTTGTATCTAAAAACCCATTCCCAAACCCAGAGTCAGCTAAATTTTGCCTTATGCTATCTTTAAGACGTTTCATAGTCTTACATTTTACATTTAGGTTTATGATCAATTATAAGTTCATTTTTGTGAAAGGTGTGAGGTCTATGTCTAGATTCATTTTTTCCATGTCAATGTCCAGCTGATCCAGCTCCATTTGTTGAAAGAATTGTCCTTTCTCCCTGTATTTCCTGTTTTTTCTTTGTGAAAGATCAGCTGGTATTTCGGGGTGGATCTGTTTCTCAATTCCCTATTTTGTTCTACTAATCTGTTTGTTTATTTTTCCATCAGTACCATATTGTTTTGACCATTGCAATTTTATAGGAAGTCTTGAACTTGAGTAGGGTCATTCCTCTGACTTTGTTCTCTTTTTTTTGTACTATGTTGTTTATTCTGGGTCTTTTGTTTTCCCATATAAACTACATAATTAATTTGTGGTAATTCACTGCTTCAGTTGGATTTTTTGCTGCTGTGACCAAAAGACATGACTGGAACAATTTTAGAGAAGGAAACGTTTATTTGGGACTCACAGTTTCAGAGGTCTCAGTCCACAGATGGCTGACTCCATTGTTCTAGGCCTGAGGTAAGGCAGAACATCATGGTGGAAGGGAGTAGCAGAGGAAAACAGCTCAGAACAACATCTCACGAAGGAGGGGGAGAAGTGAGAGGGAGAGAGAGGAAGGAGGGAAGCTCCTCTCACCACAGACAAAAGACAAAACCTAGCCAGCACCTAGTGCACACCTATAATCCCAGTGGCTCAGGAGGCTGAGGCAGGAGGATTGCAAATTCAAACCCAGCCTCAGCAACTTAAAGAGGCCTTAAGCAACTCAGTGAGACCCTGTCTTTAAATAAAATATAAAATAAGGCTGGGGATGTGGCTCAGTGGTTGAGTGCCCCTGAGTTCAATCCCTGGTATCAAATAAATAAATAAATACATAACCCAAAGGTACACCCCCAACAACCCACCTCTGCCTACAGTTATCACCTTATCTGCCTACACCTTATCTGCCACACCTTATTGCCACACCTTATCTGCCTACACTTATTACTTAGTATATTAATGTACTGATTAGGTTATGGCTTTCATAACCAAATCATTTCACCTCTGAACTTTATTGCAGTGTCTCACATGTAGCTTTTGAATGACACTTCATCTCTAAACCATGAAATCCATAAAATATCTTGTTGTAATTTTGAGTGGGATTGCATGGAATCTCTGTATCAAGTTGGGAAGCACTGATAATATGGAATCCTGTTATCCATAGCAATGGAATATTTCTCCGTTTATTTAGATCATCTTTAATGTCTTTTATCAGTATTTTGTACTTTTCCTGTCATAGATGTTGTACATACTTTATTAGACTTATATCTAAATATTTTCAAATTTTTATGCTAATATAGTAGTTATGATTTTAATTCAATTGTTCATTGTTGCTATAAGAAAATAATTGTTAGTTTACATTAACCTTATCTCCTGAAACCTTACATCATTACTTCTTTCCAGGAGGACTTTATTTGTTGATTAATTGATATTTTCTGAATAGACAATTATGCTATCCACAAATCAAAACAGTTTTATTTCTTCCTTCCCAGTCACTATTTCTTTTCTTCTTTTCTTGTATTTTCTTTCTTTGCTTTATTGCATGAGCGAGAACATCCAGTATGATGTTGAATAGGATTAGTTGTGCTCTCCATCTTGGGCAACTATCTAGTTTCTCATCAAGTATGATGTTGGTGGTAAGGTTTTTGTAGATATTCTTTATCAAGTTGAGTAAGTTCCTCTCTATTCCTAGTTTGTGTTTTTATCATGAATGGGTATTGAATTTTTCAGATAGTTTTATGCATCTGTTGATACAATCATATAATTTTTTAGCCTGTTGACAAATGGATTACCTTAATTGATTTTCCAATTTTGAACTAGTCTTGCATATTTAGCATAAGTCTAGCTCATCTTTGTATATAATCTTTTTATACAATCTTGCATTTGATTTGCTAATATATTCTTAAGTATATTTGCATCTATGCTTATGAGAGATATTAGTTTGTAATTTTTCTTTCTTGTAATTTCTTAATCTGGATTAGGTATTATGGTAATTCTGGCCTCTTTAAAAAAATTACCAAGTATTCCATCTGCTTCTATTCTCTGGGACAGATTCTAGAGATCTGGTATCATTTTTAATAAAGTACCAATTAAAATGTGGATATTTTTTAGACTTCACCAGTGAAACTATCTGGTCCTTGTATTTTCTGTTTTAAAAGTTTATTAAACATGGGATTCAATTTCTATGAATAGATATTATGATATTCAGTTATCTCTTTGTATGTTTTGGTAGTTTGTGTATCTCTATTTCATTTATCAAATTTGTTGCATAGAGTTTTTCATAATGTTGTTTTATCATCCTTTCATGTCCAGAGGATCAACAGTGATGCTTCTTCTTTCTCATTTTTTCAGAATTAGTAATTTGTGTCTTCACTGTTTTTTTTATTAGCTTATTTAGAGGTTTATCAATTTTATTGATCTTTTCAAAAGATTAGCTTTTGTTTCCACTGATTTTCTCTATTGATTTCTCACTTTGAATTTTATTGATTTTTACTCTAAATTTTAAATGTTTTTCCTTCTGCTAACATTAGATTCAATTTGCTCTTCTTTTTCTGGTCTCCAAGAAGCTTTGATTCTTGATTTTCATTACCTCTTCTTTTCTAATGTATGCATCCAATGCTATTTTCCTCCAAGCACATTTTTGCATTCCTCAAGCTTAGACAAGTTGTATTTTCATTTTCATTTCATTTGAAATATTTCTGCATTTCTCTTAAGACTTCCTCTTTGATCTGTATGTCATTTAGAAGTGTGCTGCTTACTTAGTCTTTAAATATTTTGGTGTCTTTCAGGTACCATTACCGATGTTCTTGTACAATGCCATTGTGACCTGAGAGCATAACTTGTCCCTCAAAACTTTACTACCAGTTCAACAAGACTCCTGAATAATAATAAGGAGTAACAACCAACAGGAGTCTGAAGCTCAGACTCTACTTAAGAAGGAGGCAAAAACAAGGATACTAAATCATAACCTCTAACACTAGCAAACATTGTGAATAGTAAACATAGCCTGATTACTAGCCAAAAAATAAAATGAAATAAAATAACCTGAATATGAAAGGCCTTTTCAATTTCAGTTTCTTTCAGCTAATACAGTGTTTCTGCAGAAGGTTTGGACTTAATGGACCAAGAATTTAAAATAACTATTGTTAATATGCTAAGGACTCTAATGTAAAAGCAGATTACATGCAAGAAGAGATGAGTAATGTAGGGAAATAGAAATTTTTTTTTAAAGAACCACAATTGAAAACTTTAAATAGAAAAATAGATACTGTTTTTAAATAGAAGAACAGTAACACAAGTGAAGTATGTCTTTAATAAAGGGCTCATCAGTGAGCCTGAAGATATGTTAATAGAAACTTCCCAAACTGAAAAGCCAAGAAGGAAAATATTCTGAGATTAATACAGCTCCCAGCATATAGGTTTTGATGCTTACTTTCTCTCCAAATATAGTTTTTCTTTTCCTTTAGCAATTTTAGTTGAAAGTTAGACATGATAGAACTGAGACAAAAAAAGATCATTGGTATCCAGTTTACTGGGGGAGAGGGAGTTTTGTGTAATATTGTGATTATCTCTGTGTTTTGGTGAGCCTGTGTTCCTGGACTGTGACCTTCACGGGTTCTTCTCAGACTCTTTGATATGTTACAGAGGAAAAATGGGAAGAAACAGGTTGGGTATTACCCCTCCTCCCACATCAGACTGGTAAAATATCGCTCCATAAGGGCAGGCATTTGTTAAGAAAAACAGATTGTTCTGCATGTATATAAAAATGGTCACTTTTCCTCTCCTTCATGGAAACTG
>CM053410.1:24416366-24486414 GCA_028644305.1 Xerus rutilus | reverse complement strand
GTGTGTGTGTGTGTTGCTTTTGTTTTGGTTTTCTGGTACTGGGGATTGAATCCAAGGGTGCTTTACCACTGAACCACATCCTCAGCCCTTTTGTGTGTGTGTGTGTGGGGGGGTGTACCAGGGATTGAACTCAAGGGTACTTGACCACTGAGCCACATCCCCAGCCCTATTTTGTGTTTTATTTAGAGACAGGGTCTCATGGAGTTGCTTAGCACCTCACCATTGCTGAGGCTGGCTTTGCACTGGCAATCCTCTGGTCTCAGCCTCCCAAAGTGCTGGGTCTTCAGCCCTTTTTATTTTCAGAGTCTCACTAAGTTGCTGAGGCTGGCTTTCCACTTGAAATATTCCTGCTTCAGCCTCCCAAGTTGCTGAGATTATAGGTGTGAGATACCAGGTCTGGCAGTTGACTATTTTTTGAAAAGAAGTTTTTTTTTTGTTAGTGGGCACAGTTGCGCATGCCTGTAATCCCAGCACTTTGGGAGGCTGAGACTAGCAATTTATTCATTGCTAGAATAAATAGAGATGTTTTAAGGAAAGACACTGTTGCTGTCAATAGAGGAAAAAGTGTATTATTCAGAAATTTGGAATAAAAAAATCAAGGAAGAAATAACAAAAACTGCAACAATACTAGTTAAGGAAAAAAAAAAAAAGACCTTTCCCTCCATCCCATTGCCTTCTAGCCATTATTTTCTTCCTTGATCCGTAGTTATCAGAAATCCATCCCTGCAGGTTCCATAACAAGCTGATGGCTTCACCATCCAAATGCCTCAATGCTGGACCTGATGTTATACCTTTGAGTCTCAGAGAGAAATGTTAAAATAGTTTCTAGTTCAGGATGTCAAATCTGCCAAGAAGTCAGTCCCCAATGAAGACTTCTTTTGAAATGACTGAAATAGATCTTTAGATCTCCAATAATATATATTTGTAGTGATATCACAAAGCCTTCAACTATGTTTTTAAGTCAAAAGAATTTATATTCAAATTCAGTACGGAAATTTGGAAGCATTTCAGTTAAAATAATAAGAAAAACAAGGCAAACTTTGCAGCCTTGTTTATATGAGGAGGTCACATGCAAGGAATACCACCTGTCTACACAGACAGGCAATTGTGTGAATGCAACAGCTCCAGATTACGTTTTTTAGAATCAAGTTTTTTGTCAACTTGCCCAAATAACTCAGCTTCTTGTTTTGCTAGACTTAGAAAGATACACTCTATTAAAGTCTACATGTTGAAAACCTCCTTACATCCAAATATCCTTGTGTATAAGTTGTTTTCTGCTCTCTGTGGTATTTCAGTAGCTACAGCTTCTTCAAGGAAAGGAAAAAATTAAAAACCAGGATGGTAACAAAACCCACTCAGGTGCTCTAAAAGTTTCCCTTATGCATTTTCCCCTCTACTGCTCTTAAAGAAACACAGTAAAACATAGGAGGCACATTAGATATTTGCTTTTCTGCACTCTTTCTATTTCTCATAGAACATATTCGGGATTTTTTTGTTTTTTATTTTGGTACCAGGGATTGAATCCAGGGGCACTTAACCACTCAGCCACTTCCCTAGCCCTTTTTTTATTTTTAATTTTGAGACAGGGTCTCACTAAGTTGCTTAGGGCCTTGCTAAATTGCTGAAGCTGGCTTTGAACTCCATCCTCCTGCCTCAGCCTCCCGATTCTCTGGGATTATAGGCGTATGCCATCTTGCCTGGCCATTCTGTTGTTTTGATGTTTTGATAAACATACAAAACAGTGTGATGTGTTTTTTAGAGGTTTCCCCAACATTGATGATGAATTTGCATCAATCCTCCACATTTGCTATGATGGTTGAGTGAAAATCAAAAACACAGATAAAATGTATTCAAGGGTCATATCCATGACTGTGATGGATCCCACATGTCCACATGAAGAAATAAAAAGGCAACGTCTGCCTATTATAGACATTAATGGGGAAAAGCTATTTTGTGGTTGAAAACTATTTTAAAGATTTTTTTTCTCTTTATCAGTCCCCTCCACTTTGAAATCTCTGAGATTCAGATTACACTTTCTCTGCTGGACAAATAACATGTACTACTTATACCGATAGACTACACAGACTGTGATTTTGAGCTGCTGTCTCTCATTCTTTTTATTCTTATGCCTCATATTTTCTTTTCCCTCATTCATACAGTTACCAAGAAGGAAATAAAGTAAGACACAAGACACAGTAAGGTTATACAACTAATCTTAAAGCATTGTGACTTTCAAATTGTAATTCCTAAGTCTATGTCCCTATCTTTCTATACATTGTATAAAGGTACTGTCAGAGAAGGCATTTGGGTGCTAACCACTAGTATCCCAATGTTCAACGCAAAGCCATATTTTACTTGTTGAAAATCATTTGACCACGTATACGAGGGCTTATTTCTAAGATCTCTATTCTATTCTATTGGTTTAAATGTCTATTTTTATGCCAGTAACACACATTTTTGATTATTTTAACTTTCTGGTAAAGTTTGAAATCAGGAAATGTTAATACACCAAACTTCTTGTTCTTTTTCAAGATTTCTTTGGCTGATTGAGGTTCCTTGAGATTCCATATGAAATTTAAGATCATTTTTTCTATTTCTGAATTAGATTAGAATTTTCTGCTCTTTGTCATGGTTGAGTTTACACAAATTCATAGATCATTTTGGATAGTACATACATCTCAAAAATGTCTTCTGATCCATGAACACAGAAGATCTTTTTAATTTCATTCAGCAATATTTTGGGGGGGATATTTGTTTGTTTTGGAGGGGATACTGGGGATTGAACTCAGGGGCACTTGACCACTAAGCCATATACTCAGTCCTATTTCATATTGTATTTAGAGACAGGGTCTCACTGAGTTGTTTAGTGCCTCACTTTAGCAGAGGCTGGCTTTGAGCTAATGATCCTCCTGCCTCAGCCTCCCCAGCTGCTGGGATTGCAGGAGTGTGCCATTGCGCCCAGCTCAGCAATGTTTTGTAGTTTTCAATGTACAATTATTTTGCCTCCTTGGTCAAGTTAACTCCTGGGTATTTTATTCTTTTGAGCCTACTGTAAGTGGAATTATTTTCCAAATTTGCCTTTCGGATGGTTCGTTGTCAAGTGTATAGAAATGCAGCTGATTTTCACGTGTTGATTTTGAATCCTGCCACTTTGTGAATTCATTTATTAGCTTAAGTTTTGTGTGTGACATCTTTAGAGTTTTCTACTTATAACACCATGTCATCAGTGAACAAGGGTAATGTTACTTCTTCTTTTCTAATTTGGATCCCTTTTATTTCTCTTCTTGCCTAACTGCTCTGACTAGAACTTTTAGTAGTACTTTGAGTAGAAGTGGCGCAAGTGACATCCTTTTGTAATTCCTGAAATTAGGGGAAAATCTTCATTGAATATGATGTTAGCTTTGGGGTTTCATACACGGCCTTGATGATGCTGACGAAGTTTCTTTCTATTCCTAATTTGCGATGTGTTTTTGTCATGAACGTGTAGAATTTTGTCATCTGTTTTTTCTTTTATTTCCTACATCAGTTGGGATGATTACATGGTTTTCTTCTGTCATTCTGTTGGTGTGGCATATTACACTGATTTTCATTCTTGAATGTCTTTGCTTTCCACAAATAAATCCCATATGGTCGTAATATATGATCTCTTTAATGTGCTACTGAGTTCAGTTTTCTAGTTTATGTGGAGGATTTTTGCATCAGTGTTCATAAGGGACATGGCACTCATAAACATTCATTGGTCTGCTTGATTGTGCTCCACAAGTCCCTTAGGGCTGTCCATTTTTTCTTCATCCTTTTTTTCCTTTCTGCTTCTCAAAATTGATCATACAATTGCCTAATCTTTGAATTTACTAATTTATCTTCTGCCTTCTCCAATCTGTTTTGAATCTGGTTTAGTCAATTTTTCTTTATTATGATTTTCAGTTCCATAATTTATGCTTGGCTCCTTTGTATAATAATTTCTACCTCTGAATTCTTATTCTCATTTCGATCATACATCACTTTTCCTGTGTTCCTTTAGTTCTTTATCCATGTTTTCCTTTAGCTTTTTCAGCATATTTAAGACAGTATTTTAAAGGTCTTTGTCCTAAAGTTAATATCTAGGATTCCTCAGGAACTGTTTTTCTCATAATTAACACTGTTATTTTAAATGGGTCGTATTTCCTACTTCTTTTCATGTCTTGTTATTTTTGTTGAAAATTGGGCATTTGATTATTCTAATGTGGTAATTTTATATATCAAATTCTCTATGCCCCACAATTTTCTCCTTTTGCTCATGTTAACTTTATGGTTTGACAGATTTTTTTGAATGCTAGGAGAGGAAATGAAGGAAGGAAAAATGTGAGGGAAGGAAGGAGGAAAAAAAGAGAAGAGAAGCAAAACCTCTTCCAGTCTTGACAGGTTGTTTTGTGTTGGCTGCGGCATGCTTTCAACACTTAAGTAGGCTTCTCTGGGCCTAAGAGTTAGCCTAAAGGGAAAGTTTAAGTCAATTCAGGTCTTTTCTGTGTGTGCATCTTATCCTCGGCATGCAGATGGTGCTCCAAGTGTTCCTGTACATATGGCTTCTTTTGAGTGTCCTAATTTCTCAGTATATCTTCCCTAACACTCTCCTCTGGACCTTGGGTGGTTGGTTATGTTGACATTGTAGGTCAATATCTTTTTCTAGGTGTTTCTGGGCCTTGCAGTTTGACCTGGAATGCCACCACTTTCTCCACCTGAATCCAAATTAGGGGAAACACACATGTGCCTTGTCTCATGCCTTCAGGTATCCTCCACCCGCCCCCCCCCCCCCCAGGATTTTAATTCTTTACAGTTTCTAAGTTACAGAATATTATGTTCAGTTACTTATTTTGCCTTTCTACCCTCCTTCTATTCTTTTCTTACCTCTTTTTTTCTTTCTGCTTTTGAACAAATATTATTTTTATTCTATCCTGAAGAATGATCAGCTTAGCTTTGACTAATTGTATCATGAAATCATGTTCTCTTGCATTTTATTGAGAAAACAAAGCAGATTTACTTTTGAATTGCTTGTTTTCTTGCAGTTCATCATTTCTAAGATTATAATCATCCTATACGTCTTTGCTTTTATTTCGTACATTGCAAAATGTTTTCCAAAATCTCTGCAATGATTTTTACTTATCTTCCCGTAGATGAGAAAAAGTCTTTCAGGGCTGGGGATTTGTCCATAGATGGGATTAATTGATACTGTTTGTTCCTGCCCATCTACTAAGATTGTACTCTGGTCTTTGCGTGTACGTGTGTGTGAAAAACTGTCATTACCAGTTTAGTCAATTAACATTATGGGCAAGTGAGCAGAAGCAGGAGCCATGGACCTAGCAGTAAAACATTGTTTGAGAAATGGAAAGCTAGAGAAAACAAACACACTTGCCAAAGAGCTAAGTGGAATGAAAACCACAACTTTTGATGGGTAAATTGTTTAAGCACGATCTGATTCACTAGACTCATCTAGTGTCCCACATGATTGATTATCTGGCTGAAATAATATTTGTTATGTTTCCCCACAATAAAGCTACTGTCCCATCCATGCATAATCTTCGGAAAAAAGTTACTGTACTCAGCCCATACTTTAGACATAGGGACTCATGCTGACCCTCCTTGAGGACCATGTATCTACATAAATTATCTGGAATTATTCTGCATGAGAGATTCATCTCATCATCATTTATTTAGTTATCTAGTTATAATGGTATAGATGCGTGGATATTTAATGGATATTTATTTTAAACATTGGGTTGTAATCCAATACTATTTATTTATTTAGCTCATATTGTTTTAGTTTGGGATATTGGAAACTCTTTCAATTGGCTTCTTTGTCGCTTTGACATACCTCCATCCTTGTGAGGATTTTCTTTCCTATGTGTATGTGTGGGTGTGTGGGTGTACACGCACATGCTTCCTTATTTTCTGGTCCTACAAAATGCTCCATATGCATCTTGTACCTTTGGTAATCCAATCCTGGAATCAGGCATTCCCCAAGGAACCATGGTTCCTTTTATTGGAGAATAGTATTAGAAACCAGGGTCTGGCTATCAGGGATGCTCACTACAACTGAACCCTCAATTGGCAGAGCAAAAAAATATGTATCTCCTAACCTATGTGTATACAAATATTTATAAATATTTATGTAATAATTTCTATCAATATTAAACTAAATAGAAGTTCATATTGATGTCTCCAACTTTATTCAGTTACCACATGCATCACTGTCACTTCTTTTGCTTGTTTATCCAAGGAGTCTTTTTGATGCACCATCCAATCGAGCTCCATGAAAGAGCCATTTCTGCTATGATGTTGCCACCCGCTGTGAGTCTGAATGAAATCACGAGGACTTTCTACTCCAATGTAGTCACTGAGCCCAGGGTGCAGCTGATTTTGATAAAACCTGGTTGTTAGTTTCCTGTGGATTCCATGTGGTGTATTCCCAGCCTTTCCAATGGCTCACACTTGTCTCCAGCCTCCAGCTATTCTGATACTAAAGTTCCATTAGCAGTGTTTTACTAATGTACTACTCTGCCTTAATTTCTCAGAATAAATTCTCTCTTGGAATCTAATCTGGCTGAAACCTGTGACTGGAGAGTTAGATAGTAGTCACGTGGCCATCAGACCAAAGGTTACCTATGTCATACCTCACTAGGTTTAAACAGATTGAAATCTGGTTATTGTACTAGTCAAATGTCCAGAAGCCTGTCTCATCTGGAACTGGCCACAAAACAGGATCAGGAATAAAGCCACTTTTCACTGATCCAACTTGAAATAAACCTAAGTGAAAAACCAGTAGATACTATTAAAATAATAGTTTATGGACTTTGTAGGTGGGGATAACAGGGTTCTAAGTGTGACATTTTATTCTGGGAAGCAACATTGAAATGTCAATTCAATTCCTACTTAATAAATGGAAAATATGGATGTAGAGGGAAAGGCCCTCCATTTTAAGTTATGTGATTGGCTAAATTTCTAATTTTTGTTCCTTTTACCTCTCAGGCAACTAATCATAGCATTTCCTGGTTTCCTACTTTCTAATTCTTTTTCTCTTTTTCTTAACCTTATTACTTTTACCAGATTTCTCTTGTGTTTCTCTCATGTAGGTCTCTCTACTTTACCAGTGCCTCATGTTTTTGTCTTCCTGATGAACAATGTCTTTGATCTATTTCTTCAGAATTAATTCTACTTTGTGTGCAAGAATGACTCTTGCAGCCCTGACTGGATGCTTACCCTCCGTACCACCTTGCTTAGTATGAAAAAATTCCGTGCTCACTAATCTTCTGCATTGTTGCAAAATATCATGTGGTTTTTGCTAATGTTGAAAGTAAAAATGTGTTTTTAATCTAATTTACTAATGTGGAACAGCTTTCTTCTGAATCACAGTGGTGTAACCATTGACAACCAGTGCTTTGGCTCGTGTAGAGTGTGAGTGCGTAGGATCAGGAAATAAATTTTTCCAGTATCTCACTATCCCAATTTAATCTTCATCAATCTTAGTGAATTAATTAGCAAGTAGTAAAATGATGCTATATCAGTAAATGTTTATGAACGATTACATGATCTCCCCAAATGCCTTTCATCCAAAGAGCCATGGCATTGAGTTCAACCAGGCTTTTATTGTTATTCTGTCTCCTTTTTTAATTTGTTCTAATTAGTTATACATGAGAGTAGAATGCATTTGGACACATTATACATAAATGGAGTATAACTTCTCATTCTTCTGCTTATACATGATATGGAATTACACTAGTCATGTGATCATATATGTACAGTCATAATGTCCAGTTCATTCTATTATCTTTCCTACCCCATACCCATCTCCCTTCCACTTCACTCCCCTCTGTTATTTTTTAACTTTCTGAACACAGAACAAGTGGCAGTTCAAATAATTCTTTTCCGAGTCCTCTGCTCCATCTGGCATTTCCCTTATTTACCTGACTTTTCCTTCATTCTTCCTTTCTGGGGAGAGGTGCTTTATCTTCTTTCTGAAGTGAATCCCTCTATCTTTGTTCCTGCTGTCATGACCCTCCCCTACTCTTTTTGGCATTTCTCTCCTCATTTTTCTGCTTTGAAATAAGCTTAAATCTTGGAGGAAAAACTAATCATTTTGAATATTCAATCTTATTCTATTGATCGTTGTGTTTGTTGCGCATTTCTTAAAATCTTGTTTTCTATTCCTCCCTCTCTCCCATTCTCTCCTTGGCATCGTGAAATATGCCTCTGTTCCCCATCATTGGACTGATACTAATCCCATCAAAGTCACCAATCATGGAGACAGGAAAGAAAGCAAAAGTATTTGCTTACTATATGAATATATGCAGACAAACATATTCATAACAAAATAGGAAAGAAATACTCAAGTTACAGTCTTCATTTCTGTAACTGGTTATGCAGTTGTAGCTGATATTTATAATTACTTTTTTTATTACCCATTTTGTATTTCTTTTGCCTTCAGCAAGCACCTCAGCTTTTCATGGTTCTTTATGTGGTGGAGTGACACAAAATTTCATTCTTAAAGGGTCTGGCCTTGATAGCACTTCTTGGATTGGGCTGTGATAGTTTTCTACTGTCCTTAATCACAGGGCCTGGTAGTCGTAAGGGATGCCCTGAAGGATTCTGTGTTGCAAACATACTCTTCCTTACCCCTTTGTGGAGGAGTAGTCCAGTTTCCCTGTGGTAATCCAAATCAATCATCCCAACTGATGCCTTACCTTCTGCTTAGCCTGTTGATTCAGAGGCATGAGGGGGTTACATGTGGCCCAGTGGCAGTCTTAACTTACAGTTCAGTCGAATCGGGGTTTTGTCTGCTTGTGGAAATCTTCCTTACTCTGAATCTAACACCTGAAGGTCAGCAGGGTATAGTAAAGGGCACAGGAAACAAAAATTTTACTGTTCAGTAGGGGTAACATTGAGTATGGCCACTCTTATTTCTACTCCTTGATTCCTGCATAAACCTTGGCTGTGGTGGAGACATGCTAATTCAGAGCATGAATAGCCTTCTGGAGAACCTTGCTGCAATTCTGCAAGGTATTTCCACTTAGTCTTCAAAAGGCCATTCCACCATTCTATCAAACCAGCTACTTCAGTACAGTGAGTGATAACACCAATGAATTCCAAGAGCATGAGCCCACTGCCACACTTTTGTGAAGAGAGTTCTTTGATCAAAGCCAACATTCTATGTAATAAGATAATGGTGAAGAAGACATTGGAAAAGTTCACAGATGGTAGTATTTACAGAAGTATCACACACAAAACAGGAAAATCCACATCCAGAGTAAGTTTCTATTCCAGGAAGGACAAAATGCTGTCCCTTCCATAATGAAAGTGGTTCCATGTAATCAACCAGCCCCCAGGTAGCTGATAATCACCATGGGGAATGGTGCCACCACAGGCACTCAGCATTGGTCTCTGCCACTAGCAGACTGAGTTTTCATCAGTGGCCACAAGCAGGTCAGCTCTACTGATGGAAAGTGTATGTTTCTAAGCCTAAGGGTAACTTCTGTCCATGACACCAAGGCCACTATGCTCATGAGCCCTTGGTGCAATGGCAGAGGTGGCCATGGAAGAGGCTGACTGGTATTTATAAAACAGGTCATCCTATCAGCTTGATGTTTAGTATCCTCCTCTCCTGACCTCATCAACTGATGAACATTCGTAGGGGGCACTAATATCTTCATGTTTTTTTATCCATCCATTCAGAAGGGCTTAATCCACATAACTCTTCTTCAGATACCGTTGCCACCACTTCTCTAATCATGTTCCTTCCAAGTCCCTGATATTCAACTAAATCATCGGTCACAACCCAATGATGATTAATTGGTATACAATTGTATATCTGGTCATTTCTCTTCCCAAGCCAAATGCACAGCCAGGTGCACTGCCTGAGGATTTCCCTTCACTGCTGTCCTTCAAGAATATTCCAGAGAAAGACTAGAGTTCCACAGCTGTCCACTTTCCAGGTAGTACTCACATATTTTGCAGAAACAGCTATAAATCAAGCCTGACTCTTCTGTCTCTCTGCCAACTGATCGGAGGGAACTCCACATGAGACCACAGGTGCACACTGGGAGAGAAAAGGCAGTGTAGCAGGAGTGGACACTATGAGCATTTGGGCCACTTCATGTAACTGACCTGTGCCTTTAGGTCTCACTTGGGCCCAGTCACTTATGTACCACCTCCATTTGATGATGGAGTATTGCCGAGCATGCCCAACTTTATGGCTTGGTGGGTCAGATAACACCTAATTCATGACCAGCATCTCAGGTTTCATGGTTATTTAGTTTATGGTCAAGAACTTACTTTCTTTCTTTCAGTGGCAGCTCAAGAGCTGTTTCTCAAAAGGAGAGCAATTATCATTACCTATGAATAATTCCTCAAAATAATTACTCAAAATTCTAACTGGGCATGGTGACACATGCCTATAATCCCAATAGCTGGGGAGGCTGTGGCAGGAGGATCACAAGTTCAAAGGCAGCCTCAGCAACAGTAAGGCACTAAGAAGCTCAGTGAGACCCTGTTTTTAAAATACAAAAAAAGGGCTGGATATGTGGCTCAGTGGTTGAGTGCCCCTGAGTTCAATCCCAAATATCTCCCACAAAAAAAATTTCTAAAGGCCTGTGCTATGATTCTCACCTATAGAGGCCTGCCAAAACGTTCATATACCATCCCTATATTCTACTGACACTTCAAGCATTACTGCATCTGTTGGATCATATGGCTCAAGTAGCAGAGCAGTGTGCCCAACTTGCCAAGTGCCATAGCAAACTGGACCTGTTGCAGAGACTTCTCTTGTCCTGGGCACCAGCTTTTCAGGTCATTCAGTGAGTGGGCAGTAGTAACGCATCTAAATGAAGAATACGTTGCCTCTGAAATTTAATCCATCCAAATAGGCATTGTGCCTCTTCCTTAAATGTAGGCAGGATAAGGTACAACAATATCCATCACCTTAGTAGAAATATCTTGACGTTAATCAAGGGCTGCCTTAGAAGTTACATTATTTTAGAAAGTTCTTGAATTTTAGTTCAAATCATTTCCTACTTTCTATCATGCAAACATCTTACCAATAAGTCTAGGGTAGCTGTTATTTCTCACTCACTGAGTCCAATCATCATCATGTCATCAATGTAATGGAACAGTGTGATATCTTATGGAAGGGAACAGTAATCAAGATCTCTGAGTTAAATTATGACATAGGGCTCAAAAGTTGATACATAGCTCTGGAAGGAGAGTGAAGGTATGTTGCTCATCTTGTCAGCTGAAAGCAAACTGCTTCTGTGCAGACTTTATGCAAAGAGATGTAGATAAGGGCATTTGTCAGATCAAATAGGTACCAGGAGATATGTTAATTCCCTCAAGCAATGAATCCACATCTACCACAGAAGTTGCCGTAGGAGTTATTACTTTGTAGGCTTAGGATTCATCCACTTTCATTCTCCAAGTTTCTGTCTTCCAAACTGACCAAATAGGAAAGACAAATGAAGCTGTAATGGGAATCACCACCCTTGAGTCTTTCAAGCCCTTAGTGGTGGCACTAATCTCTGCAGTCCCTCAAGGAGTGCTGTATTGCTCCTGATTCGCTATTTTCCTGAGTAGGGGCAATTCTAATGGCTTCCACTTGGCCTTCCCCATCTTAATAACCCTCACTCCATAAGTCATAAAACTGATGTGAGTATTCTGCCACCTGCTAAGTATTGCTATTCAAATCATGCACTTTGGAATTAGGGAAATAAATGAATCCAGTGGACCCACTGTGAGATTCTCCATAGGCCTTCTGACTTGTGGGTCACTATGATATATCAGGTTTCGTAGATTCTGTAATTAATCATTTCATAGCCAGTGTCTAGTATTCCCAAAGGGGAAGAGGAGAGAGAAATTTATCATGGGAATTGGTTCACATGATTATAGAGACCACGAAGTCCTAAAGTCTGCCATATGCAAGCTGGAGATTGAGGAAAGTTAGTGGTGTGACTAGAGTGGGGCTAATGGTACAAATCCCTGTATGAATCCAAAGGCTCAAAAACCAGGTATTTCAAGCTCCTGGGGCAGGAGAATATGAATGCCCCAACTTAAACAGAGAAAGTGAATTCACCTTTGTGTTCTATTGGATCCTAAATGAGTTAGATAATGCCCACACACAATAGTGAACTTGATCATTACACAGTGTACTGATTCTAATGCTAACATCTCAGAAAATAACCCTCACAGACATAGCCAGAAATAATGTTTTACCAACTATCTGGGAATCCCTTAGTCCAGTCATGTTTATACATAGAATCAGCCATCCCTTATGTCTATGTACCTGAGTGTGTATTCCCCTGACTCAGCCACAGTATCCTTCACATGTCTCAAGTATCAAACTTACTTTTCTATCATTCTATAGTCAGTTTAAGAGTCCTAAGGTATTAGTGGATACTAATTATTTCACATTTAATTCTTTTCAAACCTAATATTTCATTTAAATTAGAGATCTCAATGTTTTAACTAACAAGATGAGCTATAGTATAGCTGTTTGGGTGATTGGGAAAGATATTTGGATACAAAGGATATCATTATCACATACTCCTAATATATCAGTTTTTTCAATGGTATTGACAACAAAGAGGCACCTTTTGGTCTCACCGATTTTTCTTTATTGTTTTTCTGTTTTTTATTGACATCTTCTCTGTTTAAATATGTGGCCTCTGTCTCTACCTATATCTAAGCAAGGTCTTCAGTTTGAAATGTAACAATTGCCTTAAATTACCCTGCTGTTCATTTCTATTAAAGTCCACAGCACATTCTGCCAAATATCCCTCCACCAGGCCAGCATCTGATATGAAATATTGATACAAATATGAATATGATGGTATGTATAAAACTGCATCTAAGCAAATAAGTTTTTCGGCCTCCTCACACCTTTTAGTCTACTTACCTTTTCCTCTAACATTATCTCACCTTCAGACAGCCAACAGGATTTCCAATTATGATGAAGCCTCTCCAGGGTCAAGTTGTTCATCATTTCAAATTTAGCTGCAGGTCTCTTCCTCTGAAAGCTGAAAGAACAAAAAATGTCGACTTTAGGTTGTGGCTCAGCAGCTTTTTAAAAACAAACATTAATTACAAACCTATTGTGTGTCAGGTACTGTCTAATAATATGCATCATTTCCTTCAGTGCTCACAAATTTGGTGGGGGGGAGATTGAGTCATTAGGACCCACTTTTCATTGTCAAGGCACTTTGTGATCTCTGAGTAATTTAAGAAAAAAAAAAAGTACCCGTGTGCCTGGAAATAACTTGGGAGGTTTTATTTTCTTTGAATAGCTGAAGAACCACATGGGAGGCTGTCAATGCAGATTTTAATAAGACTTACATAGACCACAAAAGCCCCTTCCTGTAGCATAGTATTACTCAGACCGTTTTTCCACTTTCAGCCCTGTGCATAGAGAACATCCTAACCACCCACAGCATCTGACAGGGCTGGAGGGAATAGACAAGCCAAATCACCTGCCACAGCTCTATTTATCTGCTAACAGAAAGATGCTACATCTTGTCCTCGTGATTTCTTAACAACTGTGACACTCCGCTTTACAAGACATCTTTGTCCTCATCCCCTCCATTGGCATCCTTGCTAGGAACAAATACCCAGCAGCACCAGATCTTACCCATCAAATACATGAAGACAGAATTTTAAGACTATACAGATGAAAAGATTACCAACAGAGGTCTTTCAGACCCTTACTGCGTAAACGGGGAATATACAATATATCCTCAATTATGATGCAAGCCCTTAATAGCTATTAAAAGTATATATGTAAATGCTTATTACGTTAAATGGTAAACAATCAAATGACTCTTTTTTTTTTTTTTTTGGTACTAGAGATTGAACTCAGGGGTACTCGACCACTGAGCCACATTCCCAGCCCTATTTTGTGTTTTATGTAGAGACAGGGTCTCACTGAGTTGCTTAGCGCCTCGCCATTGCTGAGGCTGGCTTTGAACTCGCGATTCTCCTGTCTCAGCCTCCCTAAGTGCTGGGATTACAGGCTTGCGCCACTGCGCCCAGCTCATGACTCATTTTTAAATCATCAAGTGGAATTTTTTTAAAAATATTTTTTATTTGTCAATGGACCTTTATTTTATTTATTGATATGCAGTGCTAAGAATCGAACCCACTGCCTCACACATGCTAGGCAAGTGCTCTACCGCTGAGCTACAACCCCTGCCCATCAAGTGGAATTTTGACCTAAAAGAACAACTGCTCTCTGTTTGGAAGAACCTTGTCTCTGCAGATACTTCCTTTTAAACCAAGTTTCATTTTGAATTTGAGATTGGCTCTGCATAAATTTTTATTAATGAATTGCTTTCCTTGATTCTATGTTCAAATGCTTATTTTTGCCAAAAAATAAAGTACAATAAAATATTGTCTTTACTACTGTATACTTGATATGATCTAACTTAAAAGTTCTCACTTGACTTAATAAAAAAGAAGTTTGCCTGTCTGCAAAAGACTTTTTTATGTTTTTCTTCTCCTTACTGGGATATCTCTGAAAACTGGTTTCTCCTTTGACTTAAGAATTGAGTTTTCAAAGGATGAGGACATTTCCATGCATCTTTTATTTATATTACACTCTTGCACTGGGCTGGATATAAAATGACAACTTCTGCCTCTACCTATTTTCTCCTATCCAGAGCTTTTGAATTGCTTTGTTTGAAAGAACTGGTTAAAGTCTAGTGGAATTTCTATTTTGTCTAGAGCCTGTTCATAGTTGATATACATTTCTGGTTATGAATAGGGGAGGTAAATTGTGTTATATTCAGTGTTTCAATCAAAGAAAAGTTGAAATAGTAGATTTTCTGTGTTCTTGGAGTTTGTGGACACGTTATTTTTGTTCAATATAGAAGAAAAATTCAGTTAGAAATTAATAGCTGTTTACAGTTTGCATTGCTAATACATAAGATAGTATAATATATACACAATGTTGGAGTCTGAAATTCCACTGATGAGATAATTGTGATCCTGATACAATGGCCATTTTCCTAGGATCTAGGAAAAGTTTGGTATTTCCAGGTATATTTACCAAATACGAACTGATTGAAACAATTTATGTTTGGATATTACTAAAGAGTTAATAGGATGATAGTTCTTCCCTGGCTTCTGTCTTGACTGGGCAGGCAGACAGGGCTATGGTTCTGTGTCTTCAATAATAAGTTTAATGTTAAAGAATAATGTGGGAGAATATTGTAAATCTCTTGGGTGCCCAGAGTGGCATATTCACCCAGATACTGATGCAATTCAGTTCTTAGTGGTTTTTATTAAATTGCTTTGGAATAACTTAGAATAAAGAGGGCTTTTTCTCTCACAGAGTTTACAATCTTATGTAAAATATGATAGAACAAAGTCTAAGGACAATTACAACAGACAAAGTATATTATAATTGAAGGAAGTGGAGGACTTCAAAGTATAAGAGAAAAAGTCAGCACATTGTATGAGGGAAAGTTCCTATAATATTACTTGATTTCCTTTCAGGGGGCAGGGCCATATTGGTCAGTGACAGGCAGATCACTGAGAAGGAAACCAGGAACAGTTAGGACCTGACACTGACTAGAAAACCCAGTCATGTGACACAGAACACAGAACCTACCTTCATCTCTTTCTTCATATAATGTGATGTACCTAAAATCAACTTACCTTCCTTGTATCAAAATATGTTCTATTGTTACTATTATTACTATTCCTAAAACTGAATTTCTAGAAATATATATTTTTGAAATCTGTGAATAGAAGTAGACATAAACCTATATACCAAGGTTTAAAATAATTCTCAAGAAGTCAAACATATTATTACTTTTAGCAAATAGATGTATTTGAGTTGGCAATAGTAAATATAATATAGGATGTACCATTTGTGGTTGACCTGGAAAGAAACCCAATAAAAGCCAAGAGTTTGTAGCTCATTACATCTTATAGCTTCTTGTTTTGTTTTGTTTTGTTTTGTTTTGTTTGGGGCAGGCAGGTACATTTACCAAATACCTAAGTCATCAAGTTACAGAGGCATTGAGTATTTCTTGAGAAATTTTAGTAGATAAAGGGGTCAAGAAGGCTAGACATTACAAATCTTCTTAAACTGAGATTTCCACAGGGACAGAATCATAAATTGTAGCCTCAAACAATATACATAAAGCAGTCCATATGTCTAGAAGTAACATAAGATAAACTTATGATACCCAGAATTTTAAAAGCTTAACATTTTTGTGATGTTCATTTACAACATAATTTTTAAGAAATAAAATTTGAAACCATCAATCATCTTGTTTTCTTTCTATTCCCTGAGGCTAACATTATCTTGAAATCAATATACATACATACTATCCATGTTTTTATATTTTCAATATTACTACAAGAAGTAGAATTCTGCTATCATAAAAATAAAAAATACGTTCCATTCATTGAGTGGCTAGGTGGTTGATAGCAAGTATACCAACATTTTAGACTGGAAAACATGTGGCCTTTGGTATACTGTGCTAATACATTTGGTAAAACTCCTGTCTTTGATAAGTTGAAATCCATGTCAAATGTTTCTCAAAACTGTTACTGAACACCAGAATATTTATTTACTGGCAGTTCTTGGCTGATTTTTGTAAGGTATTACCAGGAAAAAATAAGTGAGGTGGGTGGTGAATTTGAACAAGAATTGACTTTTTTCAAAAGCCAACTCTGAATTTTTAGTCCAATGGAAGAAAGTCTGGGACAAACATAAAATGAAATGTGTTGCCTTCCCATCTAAGCTCATTAGTTTAGATGATTTTAAGGTAGGAACCATTACCTTGAGGGATAGAATAAAAGGAAAGCAAGTATCCCTGGCATATCTGGGGGTTACATTTTATCATTGAAATTGTTTAGAATTGCCAAGATATGGAGAAAATAAGCAGCAGTCCATCCTTTGATCTATTATTGCTTTTTAGTTCTGCATAGCTAAGGACTACCCCCTTAGGACCTTTAACTTGGACAGCATTTCCATCTCTTCCCTCTCCTTTGGTACATTACTAGATCACAGAAGTCAGGAAATAAAAGAGGTACAGTTTAAGGAAAATGTCCATAAAGAATTTTGAATGTGGTTGCTGAAAAACAAATGGCCAGGAAGCAGATAAATTAGAATCCTACAAATTTTTTGAGAGAATTGTATTAGCAAAAAAATCTACTAAACTGACCTGCAGAATTCCATGATGGTATTTTTTTCACCCTAGAAGTCTCCAGGAATAATTTACTCTCTAATCACATTTTAAATGTAGCCCAAGGTGATAATGGATACAGAAACTCTCAGAAGGGAAGCCAGGTTCCATGAAGAAAAATGGTCAAGGAAGTTTAGTCTACAAGAGAGTAGAACCTTATATAAAGAGATGGATTAAAATGGAGCTTACAGCTCTGCCAGTGAAAGGAATCTATGATTACTGACTGCCAGTATTTGATGGTTTCTGTAGGTTACTGAAAAAGGGTTCTCATTGTAGTTCTTCCTCATTATTGCATACTGAGTGTGTCTATGTCATAGTGTAAGAGGGGGCCTGCAACTATTTATCTTCATAAATTGTTCAGCAATCAGGAGACATATCCAGACTCAACAGAGCAAAACAAATCTCACCCAGAAATATTGGATTTGGAATTGTTTGCCATAACCAACTGGGATTTTGAGTGAAGGAAATGTCCTATGAATGGGAAGAAATATATATACAGATATCTGAATGGCCAGTGCAGAAGACCACAAGCAACACTGCTGGTTGTCTTCCCCCAAAATGTTCTGTTTTTCTTTCTAGTTTCATAGCTGCCTGGTGACAGATGACATTCCTGGCTCTCATGTGGCTAGAGTTCTAGATTGTTAGCAGGAACAATATGTAAAACTTCCTGCTTCCTGCCGACTTTCTTCAAAAGAAACGGCTGCCATATGGATTTCTCTTTTATTTTTCCACCATGGAGTCTGTGGTTTTGCTCATCACCTTGCTTTGGTGATGGAGATGAGTCCCCTGCCCTAGAGTATAGCAGAAGGAAAGACAGAGAGAAGTTGAGTACCTGGATGACAGATCTGCCTATCAAACTGGATTGCTCACACATACTGATAATATAAACAAGAAATACATTTGTATATTATTTAAGCCACAAAATTTTAAGTTCTCATTGTTATAGCTACTTAGTATTTTCCCCTACTGATGTAATGTGGGAATATACTTTATTCATTTTAACTGCCCCACAGTACCTAAATTTATTTATTTCCTTATTTATGAACATTTATAATGTTTCCAGTTTTTAGGGAAAAAAAGGCAGCACTGAATGACTTTGCCAAACCCAGGAGATTCTTTCCCAAGTTGCACCATTCCAACACGGTAGAATTTAGCAGCATGTTATTTAAACTTAAATTATTAAACACTTAAAAATTAAACATTCATTTCTCAGTGACATTAGCGGCATTTCAAATACTCATCAGCCACTTTCTGATCTGTGACTACTTTATCAAATAGTACAAATATAAAACATTTCCATCATCATAAGAAGTTATTTTGTACTGCACTGCTCAAGAGCCAAAATCTAGAACTTCTAAGTCACAGAATGTGCACATCTTTGAGGTTACTACATAACACCAAATATCTCACTATATAATTAGATCAATTTATAGCAGCTTATAAGATCATTTGTTAACATTTTCACATACTTTGATCTTCAAACTTACTTTTCCAAAGGAATGGTTCATGGGAATGTTTAATTTTTTATATTGTATGTTTCATGGCACTTACTTTATGTACATTATTCTATTAGATAGTTTGGCTTTTTCTTAAATATCTGCAAAAACTCTTTCTCCATTATGTATATTAATTCCTTCATGGTTATGTAATTTATAAATATCTTCTATCTCTGGCTTATAAACTTTTTTTACTAGTGTTTTGGTTTTGAACCAAATAAATTTGTAATTTTAATGTACTCATACAACTCATTTCTTTTACCTTAAGGTGTGTGATTTTGTTCCTTAAACAATCCTATCTTACATTGAGTTAATAGAGATATTTTCATTTAAAGATTAAATCTTTGATATTAACATTAAGATCTTTAATCCATATGGAAGTTATTGTATGTCACATTGGGTAGAAATTTCATTTTACTTTGTACCATCTGGATAGCTAATTGTCCAAATATCATGTATTGAATAATCCATACTTTGTACTTTGATGTATAATAACAACTCTGTCGTTTACCCAAAACCCTTATCTTCCTGGGTCACTTCCTGAACTATTCCATCTCTTTTTTCTCATGCTCATAATAATAATTTCCCATTCCTTAAAAATTACTTATACATTTTGATGTCTCTGGGTGTGAGTCTTTGTTATGGTTTAGATGTGAGGTGTCCCCCAATGCAAGAGGGTTCAGAGGGGTTCAGATTGGGTTGTGAGAGCCTTAATCCAGTCAGTGAATCAATCACCTGATGGGATTAACTGCGTGGTAACTGAAGGCAGGTAGTGTGGCTGGAGGAGGTGGAGCATTCGGGGTGTGGCTTTGGGGTATATATTTGGATCTGGCAAGTGGACTCTCTCTCTCTGCTTCCTGATCATCATGTGAGCTGCTTCTCTCTGCCACACTCTTACTCCATGATGTTTTGCCTCACCTCGAGTCCCCAGGAATGGAGCCTGCTGTCTATGTACTGATACTTCTGAAACTATGAGCCCTCAAATAAACTCTTCCTCCTCTACAATTATTGTGGTAGGGTCTTTTAGTCACAGCAGGGAAAAAGCTGACTAAAACAGTCTTTCCCTTCTTCTTGTCCTTCAAAATCATTTTGGAGTTCTCAGTACTTTATTCTTCCATGTGAGTTTGGGGATCCATCTATCAATTTCAAAGAAATATTGTTAGCATATAGTATTAGGCTGAAAAGTGTTGCCCCCTCCAAGACACCCACATAACAATCCTTTGAACCTGTAAACATTGTCTCACTTCAAAAAAAAAAAGTTTTTGCAAATATAATTAGGTGAAGGATCTTGGGATGAGAATGTTATCCTGAATTATCTGGAAGGACCTAGACATACTCCAGATGTGTCTTATAAGACAGAGACAGAAGGAAATTTGAATACACCCACACCCAGAAGAATGGGGTATGAAAACAGAAGCAGAGCTTGGAGTATGTAGCCACAAGCCAAGGAGTGACAGCAGGTAAGGAACAGAGAAAGGGGCCATGGCCCTCCCTGATAGCATCTTGATTTCAGCCCTGTAATGCTGATTTTGAATTTTTGAACTCAGGAACTTTGAAAAATTACATTTCAGCTGTTTTAAGCTAACAAGATTATGGTGATTTGTTACAGATTCCATGGGAAACTAATGTAGATTCGGGTACCTAGTTTTGGGTGCTGCTTTAACAAATACCTAAAAATGTGGAAGCAGCTTTGGAGTGGAATAATTGTAAAAGTCTTATAAAATGTTTTGGTACATGATAGAAAAAAAACATTGATTGCCTTGAACAGACTGCTGGTAGAAATGGAGATTTTAAAGGGGCTCCTGGTAAGGGATGAGACAGTTGGTAAAGAAAATCAGTATCATCTTAGAGAAAGATACATCACCATAAGTAGAACATTCACTGAAATGTGCATGTTCACGGTGAGGGTTCAGAGGAAAATGAACATTGTATTAGAAAATAGAAAAAAGACCATCATTTTTATAAAGTGGCAGAAAAGTTGGCCAAATTAGGTGGAAAGCAGAACTTATAAGTGATAAAATTGTATATTCATCTGAGAAGAATTTTAAGCCAACATATTAAACGTACAGCCTTATTTCTTCTGGCTGTAAGAGTATATGTAAGAGTAAAGAGATAAACTGAAGGAAAAATTGTTAAGCAAAATGTAATCAGGACTTGATGATTTGGGAAACTCTCAGCCTATGTAGACTGCAAAAGATCTAAAACTGAGATTTACTATTAGGAAAGTACACTCCAGAAAGAAGACCAAAGGTGCAGTTTAACAACCTTTTGAGAGTGATTGGGCAGACAACGCATGGATCATTTCAAACATCTTAGCAGAGACTGGGAATAGAGATGAGATTATCTAGGAAAGATCTTGGAGGACACTCTTGCCTGATGGTAGAAATACCCATAACATATACAGGAGAACCATACAATTTCTGAGAAGACTGTCAGAAGAAATAGGCTTGGAATGGAAGAGGTAGAGGCAGGATGAAATGGAGGATGTGGGACTTCCAACATCCTACAGGTTGGAAACAGGCTGATTAAAATACTCAGTTACAAAAATGTATTACCTTCAAGACAAAGGAAGGATGGCTTCGAGAGCAGAGCCTTCAGTCAAGAGTCTGGAACTACAGTTACAAAGGCACAGGCTCCAGGTCCAGGAGCTCAGAGGGAAGAGGTACAGACAAAAAGGCAAGGTATTAAGTAACAGAGAATTATTTTCGGACCTTGAAACCTACTGGAATTTTCCCTGCTAGACTTTAAAAGTGCTTAGGACTAGTGACCCCTCTACTCCTTCCATTTCCTACCTTTTCAAATGCAAATGTTGTATTTGTTATATCACATCTGCCCAACCATTTTATTCTAAAAGCATGTAACTTGTTTTCTAGTTTCATAGGTCCATAGATGTACAAAGACAAACTTTGGCCCAGGATAGATTATATGCAGAGTCTTACCCACACCTAATTCAAAGGATAAAGTTGGAGACTTTTGAACAGATGATAGTTAGATGAGATTTTAGACTTGAGTTGATGCTGTATGGATTGAAACTTTCAGGGATGTTTTGCGGGGATGAGAGTATTTTGCATGTGAGATGGACTTGAATCTTTGACAATAGTCCAGACTGTGGAATAGTCCAGACTGTCGAATAATACCTTACCTTCAAAGACATCCATTTTCTAATGCCTGGAACCTGTGAATCTTTCCTTATTGGGGAAAAAAAATATTTGCAGATGTGATTAGGTTAAGGGTCTTGAGAGGAGGAGATTTTCCAATTGGGCCTAAATTCAATACATCTGTGCTTGAAGAGGGAGGTAGAGGAAGATTTGACCACATATGCCAACAGAACAGAATGTAATGTGAAGACATAGGAATTGGAGAGGTGCAGTCACAACACAAATAACTGTAGCAGCTAAAAATGAACAGGATTTTCTTCCAGAGCCCCAAGAAGGATGAAGGTTTACCATACCTAATTCCAACCCAGTTATGGATTTTTAACTTCTGGCTTCCAAAACTGTGAGAAAATAAATTTTCATTGTTTTAAGTCATGAAAGTTGAGGCAATTTATTGTAGAAGCCATAGGAAATTTGTAACTATATTTTTGAAATTTCATTTAATTTAGAGATTGTGGTCAGTCTTCCTACATATAGGCATGACCCTTTATTAAATGTTTTCTTATATTCTTTGATGAGGTTTTAAGTGTTTTACCATAAAGGCCATGTGCATCCATTGTTAGAATTATTCCTAGGGAAACTGCAACATTCATTGCTATTGTGAATTGGATCTTTTTTAGCATTATTGCTATATTTCTTTTTTGATTAACTTTTAAGCCAATACATTTTAGTATATTGATGTTATATTTGTTGTGCTTTAAGACAATTTTTTAAGTTGTTCGTGGTCCTTTAATTATGTATATTTTATTTATTTATATGTGGTGCTGTGAATCATCAAACCAGTGCCTCACACATGCTAGGCAAGTGCTCTACCACTGACCTACAACTCCAACCCTGTTATGCTTTATAAAACTCATTTTTCTAATATTTTGTAAACCTCTCTGGATTTTCTATATGGAAAAGAATAGTATTTGCAAATGATAAGAGTTTTACTCCTTTGTAATTCCTTCTTTTTACATTTTTTATACTACTTAAATATCATGACTTTGTCAGAGAAAATCCCTTCCCTCTTACTTTAATGTTTCATCATAAAATATGATTTTTTGTAGAGACCTGTTAAGAGAATCCTTTTTATTCATAATTTAAAAGAAGTATTATCATAGTTTGGTTGAAGTGTATTACCTAATTAATCTTCTTGGAATTTATTATATTGGCCTTTTCTATCTGAGATATCAATTTGTATTTTTTTAAACTTTGCAAGTGGGGGTCATTAGGTCTTTTTGAATCTGTGGCTTGATGTCTTCCATCAGTTTGAGAAAATTCTTAGCCATCATGCCTTCTGTTTTGATTCTGCCCATTCTCTCTTCTCTTCTGGAAAATGCATAAATAATTTCCTTTTTTTCTTTGGGTTTATTGTGTTGTTTTATTGATGACAACATTGAAAGAATATTCGCCTTTTTTATTTTCTAATATAATTTTCCCAAACATACTGCTATAAACATCATTATACATGGTCTGATATCTAATTTACAATTTATACTCAACCATTTCATTTCCAATTCTTTAATTTTATGAATTTTTTTTCAATCTTTATTTTTTAAAATTTCAAGTTACAATGTTTTATAAATCTTTTTATTCTCATTTTTAAGGATTATTATAATGGTCAATAATATGTTCTACATTAAATTGCTTTACATTATTGAGACTTTCTTGATCATACCAAGATATTTTAAGATATTCATAAATAAAGCATGTATCTAACCTTATGGCTTATTATAGCCAATCAAATGATGAATATGACAAAGAAAAAATATCTCAATAGAAAAATGGGCAAGAAACATGAATAGGCAATTTACAGAAGAAACAAATAAAAATATGAAAAGACGTTCAGTTTCCCTGAAAAAAAAGTAAATTAAAACAATGAGATCCCAACTTTTTGCCCATCATTTTTGCAAAGTATTTAACATAGTAATATCTTTAAAAGATATGATGAATTAGACATTTGTATTCTTTTGGAGAAGTTATGGGCAATTACGATAGAATAGTAGAAAAAGTTTATCTGGACTTGGGCTTTCCCATATGCCAGGCAAACGTGCACTCTGAATTTTCTCAGTTTGCCCATTTGCAGTTATCATCTCCCTCTAGGCCATAAACTACCAGGCTGATGGAAGTAAATTTCAATTCAGTCATCATGCAGTCTGTGCAACAATGGATAAAACCTGTAATTTACAGAGACCCAAGCAGAGGAGTCTTACATCTGAGCAAGTTTTCCTTGCTGATTTTTACCAAGCAAAACTGTTGGGCTGGTGCTCAGCTTTTTGCCTGGGCTTCCATGGTGTAACTTCATCCACCTGGTTCTTTGGCTAGCTACATCTTAAAACCCTCATGCACAGCTGAATTTCTGTGAGTTGTCACCATGGAAACCCAACAAGCTCCATGCTGCTTCTATGGGATATAGCTTATCCAAGCTAGAAGGTGGGATCTCACATTTTATTCTCCCTGCCTCCTATCAACCCTGACCCTATGTTAGTGGGTATTAGTGAGTCTCTGCCATGAAATGGTTTTCCTCCTGACTCATCCTAATACCATGCTGCTTTCTCACTGTGCTGAGAGGTCTCTTCAACATATTATTCAACTGAGTCTCATTTGAACAATATTTCACCAAAAATTCCCAAAGTTATTGACATAGAGATGTCACCCTTCTCATTTTGTCACCTTGAATATGGGCTTATTAATTCTTCTTTCTTCTTTGCTGATATACTTGGAGATTTCAGAGAATAGAAATGTTACACAACTGTGTGAATTTCATCATTTGAGAAGTTTGGTCTTTTTGAAGATGAAACATTGTGGTCAGATATTCTGATTTTTAAACTTTAGTTTGTGTAGAACCTACCAGTGGTAATTTAATTTGTATAAAATGGAGATATCAGCATCTTTCCTCCACAGATTCAGATTCAGTAACTCTAAGAGTCCTCAAGTTTTTTTTTTTCTAATAAGCACTTCCACCCCCCAGGGTGATGATTTCATAGTTTTTACCATACTTGAGGAAACCCCAATGTGAAGGAAAAAGAATTAAACCAGTGGTTCTGTAAGAGTGGACAACAGACAAGTTGCATCAGCTTCACCTCAGAACATGCTGAAAGATAACATGGCACCATCCACAGACCTGCTGAATGAGAGCATCTGGCACTGGTGCCCAGGGTCTGCATTTTAGCAAATCCTCCAGAGGTTTCTCATGCCCACTCAACTTTGACAATTGCTGAAAGAGGGATTCAGAAACATCAGGTTCAAATCTGAGATATTTTTCTAACTCAGTGAACAGAGGGAAGTTATTCACTTTCACTGAACCTCAACTTCCTGATTTACAACACAAGAATGAGAGGCTAAATATCTTCAGAATCCTTCAAGGCTTAATATCAAGGTATTTTGTAATTTATTCCAAATAGTATTGTTTGTTTTGTTTTGTTTTTTTTGCACAATATAAATTGTATTTGGTTGAACTTTCGGTACCACCCTTTGTATTTCATAGGAATACCCTGGGTATGTATTTCAATAGAGCTAATCAATCAAGCCCAGAACAATTTAAAATAGGTACACAAATGTTAGCAATAATCCTGGGCTGGAGTTGTGGCTCAGTCATAGAGAATCTGCCTAGCACATGGAAGCACTGGGTTCAATCCTTAGCACCACATTTAAAAAAAAAAATGTTAACAATAATCCTAAGTGAGGGTGCATCTAAACCCTCTGAATATTCTATCTACAAATAGTTGGGGGTTTTCTTTCTTTTATCTCCCTATCTGTCTCTGTTTCTCTTTCTCAGTATAAAAAGGCTGGGTTCCATTGGTTTCGCACAGCTCATTTTCTTCATCTGGCTCATTTGATCTTAATTACTAAGGCTAGTTCTTGAATTGCAGCAGCTTGTTTTAAGGAGCATATGGCAGAAGGTGCTAAGCACAGGCAGCAGACAATGTGTTACTAAAAGGAGAAGAAATTTTCCTTTACATAAGAAGCCATATGCAGTCCAAATTTATCCATACTGTATCACTGAAATGTGTATTTTAAAACTTCATCTATGATTTTTCACAGGTAGTGGCTCCATCCTCTTGTGTATTTGATGGAGGACCTCCCAAACACCAGCTAAGAGTTTTTAAAAGTTTGTTTCAAAATATTCCCAGGTCATCTCTTCATAGCAGTGCATGAGGGGATACCATTCATTCCCTCCTCTTAAGTGGCTGTCATTGCAAATCAAACACCCTCTTAGAGCATCTTTCTCCTAATGACATCCATAGCTCTCAGGTCTCAAAAGGTCTTGTTGTCAAGGTGCTCTTTCCTTGAAAGCAACAAAACTGTTAAAGTTCTCACACTTCTGCTTCACAGGAGAGGGAAACAGAGTTTGCTCCTTCTCTAGCTCCCGGAGTTCTTTGTCTCTCTCAAAGAGACAGCAGATCTCTGGAGATTCTCCCTTTTAGCACCTCAGAGAACACCTAGGAAGCATCAAAGCCACAGAGTGTGGCAGAGTGCCAGCCATCTGGATGTGGCCTTTTTTCAAATTTTCCTCATCAACACACTTCTCCTTTGAAATCTTGTCATACACACCTTGGCCCTTTTCCCCCTCACCCTGTTATTTGCTGTCACCCTTCTTCAGCCACAGGCCTTAGAGAGAACACATTAGACATTTAGTCTATGAGGATTCTTTTTCGTTTCCAACAACTACTCTGTCTCACCACCATCCTCAGAGCTGCATATTTCCCTCTGTGGCACCTACAAAATCTAATTGCTTGGCACCGCATTTCTGACATCACAGTCTGTTGCCATGGAAAGTGTCACCAATTCAGCATGATGACTTCTCTGCCAGAAGGAGAGGATGCGCTGAGAGGGAGACAACATTTGTTTAAGCATAAATATCTTTGATATTTAGCAAAGAGGCAAGAGACTCTATGGAGGACAACAGAGGAAGCAAGAATTCCAATTTTTATAATGCTTTGCTTTCAGGGTTCCTCTTGGGTGAAAGTCAGGTGTTCAACTTTCTTCAGGTCTTTACATTGTACAAGAAAGGTCGAGGTGGTTAGTTCTTTGGCTTTAGGGTTCACTGGGAATAAGGTTGGCATTCAGAAGCACTTAGATGAAAGCAGAATGTCCCTAAAAATGCTACATCTGCTTTTTCGTGTTGCTGTCAGATGATTATCTTGGTAGAAAGATGAGCAGCAGTCATTCTAAATAGAATTGCTCATCTCAACACAGCCTTGCCAATGAAGCCAGTTTACAGACAATTAAGCTAACTTCTTCTTCCTGTACTTCTACTAAGACTCAGGACCCCAACTTTGCCAAGAATAAACCCTCCTAATAATGCCTGCTGTTGAAGCTATGGGGTTTCCATGAACAGTTTTTCTGAGAGCCTTGCCAAAACTCAAAATCTATCCTCAGCCTATGGATGAAACTATTACATAGACATTGGAGAAAATTATGACTGGAAAATTACCAACTGTAGTCTGGCTTTCATTGTTATCTAATGGTAACTTCTAATTTGCTTACTTAGAATTCTGGAGAAAGGAAAATTCTGAGTGAACGTCTCTAACTCTCTCATATACAACTTTTCTTGATTTCTATGAAAATAGAATATTTGAAAAAAGGACAAAACTAAATTCTTTGCTAGGTACTAGCTACTCCAAATCCACAATGGAAACCTTGAGAAATTTTTGCAAATGGAACTGAATTAATCACTAGGACTATTTTGATCCCCCACTGCTTGTATGAAATGTAACAGCTTGGCTGAGAGGCTCTGTGTTGGCCCTCTGCTAGGACCTCTTCAGTTAGGCAAAAATTTTAAGTGGATCAGTTAGGAACTTTTTGTTAGTCTCAACAGGCCTGGGGAAAATGTGCCAGGCACCAGAGTTTATCCCTGAGAGGAAATTTAAAGTGACACTTCCTCTGTTTTCATTTATATTACTGGTTTCTACTGAAAAGCTAGTTGGACCCTCAAAGGGGCAAGCAGGTTGGGTAAAGATTAAAAGCTGCCATGTCAATATAAAAGAAACACTTGAGAAGAGAAGAGATCTCTTCTTTGAGACTGTCTTCTGTTTTTATTCCTCACTTTTCCACAAGTTGCTTGATGTCTGAACTTTTTAGAATCTGATACTACAATATCAGATTCTAAAAATATCTGATACTACAATATCTTTCTCTCTTGGTCTGCTAGGACTTGATTATTCAAACAGGGTTCCCAACAAAAACCAAACTGGTTCATGACACTAACCATGAGTACAGTTAGTGCTGAGAGAGAGAAAGAGAGAGAGCGCCTCAGAAGATAGGTGAAAGGGTATGCAATTCCAAAGAGAAGGAGCCATGCTAAGGAAGCAGTACAAATGTCTTTTATGAAATGATTACTGCAGGAAGGAGAGAACAATTTAGACATTTTTCTAATTCATCATTTTAAGAATATTCGAAGGAACTTTTCACCAACTTCCAGGTAATTACAGTAAGAATCTAGGTTTTAACAAGTTCAAATCACAGCTCTTTGGCTTAGGAGTTGCTTATAATCATCAGGAAATTACTAACATTATATTCTCTTGATTTTTCCATGTGTACAATGAGTGATAATAATATTTACCTAATAGGGGGATCATGCATAATAATTTATGTACTAGGGAAAGATATATGTGATACATGTTAATTATACAATAAAAATTAAAATTATTATTAGAAAACTAATGCAGATAATCATAAATTTTAAAAAAATCCAAAATCAGTAAAGATATCAGGAAATAAATACATAATTGTTATATAAGAACATTGGGAGCCGGGCACGGTGGCTCAAGCCTGTAATCCCAGCACTTAGGAAGACTGAGGAGAATCGCAAGTTCAAAGCCAGCCTCAGCAATGGTGAGGCGCTAAGCAACTCAGTGAGACCCTGTCTCTACATAAAACACAAAATAGGGCTGGGGATGTGGCTCAGTGGTAGAGTGCCCCTGAGTTCAATCCCCAGTACTAAAAAAAAAAAAAAAAAAAAAAAACATTGGGGGGGAAAAGCAGGAAATAATAGGTTCAGTATGATCAAAACAGTGGTGAATTAGATAGTACATTAGATAACAAGTGGCAGAATTCCCTTTATCTTCATCTATAGGTCTGAAGCATTCCAACTCAGCAACATGTGTTCCTTATAAGGTATTGCATTACACAAGGTACCCACTTTATAGATAAGGAGGCATGTGTGTTGGTGTCTGACCATAAGTTCCTTACAATACAATGTTCCACACCATTCAGAGGCTGCCGTCTTTGTAAGTAAAGGAATGGTCTATTGAGAGCCCAGCTGGAGTCAAGTAGCAGACAGTGCTTTACCAGGAGAGGTATCGTCCTCCAGGATGTCTTATATACTCTAACTCAATGGTAATCACATGATTCTATGTCCAGTAGGTAGAAAAAACATGGGTCCAGAAACAGCAGGATGGAAGAAGATTCCTGCTTTCACTTTCAGTGATCCGCTTGAGAGTGTGGATTTCCTGTCCATACAACTCTTGTCTGCAGATTCAGAAGTCCTGGTTCCTAGAGGAAGGGTGATGCTTCCCCTACACATCAAGAACCTCCTTGAGCTTTAAGCTATGATAGCTACCTGGACACTTTGAGCTTCTCATGCCAAGGCATACCCTGGCTGAAAGTCATAATCTTGGCAGAGGTAATCAACTGAGATGGGCAGAAAATTCATAACAGAGAATGATAAAACAAAGGAACAGTTCTAATTATATCAACAATGAGTATAATATAACTGGATTAAACTGATCCACTTAAAGACAGAGATTTTCAGAATAGATTGTCCTAAAGAACTACAGTTCAAACTATAGGCTTATATTAAACATAATACTCAAAATCTATAGGGGGGTGCATGCCTATAATCCAAGCTACCTTGGAGGCTGAGGCAGGAAGATCACAAGTTTGAGGCTAACTTGGGTTACTTAGTGAGGTCCTCTTTCAAAATAAATATTTTAAAAAGCGTTCGGAGGTATATCTCAGAGGTAGAGCACTTCTGGATTCATTCACCAGTAACACACACACACACACACACACACACACACACACACACGAAAACTACAACCAAAAGTTTAAACAAGGTAATAAAAATCAATAGAGTGGGGCAATAATTCTTGACAATTCAGTGGTTAAAATCTTCTGCAAAAGTACCCAGCCGAAAAATAACAAAATGCCAAAGTCTGAGAAAGATACTTAAATTGCATTGTAGCAATCTCAGTAATGCAAGAAAATAATCTCGAGGATTTTTAAAAAACCATTACATTATTAAATTGGAGTAAAAACAGGTCTTGAAAACCAGTAGCACTGTAAAAATAAATGCAAAGAAAAAAATCAGAGAGCAGCATGCAACAATACAGAAGATGGGACCTTGGGCCCTTGCAGGGCAGATACCTGAACTTGAGAATTCTGCATATAACTGAGTACACTGAAGGGTTTTGCTTCCAGTAAAAATGTTGGGCTAGAAAAACAAATCCATCTTTATCAGGAAAACAAAAAAATCTGACAGCTCCGAAGGGCAGAGGGCAGACTCCTTTGAGAAGCTATAACCATTGTCTGCTCTCACATGGGTCTAGTTTCAAATCTGTACCTCCTACAAGGTCCAAGAGCCCCCAAACAGAGGAACTAAATTAAAATGATCCCTAATATTTGAAAAAAAAATCAATGTTATTGCCATGTTGATGAACTAAAGAAAAAAACTATAAAATTATCTTCATAAATGCAAGGAGAGCATTTCACAAAATCCATATCCTTTCAATGAAAAAGCTCTCAGCAACGGAAAATTGGGAATTACTTAAACTGATGAGATTCATTTGAAAGAGCGAGAGAAAGAGAGAGTGAGAGCGCTAAATGGTAAAGATTAAGTGTTCTTCCCATGAGAACCAGTCAGAGATGGTCTATTTCCTAATTCCTATTCAATATTGTATTAAAAGTCCCAACCAATGCAACAGGCCATGATTTTTAAAAAAGGACATGATATTGGAAAGAAAGAGATGAAACTTTATTCACAGATGATGTTCTAAAAAGAAAACCTCAAATAACCTATAAGAAAAGCTTCTAAGATTAATAAGTGACTCTGAAAATTCTCAGGTACAAAGTAAGTATTTTTTAAATCTATTTTAATTTTTTGGGGGGTGGTACCGGGGACTGAATTTAGGGGCACTCAACCACTGAGCCACATCCTCAGCTCTATTTTGTATTTTATTTAGAGACAGGGTCTCACTGAGTTGCTCAGTGCCTCACTTTTGCTGAGGATGGCTTTGAATTCATGATCCTCCTGCCTCAGCCTCTTGAGCTGCTGGGATTACAGGCATGCACCACCACACCTGCCTTTTTTAATACACTGGAAATGAAAAAATTGGAATTAAAATATTTTAAAATTGCCATTTAAATGTCACTAAAATTCTCTCAGGTATAAATATGACAAAATGAGTACAAAACTGTATTCTGAAAACTGTAAGACACCAATAAAAGAAATCAAAAACCTAAATAAATAAAGAGATGCATCATTTTCATGGAATAGGAGACTCACTATTGTTAAGAAGTTAAGTCCCCCCAAATCTGTCCATTCAATACAATTTTAATCAAAATACCAGCAGAACTTTCATAGACAATATGACTCCAAATTTTTATATGACAAGGAACTAGAATTATCAAAAATTTGGAAATATAAAGACAAATTGGAGGAGTCATGCTACCTGATTTAAGACATTCCATAAAGACCACTTTACTATGAAGCTATATAGACTAACTTACTATCAAGGCATTAGGATATTGACAAATGGAGAGACACATGAGTTAGTGGAGCGGAACAAATGCAAAATTGCATGCACACAAATATAGTCAACTGGTTTCTTTAACAAGTTAAAAAAATAATTCATTGAAGAGAGGATATTCTTTCACAAAACTCTACTGGGAAATGGAATTTTCAAATGAAAAACAAAAACACCAAGTCTCTGTCATATATATTATACAAATTAACCCAAAATTGATCAAGTGTAAAACATAAAATTAATACTTTCAGAGAAAACTTTGAGAAAAATCTTTGTGACCTTGGGGTTGGCAAGGGATTTTTCAGACATACACCCAAAGAGCCATTGATAATCAAATTTTTTGATAATTTGCATTCCATTAAAATTTAAAACTTTTCCTCAGGTTTAGATGAATGAAAAGACAACCTACATATGGGAGAAAACATTTGCAAATTACATTTCTGAAGAAAGAAATATAGTCAGAATACATAAAAAAACTGTCAAAATTCAACAATAAGATTCCGTTTTTTAAAAACAAGTACAGTTTCCATTTTAATTCATGATAGTATGATAGGTACCAGTTCTACCTTCCCCCATAAAAAGTCAAAAACAATGAATGAAAAAAATCAAAATAACAGTTTACAAGATCCTGTATACAAATCTAGCAAGGGGGATAATGGCACCTGAGCAATGAGAAATAAAGTGAGCTCCATTTGGGATTCTAGACAGTAAAACAAGGAGAGAGAACCCAGGTAGTAGCCATCAGATTTGATATGAGGAAATGGAGTTGAGAATCCAAGAAGACTGAGATAGCTAGAGTTTGCATGCAGGACAGGGCACTCAAGCGCAGAAAAATACAAAGAAGAAATTCTGCCTAGGACCCCCTTAAGTATTCTGCAGAGTGCTAACCTGTCCATTTTTGAAATAATACTACCTAAATTTGTAGGGAGAAGAAACAGTCACAAGGATTAGAAGAGCAGTAGCCAAAACCTTCAGGAGACACGGTTGGAATGGTGACTGTTAGTACCATCCACACCGGAAAACCACTGAATTCATGATGCACTGGGGGTGGTACAAAAAAGTGTGTTGCTTCAGTCTTATGCCCTTAGCTCTGGATCACAGAAAGCTGAGAAATTAGCTCTGGACTACATCAGCTTCTGTGATGGCTCCCAGTGAGTTTTCAAAGCAAGATACAAAAGGACAAAACTGTTTCCAAGTAACTTAACTGCATCCCAGATGCAAATATTTATAGGCATACAAAATTATCATCACCCAACAATATAAAATTCTCAATGTTTGGCATCCAATTAAAGACTATGAAGCATGAAAAAGAACTAGGAACATAGGACTCATAATAAGGAGAAAAATTAATAAATAGAAACCAGTCCAGTAGTGATACAGATGCTAGAACTATCTTACAAGAATGTTAAAACACATATTATTATAACTAATTCCATGTGTTCAAAAGAAGATAAAAAGCACAATAAATACATTAGAAATATAAAAATAGATATGACATACATACTGCAAAGATAATAAAGATAAGAACGTATAATGAAAGACTGTGAAAAATTTAAAAACAGACAAAGCAAATTTCTAGAAAAACAAAATGACAAAACCAAGAAATAGGAAATCTTTTATCCAATGTATCATAGAGCTGACATGTACAGACTCAACAAGAGAACCTGGGTTTCGCCATTCACCAGAAATCTCAAATGAAAGAAATCTTCAGCGATTTGCAAGATCACACAGATTTCTGTAACTTGAACAAGTCATTTAAATTTATGATGACTACACCTGGGTAGCTGTTGCTATTGAACAGTCTCAAAAACATAATGTAGACTGGAAAAAATAAGATTCATAAACATATGTTTGATAGGATTTCACACATATTTAAATAATACAAAATAACTTAGTTATCTTTAAACTCATGTATATGTAGCATAGAGAAATGTATAAGTATGATGGCCAGTGGGCACAGTGGCACATGCCTGAAATCCCAGCAGCTCAGAGGCTGAGGCAGGAGGATCATGAGTTCAAAGCCAGTCTCAGCAAAAGTGAGGTGCTAAGCAATTCAGTGAGAGCCTGTCTCTAAATGAAATATAAACTAGGATTGGGGATGTGGCTCAGTGGTTGAGTGCCCCTGAGTTCAATCCCTGGTGCCCACCTGCTTGCCAAAAAAGATGGACAGAAAAATCAGAATAGTGTTGACATTTAGGTTTCAAAGAAGAATGACAGAAGAAAATTCAGCTATAGGTATAAAAATTGGTTTATTATAAAATCATTTCAGGCATATGTGGCAAAATATTATTTATTAAAATCAAGTAATAGATACAAGTTCATAAGATTATATTCTCTTTTCTATATGTTTTAAATATTTCATAATAGAATTATTTTGTGACCAGAAGGAACACTTGAGTATGAAAATTAAAAGGGGTCAAGAATTATACACTAGATTCATGAGAAGAGACTAACATCTAGACATATCTAGATGAAATTTTTTTATTTCAAGGACAAAAAATATCAGAACCATCTGGGAAGAAAAAAGAGAAGCTACCTATCAAGGAAAAAAATATTTTTAGGGGATCTCAAATTTTTCAGCACATTAAATGGCAAAAGTAACAGGTTAAAATTTACATAGTTTTTAGGAGAGACTGAATAAAATAATTTTATGCCTAAATCAGTTGGTGATTGTATGTGAAGGCAACAAATGATATTCTTAATCATTCAAAGACTCAGTAATTATACTAACCATAAGTTTTTCCTGAAATATGGAATAAAATATATAGATTTCAGCTAACAAATCAATCCAAATAAAAACTTGTAAGTCGTGGTATAAAAGAGTTGAAGATGAATGATGTTCTATATAAAATGTAGAGTTAAATTCAAATAATTGTGAATAAAACTTAATATCATGTCAATAATAAAATTCAACAAGTAGTTTCATGTTCCAAAAATTTAATGCTATAGCTCTGAACTCATGGTTTAAATCAAGTAAAACGTGTAAAATAGAGAAGAGGAATAGATGTTTAGAGTTTCTACTGCAACATGGAGAAAGAAAATATACCTATTTGAGACAGTTGTAATACATCTATTTGAGATTGTAAGCCTTAATAAAGAGAATGATTTAAAATACAGCTGGGTTTTTCCAGCTGTAAAACACTTGGATATCATCACTCTTGTGTTATTTAGGATTTTCCAGAGAAAAAGAACCAATAGTTGGGGTGTATGTGTGCACATGGGCACGTGCCTGTAGAATGGGAGGATTTGTTATAAATAATTGCCTTATATGATCATGGAAGCTGAGAAGTCTCAAGATCTGCTAGAGAAGTTGGCCAGCTAGAGTCCAAGGTGAGCTAACGATGTAGTTCCACTCTGAAGACCAGCAGACTAATGACCTAGGAAGAACAGGTGTTTTAGCATAACAGGGAAGGCTGGGAAAATCTTGTCCTGGTTTTAAGGCATCATGCAAGGTGAATTCTCATACTTGAGGGAGGGATGAGGTTTTCATTCTATTTGGCATTCAACTGATTGGATGAGGCCCACCCATATTATCAAGAGCCATCTGATTTATTCAGTCTGCTAATATAAATCTTAATCTCACCCAAAAACAACATCACAGAAACACTTAAAATGGTGTTTGATCAAATATTTGTGAAGATTATGGCATTTCTTAGATTCATTTGGAGAGCTGAATTTGGAGAACAAACTGAACTTTTGATGTCCAGCATAAAAGGTGAATCTAGAGACCTCATATCCATTTAACCGGAGCAGAAATTATTGAAGTTAAGAACTGGTAGGAACATTTACATGATGATTCTGATAAATTACCAAAATATAAGTGTGGATTCCCCTGACCATGGGAAACTCCTGGGAGCCAGAGTCTTAATAGGGACTTCCATGTATTCCCAGCTTTACATTGAGGTACTCTGCCAGATGGTGAAGTTCAAGGAAGAAACTTTCATGAGTCCAGCAGTAGGAAGGGAAGAGTTACACTTGAAATGTAGCCAGGTCATAACTAGGAGTGGAAGAAATGACCAGAGTCTTGTTCAAGAGTCAAGGAGAAAAACATTTCTCTCACTTTAGCCCTCTTTAGCCCTCCTGCCACACAGGAGTAATCTGTCTGTTATGGGCTGAATTATATCACCTCAAAATTCTTATGTTGAACTCCTAACCTCCAGTACTTTAAAATGTGACTATACTTAGAGTTTTTCCCTAAGTAATTAATTTCAAGGAGGTCATTATGGTAAGTCCTAACTCAGCATGGCTAGTATCCTTGCAATAAAATAATTAGGCACAGATACAAAGAAAAGACAGACATCTGTAAGTCAAGGGGACAGGCTTCACGGGGAACTAACCCTGCTGACATCTTGAGCTCAGAATTCCCAGTCACTCAGTCTGCTGTACTTTGTTATGGCAGCCCCAGGAAACTAATTATGCAAAATATAACCAATTGATTTAGTTGGAACCAATAGATTTAATTGGAAGATTATAGAATAATTCTCCTCTTCTGCATTTACCAACACTAGTAGGGAATCCAGTATAGTAACAGTGGATTACAGCTGCAAGAGCTGCAAGACACAGATTCTCTCTGAAGAAGAGTATGTAGGGATGCTCGAAGTCAGGAAGGGAGAATAATTTGAAACATCTGGTACACACAGCTGCAGAGAACTTTAACCAAGGCCCAACTCCAAGCCATTTAATCACAAACCACATATTAGAGACCCATTGTATTTCAGTTTATATCACACAATACAACATGTCCAGCATCATACCAAGAATTAAAAGACATACCAAAAAGGAAGGGGGAAAAACAGCCTTAAGCAAGAAAACAAACAACAGAATTAGATATAACACAAATTGGGGGATTATCACACAGGGAATAAAATAACTAGGATTAATGTTAAAGACTCTAATACAAATGTAGGCAGTCAACAAAATCTGGCAGGCAATATAAGCAGAGAGATGCAAGTTCTAAGAAAGAAGTCAAAGAAAATAATAAAATTCAAAAACATGCACTGAAATGAAGAGTCTTTCATATGATCGCTGATAGACTTAACAGGTTTAGGAAAAAACTAATAGACCTAAAAATATATCAGTAGAACCTCTGAAACTGAAATGAAAACAGAAAAAAGAATGAAAAAATAGAACACAATATTAAAGAACTCAAATTAAAAATTGTAGTGTATGCATAATTGGAACAACCAAAGGCAAAGAAAGAATGGAGAAAAATAAATATTTAAAGTCATAATAGGTGAGAGCTAAAAACTTTCCAAATTTAATTTTGGAAAACAAATCACAGTATCACTAATATCCAAAACAGAAAAATCAGGCTTATTATTTTAAAATTGCAGGAGATCTAAGACAGAATTAAAAATTTGAAAGAAGCCATAGTAACAATATACATGATCTCTAAAAGAACAGTATAAGATTTATAGAAGATCTTTTTTTTTCTTCTCAGAAACCATGAAAACAAAAAGAAAGTAGAGCAAAGTAGCAAATATTAAAAGGAAAAAAAAGTGCTGCCAAACTCAAATTTTAGCAAAATGATCCTTTAAAATGGAGGAGAAATACTTTCTTAGACAATCAAAAACAGAGAATTCATCCTGAGCAAGCATATCCTGCAAGAAATGGGGAAAGATTTTTCTTGTGAAGAAGGAAAATAATATATATTAAATATTGGGATGTGTCAGGTTCGGTGGTGCACACCTGTAATCCCAATGGCTTGAGAGGCTGAGGCAGGAGAATCTCAAGTTCAAAGCTAGCCTCAGCAAGGGTGAAGCTCTAAGCAACTCAGTGAGACCCTGTCTCTAAATAAAACACAAAATAGGGCTGGGGATGTGGCTCAGTGATTGAATGCTCCTGAATTCAATCCCCAGTACCCCTCCTAAAATTAGGATATACATGAAAAATGGAAGAGTAGTGGAGGAGAAATGAAAGCCTAATAAAATGCTTCATTTTTCTTATTGAGATTTAATCTTTATTGAAAATAATCATGTAGTCGGATATTATAGCATATTGACAAGTGAAATGAATGACAATCACATAAGAAACAAAGGAAAAGTCAGGAATGCTCCATTACCAGGTACATGCACCACATTTAATGCAGGATAGGGTCATTTGAAGGTGAACTGAGATTAGTAAAAGCAAACAGCATTCACTCTAGGAACATCATTAGAAGCATTTTCACAAAAGGATAATTGATACAATTAATGAAGAAATAAAAGAAGGTTATGTAAAGTGCTGTGTCAAACCAGACAAGGCAAACAAGGAAGATTCTGTCAATGAATATAAAATGGTAACAAGCAAGATTGCTATTAATTCAAATGTATCAATAGTCATTTAAATATGAATGGTACAGGGGCTGGGGCTGTAACTCAGTGGCAGAGCGCTTGCCTAGCATGTGTAAGGCACTGGGTTATATCCTTAGCACCACATAAAAATAAACATAAAATAAAGGCATGCTGTCCATCTACAACTACAAAAAAATTCAAAAATGAACAAATAAATATGAATGGTACAAATACACCAAATAAAATACAGAGAATGTCACAGTGGTTTAAAAAAATAAGACAACTGTATGGTATACATAAGAAATCCACTTTAAATAAATAGGTTAAAAGTAAAAGGACAGTTAAGAATATAGAATACTAACAGTAATTTAAAAATCTGAAGTAGCTATTTTAATTTCAGACAAAACAGGTCTAATAGTCCTAAACAAGCATCTGCATAACATTAGAGATCAACATAAGTAAAATAAAACTGCTAAAACTGAAAGGAGAAATAGACATACTCACTATTACAGGTGAAAACTGCAACATTACTTTTCAGTAACAGGTCAATAAGGTAGAAAACCAATAAGGATATAGTTGACCTGGACAACACTGTAACTCAGCTTGAACTAATTGATAATTATAGTACACTCCATTAAAAAACAAAACAAAACATAAAAACAGTATGCACATTCTTCGTGAGTTCTCATGCAATATTCACCAAAAGAGATGGACTTAAGGGCCATAGAACGCATCTTTACAAAAGTTTAAATGTTAGAACTCACACCAACTATGCGGCAGTTCACAATAGGATTAAACTATAAATCAATAACAGAAAGAGAGCTGAGCATCCTTAAATCTCTGGAAATTAAAGAAAATACTCCAAAATAACACATGGGTCAAAGAAGAAGTCTCAAAACTAATTTTTAAAAGCCTAAACTAAATGAAAATGAAACATAACCAAATTTATGGAACACACTGAAGACAATGCTTAGAAAAAAAGGTACAGCATTAAATTCCTGTATTAGAAAACAAGCATGCTCTGAAATCAATAACCTAAGTTCACACATTAGGAAACTACAGAAAAAAAATAGAGCAATGTAAGCATACAACAAACTGAAGAAAAGAAATAATAAAAATTAGAGCAAAAATCAAGGAAACTGAAACTATAAAAACAATAGATAAATTCAGTGAAATTAAAAACTGGTTCATTAAAACAATCAATCAAATGGACAGGCTTTTAACTAAACTAACAGAAAAAAAGAAAGAAACAAATTAGAAGTGAAAGAGGAGTCATTATTACCAAAATCTCATAGACATTAAAAGGAAAATAAAACTATGAAAATTCTATGCCCCCAAATTAGATAATCCAGATGAAGTGGACAAATTCCTTGAAAGATACAAACTACCCTAACACCATGGAGAAAGAAACAACTTAAACACCCTGAAATATATCAAAGAAATTGAAACAATGAATTACTGTTTTCAAAAAAGAAAGCACCATGCCCAGATGGATTCACTGGTGAATTCTATCAAACATTTATGGAAGAATTTATACCAATTCTTCACAATCTCTTCTAGAAAATAGAAGCAAAGGGAACACTTTCTACTAATTCTACAAGGTCAGAATTACCCTAATACAAAAACCAGATAGAAACATTACAAGGAAGGAAAACTACAAACCAATATCTTTCATAACACAAAATTATCACAAAATATTAGCAGATAGAATCCAATAATATAGTAAAAAAATTGTATACTACCATCATGATTTATTCCAAGAATGCAAAACTGGCCTAAAAGTGAAAATTTAGCAATATAATCTAGCACAACCATGGAGTGAAAGAAAAAAAAGTAGATGACGATATCAATTCATATAGAAGAAGTATTTGACAAAAACCAACATCCATTCATGATTAAAGGGGAAAAAAAAAACTCATTCAACTAAGAATAGAGAGGAACTTTGTCCACTTGATAGAGAACATCTACAAAAAATCACAAACATCCAGCCTAATGCTGAGAACTACATGCTCTCCCACTGAAATCAGGAACAAAACCAGGAGGTCCCCTCTAATGATTTCTATTCTATGTTGTACTGCAAGTCCTTCCTGAGAAATAAGACAAGAAACAGAAATATAATATGTACAGAATTGGAAGGAAAATATAAACCTGTATTAGTTCACAGATGATATGATTATTGATGTAGAAAAACCAAAGACTCAAAAACAACACAAAAATCTCCTGGAGGTACGGGGGGTGAGGTTAGGGTGTTACTTTGTGGGTGCTTAGCATGCACAAGGCCCTGGGTTGGATGCCCAGCACAGTGCAAAAACAAAGTTTGAATAGGAACTGTAAACAAAAAGTAATGTCAATGGACCTATTCTATTTTAGCCTTTTCAGTAACTGCCCTCATGTTAGATTTTGATTGTCTCCTTAATATCAGACCTGCTTCCAAATATGTTTTAAGATGATTTGCAATAAATGGCAGACCAAATGAATAATTTGCAACTCAATGATTAACATTTTTGAATGTTTACTATGAATCAGCACTATGGCCAAACTCCTAAGAAATAAGAATTATCACCCCATCTTATAGACGAATAAATTAGAACTTAAAGAGAAAAGAGAAATCTAAAATTACCATTGACTTCCAATATATTTGGATGCTGTCCCTAACCAGGTGGGGAGCGGTGGGAAGAGAAGCCAAGGACAGTATCACAAGTGAGCAGTGAATTCAGCTGTTCTCAGGAATCCAGGGCAAAGAGACACTAAAAAGAGATGTGTAGCTTCTACTGCCTGATGTAGGGATCACACCAGCTTACCAGGAAAAGCATTTTTTTCTGACACAAGAGTCTGAGAAGAATGCAGAACTTAACCCACGAATCCTTGTAGAAGAGCCATGAAACAAGTGAATGATATCCTGCACAAAGTATTAAGCAAATAGCAATTTTACAGAGCATGCAACACATTTTTTATATGACTTTTTCTCACCCTGATGTTCCATAAATGGAAAACCAGCTGCAGCCACCTTAGCTAACAATCCAACAACTGCTCATCTGGCCTTCCTAGGTGCTCAGTTCTAACACATTCTGTCTCATTTATTGTAGCCCAAATTAATCAGCCTATTAGTAATTGTGGTAATTGAACTATTTGTTGTGAGTTCAATCAGATCTGCTATTGAGGAAAATAAACATCTTGGTTTATCCATGACATGTGTTCTCAAGAAATGCTTCACTTAGCACCCAGCTGTAAATCTGAATAAAATTGAGAAGAGAAATTACCATAGACAAATGTTTTGGCTAACTGTCTCCTTTGGCATTTCAACTGAAATCATCTCTTTGAAAAATATAGCTGCCATTTGAACCAAGATTTCTTTAGTTTATTCCACTTCCAATTAGTGGCTCAGCTTTGCATTGGCATTTCTGTTCCAGCAGCTGTGTGAAATCCTTGGGCCAAATTCTGCCTCCCTCATTTGCCTACATGCCACTTTCACTGTTGTACATGAGTGCCAGGGGCCACAAGCTGCCTCAGAATATCTACATCCTATTCATTAATGCCTCAATGAGTCGGCAATGACAATAAAAATCAGCAAAAAGTTTTCTGAAAAACATCATCTGTTTATGGCTCAATTGTGGGTTTTACAAGCCAATGATTAAAAGTAATTAAACAATTGCAACTAGAAAGGAAAAATCTTCCTTCTCTCCTCCTAGCATTGGGAAATCACGTCTTATAGTAAAAATAGGTATCTTTCAAGGAAATGCGAAATATATAATGAATCTATTTTGTAAGCATCTTTGAACTAGAGACTCTTCAAGGTCTCAGTGGGTCTCAGGTCTCAGTCTCACTGTGGGTCTCAGGTTCTAATCATAAGCAGATGCTAGTCTTTCTCCTTACACATTGATGCTGGAAATATTTGCATTGATTATATTTCTTAAAAGGAAATGGAGTGAATGCCTGTGGAGTATGGAGCATGTCTTTAGCCCCAGAGCTTAAGACATCGCTTTCTCTCTCTCTCAGATGCCCTTTTCCTCTACTTAAAGGTTTGAAGTTTCATTTCAGAGGGATAGGTTAAGGATTGAAGAACATGTCTCCTCCAACCTTGCAGTGGAAGGAGGTAGCTCTGCTTTTCTACTTAGGATATGATCCTAGATAACACCTCTAGTAGATAACATTAGCTCTCCATGGCATCATCCAGTATTGTAGCCATGGAGCTACAGTTAATTAATTAATTATATTAAAATTTAGATATCCAGTTCCTCAGTTGCAGTAGCCACATTTCCAGTGCCTTGATGGCAAGAAGTGAAATGTTTCTGTCAATACAAGAAGTTTTATTGGTCAGGCTTACTCCACCTAAATGAAAAGACTCCTGAAGGCACACCTGTTGGTGCTGAATTCATCAAGCCTTTATTGCAGAATATGTCCTTGATGGAGGTTTTTTATCTGACTGCAATCTCTGATGCTCAGTTGGGTTTGAGGGTGAGTTCTTATTGTCCCAATATGGACATGATGACATCTACCATCATGGTTGAAAGATGAACCATATTGAAAATCTGAGCCTTGTCTTCAGGAAGCTTTCATTTCAAGGCATCTCTTCCTCTCTCCCCATCTCTCTCTCTTCTCTCCCTTCTTTGTTGACGTACCTCTCTTTATTGCTGTCCCTGTTTCTTTGATTCATCTTTCCCCTGCCCTTTCATCAATGAAAGAAATCTATGCTCGTTTATGACCCATGAGTAAATGACTCAATATGAAAAGACTTGTTACCAGGTTTGAAGATGAAAGTTTTGATGTCATATAAGCCTGCTCCTGAATGACTTCTTTACATATTGTCGTCCAAACATTTTTATTCCCTTTCTGGGGACTAATGGCATCCACCAAGATATAGAGAATTCTTTGGATATGCAGCAATGTCTTGCCAGACAGATTAACTGACGATATCCAAGCTTATCAAAATGCTATTGTGATGTCAAGACAGCACAAGACTGTCTCTGCAAAGCCTAATTACAGTGGCTAGGAGATGAGCTTGAAAGGACAAAATGCTGTCCTTAAGTCAGAGAAGCAAATGGAACTTTACAAATGTATATTCCCATCCTCCTATTCTCCTCTCTTGCCAACAGGCAGCCAAAAAGCCAGCAGGGTTCTTTCAAAGGCTGTCTTTCCATTAGGACTTCAATGGCATTGGCAATGAAAGGTGAGACATAAGGGCATGCAAAATGGAGCCGAATGCCACCCTGGAATCAAGTTTATTATGCTGAGAACATACTTGTTGCTATGCTAATGGGACAAGATTATATTTCTCTGACTATTTAAAATTTTCCAGCAAAATTGAGGCAGTGTAGTGAGGCTGTTACATCATGTAGCTTTCTGCAAGTGCCGGTGGCTCCTCTCCATTTACACCTCCTCCTCTTGCACATGGTGAGAGGATGCTTTTGCTTTTTACAAAGTGGTCCCATTTGCTTGGAAAACATCATGAGACTCAATCGGGATTTATAATAGCCAGATTTCATCAGGATTCAATAAGGATAAAGATGTCTTGGCCACATTCCAAACACGTTCTTGAAGTCCTCATTCCTCCACCTCTCCCTGCTCCATCGCTGCTCCACCAACACCTCATGGCGGGGAACTGGGCCATTCAACTCAAAAGAAGAGTCAGAGTTCAAAGGTTTGTTTGTTTTTTTTAATCTAAATTAGATTGAGTTCCACTGTGTAGAGAAGATGACAGTAAAAGAAGATAAAGCTGAAAAAAGTGGCAGAGAAAAAAGATTCTGAAGCTTATCATTCATGGAGGGTAAAGTGCATTATAAATGGTAGGCACAATACGCCCAAAACAAAGCATACTAAAGACCATTCACATACCTATGTGCCTATCTAATCTATCTACTTTCTTTTTTTTTTGGTATTGGAGATTGAACTCAGGGTACCCGACCACTGAGCCACATCCTCAGCCCTATTTTGTGTTTTATGTAGAGACAGGGTCTCACTGAGTTGCTTAGCGCCTCGCCGTTGCTGAGGCTGGCTTTGAACTCGCGATTCTCCTGTCTCAGCCTCCCTAAGTGCTGGGATTACAGGCTTGCGCCACCGCGCCCGGCTTATCTACTTTCTTAACTAATATCACTGTTTTAATTGGAACCAGCAAGTCTTGGACTGGATTCTACTGCCTTCTCCTAGCTGGTCAAATTATGGCTGCTCTTTCCTTGATCTCTTCCTTTCTCCTCTCTACAGAAGAAAAGAGATAGATTTACCTTCTACTTAAATCTCTTCAGTATTCACAGTGTTTTTAAGATAAAAGGAAAATACTTCCTTAGTCAGGCATGGTAGTAAACACCTGTAATCCAAGCAACTTGGGAAGCTTGAGACAGGAGGATCACAAGTTCAAGGGCAGCCTCAGCAATTTAGCAAGGCCATGTTTCAAAATAAAAAGGGCTGAGGTGTTGCTTGGTGGTAAATCACCCCTGAGTTAAATCCTCAGTACAAATATATATATTCTTTTTCTTATCACAGTTCACAGACCCTAGAAATTTTGCCTCTTCTACCTTTCTGAGAAACTTTAACTCACCCACGGGCTTCCTTAGTCCTGGCTATGTCAGTCTCCCAAGCATCATGTTCCACCCAGTTGCAGGATGTTTGTACAAGTCTGTCTCTCTACTAGAACCCCTTTCTTCCCATCTTCCTTATTTATTTATTTATGTATTTGTTCATTCATTCATTCATTCATTTTTAGTTATATATGGCCATGATACTATTTATTTATGTAATTATTTGTTTGTTTATTTGTTTGTGTAGTGCTGAGGATTAAGCCCAGTGCCTCACATGTGCTAGGCAAGTGTTCTATCACTGAGCTACAACCTCAGCCCCTCTTTCTTCCCATCTTCACCCATTACCATCTTAGTGTCTATCTAATACTTGGTAGTATCTCAAAAATATCTGAGGAAATAAAAAAGACCAGGAAGAAAGGAAAGGAGGGAGGGAAGCAGGGAAGGAATATGGAGTAAGGAATGTATTCAGACATAATAAAATGCTGAAACCATGGGACCCGGCACATACCTGTGGTTGCAGAAGCTTCTGGATAAATAACTGTTGCTTTATCTGAAGATGATGGAAAGCATGTAGCAAAGATTAAGTGCCAGAGGAAAGTGGTTAGTATAGTAAAAAAGCTTCTCTGAGTACTGAGAAGTGTACATCTGAAGGAGAAAGGGACACTTGTGCAGTGCACTAGTGAAGGTCTAGGCTGGCTGCAGCCTCCTCTGCTTAGGTGGATTTTCACTGAAATAAAGCGGACTCTGTGTTCTAAGACATAAGGCCAAAGGCCATTGTTAGATCTTTCCTTAGAGGAAATAGACCTTGCTGAATCTTCTTTTGTTAGATATTGGAAGCAAAAGGATGGACTAGATGGCCTCTGCCAAGCCCTCTGGTCCCCAACTAAATTATGCAAATGCTACCAGTGTGCTCAACTAAAGGGCCAGTTGGAGTGTTAAAAGGTATAGTTTCAAAAAATTAGACAAAATACCATGTCAAAAATTAGACAAAATACCATAGTGGCTCTACAGTTATTGTCCCAAAGTGAGAAAATTTTAGCTCTCCAAGTAAGGTAAGAAATATGTAAAAAAGCCTAACACTTTGCTTGGTATATTATTACATAGTAACTAGTCAATCAATGTTCAAACTACTGCATGTCATAAAATGATATTTCATTTGATATTTGCTGGACTAAAAGGATAGGATCTCCCAGGACACTGATATAAGTTTGGCCTGGATCGCCACTTTGTAATGCTATATTTTGAGATGCTTACTCCTGTTTATAGCTCCTTGGCAGTTTCAGTGACATTGGACTTGTAATAAGATGGATGTTAGCTTGTTCTACCTAAATACTGTACTGGATGTTGCATTTCTGCTTTGTCAAGTTGTCATTTCTAAATTGCATGAGACCTGAAAGGATCAATAAAGTTTTAAGTCCTAATACTAAACCCATTATTAATTTCCTTTATTGCAGCCCAAGGCTAAGGCAAAATAAAATGAATATGAACATTTATTTTTAAAATTTTGTTTCTATTTTATTCTATTTCTATTTTCTATTTGTGTTCTATTTTAATTCTCACATTCAAATAAAGCATAAACTTTCATTAATGATTTTATAAGCAAACTTCTCTAAGATAAGAAGTGCTCTAATTTATTATATTCTCAAATTTTAATTAGCAATTTTATGAAAACAGATATTGGATACATGATTCTTAAATGGTTAATTATAGTATAAACACTATGATTTTGTATACTAAAATAGGAAAAAATATCCTTAGAGACATGTTTAATCATTTGGATCTAGTAGTAGAGAGTTTATCCATTCATTTTTAGTCCATTAGAGTGTAAATTAGATTTGATTTGCTTGCTCTGATTGGCTTAATTGCCCCCGTTACAGCTGAAGTACAAATAAAATTGTAATAAATTGAACAGATGTTTAACCTACTCTACCAAGATCTTTAATAGTCAATTCCAATTGCAATTTACATTCAACAATTTAACAAGACCCTTAGGACACATATTTGATTATTAAAACAAGCTGTTTGTTTCTGTGTGTGATGGAAACAAGACCATCATGTCACGTGCTTTGGGGTGGCACATTATTTTTGTACTTAAGTTTTGTTTATCTGTTGTTAGAAGAGAATTATATATATATGCATATGTAATTTAATATACATAATTTATACATACGTCAATAAGTAATGCATGGTTGTAGAAGTGAGTTTGCCGGCCTAAAAAACATCACATTCAAGTAGATGCTAGCGGGAAAATTTTACAGAATTATAAAATATTTTACGAAGAAGCAGATCCCATTACATTTTCCACCAGCATCTTCACTAACAGCCTTCTTTATAGCCAATGGGAGAAGCATCTTAATTAAAGCATCAATTAGAAAACAAATAACCCATTCCATTATTCATATTTTGCATGTCATTCACCCCTGCCTGTGTGAAAATAAAAATATTCTTACAAAAACATGCACGATGTGCACTAAAGTCTTCCACAATCTTCTCACTAATATGGCTGGGAAGGCCCAGCGTAACTGGAGTGTCAGCTACTCTTAAGAAATCTTGGCAGAAACTGGCACATTGTAGGTCTTGAATTTCCTCAGAAAGGAATTTAGGATGGATTTTATGTCTAGTTCTATAAATTCATAATGTAACCTTCCAAAGAGATTTCCAGTCATTGTACACTGAGGCCGTTTAGGTAATAGGAAAAGTAGTTTACTAAATAATTAAGCTTGTATTATGGATCTAGAATCACTGAATTGAAAACCAAGTATTCATCAAGAATCAGCTAATTGTGGAGCCAAATCTCAAACATCTACAAGAATCAGGGAAATGGCCTGCATGAGTGGAGCTCCTACTCAGACCAAGTGGAGAATTAGGAAGTACTCACCTCCTTTAAAAGGGACACTTAGCTGTAGTCAGTCTTGGCCATGACAGAATGCAGGCAAGAAATGTCAGATGTTATGAGTTTTTATGAATAGACAGGGATCCAGATTTTTGTGAAAACTTTCAATTAAAAAATATATATATATGTATACACACATATATATTGAAACTGATTCAAACTTTTTTTTTTTTGGTACTGGGGATTGAACTTAGGGGTACTCGACTACTGAGCCACATCCCCAGCCCTATTTTTGTGTTTTATGTAGAGACAGGGTCTCACTGAGTTGCTTAGCACCTCGCCATTGCTGAGGCTGGCTTTGAACTCGCAATTCTCCTGTCTCAGCCTCCCTAAGTGCTGGGATTATAGGCTGAGCCACCGTGCCCAGCTGAAACTGATTCAAACTTTTAAAAAATTATTTTGCATGTGAAAGAGGAGCAACAAAAAAAATCTATGCACCTAGCATATCCCCCGTCTGTGTATTGCTGTTACTCATTTATCTATCCAATCTCAGCATTTTATAGTTGTTGACCATAAGGCCTAAAATACTTCAAGTGACCATTTTACCTTCAAATCCCAATTATCACCCAACATAGCTATTCAACCTCAAGCAAACTACCTAATCTCTCTGACCCTCAGTTTCTCAATTTGTAACACAGACACTGGAATAGTACCTATATCATATGCTTGCTGAGGAGATAATATATGATGCAGAAAATGGGTAAAGAGAATTTAACAGGATGCCTAATATCTGGTAAGCTGTTCAACGAATGGAACTTACAATCCTTGCCATTGACATTAGCATTCCAGATCTTTCTAGAAAAATGGAAACAATCTTAATGATAAAGCCCGATCTTACTAAAAGGATGTTGTATTTACATGGCACTGCTGTACTTTTAAACTGTACTTTTACTGCTTTAAGAGTTTGTATTGAGGAAATATCTTTGCCATCTCCAGTTCAGGGTGAAAAGATAAAGAGGAGTAATATTAATAGAGATAAAGGAGAAAGATGGAGGCCAGGGGGTTGTCTCTAAAGAGCACTGTCTTCTCAGGAGATGAACTTATGAACCTTATCATCAGTAAATTACAGGGACTTGACCAAGCAGTACCTACTCACCCCACCTCTTTACACATTTGACATAGATAACCATGAACTATTAATCCAGGGAGAAAATGTTCGTTTTTCTTACTAGATGTTTGTGTTTATGGTAGACAACCATTTGAGAGCACACCAAAAATGAAAAATATAAAATAAAATGAAAAGTTTTAAGCCAACTGTTCACTTGGAAACTGTTTCATATCATCATGTTCTTTTATTCTATCTGAATCCATGACGATATAACCCTTACTCAACCCACCTTTATTAGAGAAGACTGATTTTTTTAAAATCCATTATGCAATTGTGACACAGTCTCCCACCATGTATAATCTACACAAATCCAAAAGCTTACCAAAACTTACTTCCTAATTATATCATTCCATTCAAAAGAAATAGAAAATTAAATGCTTGTAACTGGAATATCAAATATGATCTTTTTGTTATTTTTCAAATGATTAAAAAAGAGGGTATTGAGTAGTTGTGAACAAAACTTACCAAAAGAGGATATTGGGGTTTTTTTTTGTTTGTTTTTTTTGGCACCAGGGATTGAACTCAGGGGCACTCAACCACGGAGCCACATCCCCAGCCCTATTTTGTGTTTTATTTAGAGATAGGGTCTCACTGAATTGCTCAGCGCCTTGCCGTTGCTGAGGCTGGCTTTGAACTCACAGTCCTCCTGTCTCAGCTTCCCAAACTACTTGGATTACAGGCATGCGCCACGGTACCTGGCTAGATATTGGGATGTTAAGTGACAAAAATTCTCTTTACTGAGTTACTGTTAGATATTCATTCAGCACAAATGATGGTATGTTATAGGTAAGAACAACTAAAATTGTGTATATAGGTTAAACCTCATTTAAAGATGCATTCTTTCTAAAAATTGCAATACTTTTGCAAATAATGTCCTATGCTTTACAGAAATTATTTTCTAGGATTCTGCAAGTAATTCTTTTTGGTTTTATTGCATAAAAAATGAACCACTAATGTCATGTAAAAAGCAACATTTAAGTTCAAGGTGTTTGGCATAATGTGTGAGTTGAACTTCAAATGGAGGCTCTGCTGACTTGCATTAATAAGGTGGCACATATTCTCCTGGTAACTCATAAGAAATAGTTTAAATATAGACCGCTAGAAGAGTCAAATCACATCCTGAGCAAATAAACAAAAATTCATAAGACTTTTCCTAGCCTTCACATAAAAATTAATTTAGATAAAACTTGAATTATGAATATCACTTTTATTTTATGATATCAAGGAATAAAATTCTAGTGAATTGAATTGGCCTCTTTGGAAAAAAATATGTTGCAGATCTTATGATATCTACAATTCCATATCAGTGAAAGTATTGCCAAGGACCATCCAATTATGCTCAGTGTTTTGGGAAACTTGCGCTTATAAAATACCTTACATAGGACAGATCCAGAGCATATGAGTGTTTTTTATATTGGTTTGATGTCTGTTTTGTTATTAGTTAATAGGGAGGACCTTTAAGGCATTCTCTTTGGATTCAGAGCAAAGCATTTTGGCATCTCAGGATCTTACTCTGGTACTAGCTAAAAAATCCATGGTAAACAGACTATTTGCAGGCTCCATTAATCATGTGTATCTGTTAACCATTAATAAATCCCTTTTAAAGTTTTTCATTGTTGTTGTTGCTTTTATTTTTTATCTTTTTGTCTCCAAAGGAGCTCTCATCCCATCTGTTTTCATTCTTCTCCTTTTGACATTTTTCCTATGTCAACTCCTAGAAATATGGGAACTCAAGGGTGATCAAAGACTTTTTGCTTCTGTGGCTAACACACCCACTTGATTCCCTCCACCTGGACCTAGGATCCTACACCTGGACCCTGAGACACTGTGCCCCTGCTCCTCATCCTTCAGAGGCCTAAACAATGTCATACAAAGTTGGCACTTGGGTAGTATCCTCAGACAAAGTTTTTAAGCTTAATGGAAAGGCCAAGGAGGGGCTGTTGTGAAGACCTCTGCCTGAATTCCTTGGACAAATGGTCACTATGTACCATAAAATCATCCTCAAATTTTCAGTTCCTCACAAAATAAGGAGCTGCTCATAAATTCCTTCCATCTTAGGTGAGTGTATAACATCTGAAGTATATGATGGCCTACAAGAATTTCTGAAGTAACAGTATGGAAATCTGCAGAGGTTAGTACATATATGAGTGTGTATAAGTATATGAGCATATGCACACTAGGGAAGGAAGGCTGCCTGGGTGTCTGGCATTTCTTCTTTAGTCAGTGCAGTCATGCATCATACTAGCACATATATAATGCTGAATCTGCCACCTGGAGAGAGAACAGGCTTCACAACTAATGAAAGAGTTGTATTAGTTTCATATGGTAGCTGTAACAAATGACCCCAAAGTTAATGACTTAAAACAGCACAAATTTATTAGCTTATAATATATATTAGAAGTCTCACTGTAATGAAAGGAAGGTGTCAGCAGAGCTGTGTTCCTTCTGCAGGGTCAAGGGGAGAATCCATTTGTTTGGGTCTGCCAGCATCTAGAGGATTCTTGCATTCCTTATCTTGTTTCCCTTCCCTGACTTCCAAGCAGCAGCATAAAATCTTCAGATCTTTCTCCCAGGCTCTGACACTCGAGCAATCTGTGTGATTACAGTGAGCCCATCCAAATAATCCAAGACCATCTTCCCATTTCAAGATGGCTAACTAAATCACACATGCAATGTCTCTTATACCATGTTAGGTAAAATATTTTCAGATATAGGAGATTATGATGACATCTTTGAGGGTCCATTATTCTGCCTACCATTATGTTGAAATATACAACACAATCAACTCTGCAAGCTAGTGCTTTATTATGGTGCAGATCACTGAGTAGTGAAAGCAAGTGGTGCTCTAAAGGCATTGTATAAGGGTAGATGCTTGAGAGAGAGCCCCCGGTGTATGCAGAGTCTTCTCTATTGAGAATAAGGTAGATTTGTGTGTATGGAATCTTTTGGACGTGTATTGGGCTATCATTACCCTAGTACAGGTATTACTACTTCCGAATTTCTTTCAAGGCAGATGAACCATGGCATTCACTGGCTTGGGGATTAAATACAATCCTACAATGTAGATAACTATTTTTGCTTAATATTTCTCCTTAGATTTTATAATAGAACTCAATTATAAATCTCTCATATTCTCTCCTCTGAGTCCATGACTATTTCTCTGCATCTGTTTTCATTGCAAATTCCATTGAATAGGAACCATAATATGCTGTCATTCTACTGAAATCATTTCACTGAGATTTATTAACTAAGTATTTTTTTAACTGGCAGATTGGACTTAGAATAATTCACTTCATCTAGGTTCACTTTTTTCAAACGCATGTATTTGCTTTCTAGAGATAGACATAGGTTTAAATGCTGTGAATTAAAAACACAGTCTGATATCTACTTTCTACTAAAACTCCCTTCCTTCTCCATCACAGTTGAGTATGGCTATTCCTACAGTCAGAGTACTTGACAGTTCCCAATGAAGGCAGTCCATACATTTGGATGAAGAACTGAGGCTGTTTTGAGTGGGAACTAAACTTTATGAACAGGACTTTAAGAATCATGTGAAAAACTTTTTTAAAAAGACATTTCTGATAGATATATGCCTTAGAAAAGCTATTTTGCACATACCTAAACTAAAAACAGTGCCAGAAACATATACACAAAGTAAAATGGACACCTGAGACAGTTATTTAAAAACGCAAAACAGGTTTCTTCTGTGATGTGTTGTTATTATCTTGATAATTTCCGCCATTCTTAATTTCATTTTATAGATTTAGCTAGAAAAGGTGTGTTGAATTTTTTTCCTAAAATAGCACTTTAGATTTGAATTTTTAAAATATATTAGATAAAATTGCCTGATACCTTTCTCGTGTCTTTTTGCCATGTAACAATTTTATTGAGATATAATTCACATACCATATAATTCACTCATCTAGTACAATTGTATGGTTCACCATGTAGTCACAGGGTTGAACAAACATCATCATAATTAATTTTAGAAGATTTCCATAAACCCCATACCAACTGACAGTCAATCCTCATCACACCCCAATCCCTGAAGATCTAAGAAACCACTAAATTATTTTTTTGTCTCCATAGATTTGACTGTTATCAACATTTCATATAAATATGATCTGATGGTGGAGTCTTTTGTGACTGGTTCCCATCACAGTTTTCATGGTTCACTCATGTTGCAGCATGTATCAGCATGCCTTTCTTTTGATGTCAGAAAACACTCTATTATATGGATATGCCACTTTTCATTTATCCATTCATCAACGGTTGGACATTTGGGTTGTTTCTACATTTGAACTCTTATGAATAATACTGCTAGGAATATTTATACATAAGTTTTTACTGTGGATATATGTCTTCATTTCTATTAGGTGTATAAGTAGGAGTAGAATTACAGGAGCATAAGGTAAATCTCTTTAATCTTTCGAGGAATTGCCATAGTGTTTTCCAAAGTGGCTACATTATTTTATATTTCCACCAGCAGTGTATAATGGGATCTTGTTTCTCACCAACATGCATTATTATATGCCATTTTAATTAAAGCTATCCTAGTGAGTCTGAGACAGTATGTCATCAGAGGTTTGGTTTACATTTCTCTATGGATTATAATCATCAAAGATTTACATCTGCTTATTGGCTATACATACTCAGACACTTTGACACATTAAAAATGTTGTGTTGTCTTCTTATTGAGTCTTTAGAGTTTTTTATATATTCTATATTTAAGACCCTTATTAGATATATTATTTGAAAATATTTTCTCCAATTTTGTGAGTTATTTTTCTTAATGAGGAGACATTATCCTTTGAAATCCAAAATTATTTATTTGAATAAAATTCAATGTACCTATTTTTGTTGCCTGTGCTTTTGATGCTATATAAAATTATTGCTTAATCCAAGGTCATAAAGATATATGTCTATGTTTTCTTTTAAAGATTTTATTGTTTTAGCATTAATATTCAATATATCATCAATTTTGTTAGTTTTTCATATGGTGAGGTAGAAACCCAGCTTTATTCTTTTTTTTTTAATTTTTTTTAGTTGAAGATGGACACAACATCTTTACTTTGTTTATTTTTATGTGGTGCTCAGGATCGAACCCAGTGACTCATGCGTGCGAGGCAAGCGCTCTACCACTGAGCTACAATCCCAGCCCCCTCAGCTTTATTCTTTTACATGTGCACACCTAGTTATCTTAGTACCATTTGTTGAAAAGGCTAACCTCCACCTTTGAATTTTTGGGGACACTCCTGTTGAAAATCAATTTTTTATAAACATGAAAGTCTACTTCTTAACTCTATTCTGTTCCATTTGTCTATATATCTTTCCTTCTGGTATCAGAAGTGTTTAACTATTAAAAATTACCTCTTCCACAGAAGTTATAGTTCATGAAAACAGTTAAGAATTTTAAGATAACAATAGCCTAACAAAACAAAATAGCCCAGATGTTTGCCAATTAATTCCTAATTTATAGAGCAATAAAAGATTTGCAAGTGTTAAGTGACTTCTTATATATTTAATACAGTGAAGCTAAGGCAAGAAACAGACCCAGTCATTATGAGCACTATAACTAGGCCATGTGGTCTAAAGAAAATGGCCTGTTGCCTAAATCTGCTATTATTTTAACCTAATCATAATAGCAAATTGTTCTTTTTTTTTTTTTTTTTTTTGGTACTGGAGATTGAACCCAGGGGTACTTGACCACTGAACCACATCCCCAGCCCTATTTTGTGTTTTATGTAGAGACAGGGTCTCACTGAGTTGCTTAGCACCTCGCCTTTGCTGAGGCTGGCTTTAAACTTGCGATTCTACTGTCTCAGCCTCCCTAAGTGCTGGGATTACAGGCTTGCACCACCGCGCCCGGCTAGCAAATTGTTCTTAACATTAAAATCAATGTTTATAGTAAACTGGGTAGAAATTTTAAACAAGTAACAAAATCTAAATTCAGATATATGCAAAATAAGACATATTCAAAGGGATATTTTACTATGGGAATGAATCTAAATAATTACCATTGTGAACCAGATGTTTTGCTTACCTTGCTGCATTTAATCCTTATAACAACCTAAAGACCTGTGTAATGAGATTTCCATAATTTAGTGAGAAAAGCAAAAGTCACATAGGTAAAATAGTTTCTCAAAACACAGATAATGGACAGTTAGGATTTGAACTGGATTACTCTAAGCTCAAGAGAATTGGTAACCACTAGCTGTGTAAGTCCCAAAATTATTCAACCTAAAGGATGAAATCTCAAATCTTATTACATTCAATAATGAATTTCTGTTATTATTTTATCCCAATCATCATACTGAATTTTTCTTGATCATCAGAATGATTTGTTTATAGCAAATTAAGAAGATCAAAACAAATACAAAGTCTAGGCCCCATAATGAACTATAGAGCCTCTGGGTTGGTAGTCATCTGGTAGTGCATCTCATGCAGCCCGTGGGTTTATTCATGTAGGAATGTGACTCAGAAGATTAAACTACTTGCTTGAGCACAGATGCAACTTTTTTTTTTTTTTTTTTTACAGATGCAACTTGGTGGAGAAGCCCAACACAGATTTCAACTATCACATCACTTTTTTAACCACTGACTCCACTATACTGAACTTCATCTGTTATCAATTACTCTTTGATGTAATTCTGCATTACATGCTTTAGGATCTAAAATATTCCAGGCTACATTTTCTCTTGAATTTCTCTTCCATAGACATTGACCTGAAAACTCACTGGCCCCATGCTGGCTTTCAGTGACCTCTTCCACCTTCCCCAGCTCCAAAGTGCTTCTCTTCACCATTCAGAGAGGCAGCTTTTGACTTCTACTCTTTTTCCAAGTAACCATTCTAACCCAACCTTCTTCCTGAGGTTCACCTGCTAAATCAGGTCTTCAGCTTCTTCTGATTCATTTTCTTACTCCTTTAGCCAAAATGACAACATAATCAAAGGGGGCACAGTGAATTTCCATAATAATGTAACATTTGAAACAATATATATATATGCAGTCTCTCTCTGACTTTAGCTCTGAAGGTAAAGGCTAATTTTTAAGCTTTATTTAACAAATTCTATAATTGCCACTTTACCAAAGGGGACGGGGGTTGGTTTTCTTTTTTAGAAGTCTCTTTTACTACTTGGTTATTGTTGTTGCTGTTGTTTTTTTCTGAACAAAGAATCTTGCTTAAGGGAGTATTTCTCTATTAAAAGTACAAATAAATTCAGAACCAACATAAAACCTTTTAAAAAAGAGAGTTCACAGTATTTTCCTTACCAATCTACAAGAATTCAAGAAAATCCAAACTCTCATTCTTATTTTGACCTCTCTTGTGAACAAAGTCACCAAATTAAATTATTTAAATCGTTTTTCTGCGTGGAGATTTTTAAGTTAATTCTCTTTTGCATCAAAGTCAAAACACAGAGCCTAAAACTAGCTAGTTATTTGCATTTTTAAAGTTTTCCAGTTTATTCCAAAGTGTTCTGTGTGGCAGATAATATCACTTTAAAAGAAAAGTATTTTATTAAAGTGAGATTCCTGCACAGGGGGAACAACATGGAAAGCTGTGATCTGAGACGACAGTTGGTTTACTCTTACCATTTGATCACAAAATTTCTATGCCATCTGTGGGAAGCCACACAGGCAAATGTGTCATCACATCTAATAATGAAAAGAAAAAACAGACAGAACGTGCTGGAGAAACAGACTGCTTTAATTACCCTCTCCCAATGCTCCTTGAGACTTTGGAGGAAAAGCATTGTGGATGCAAGTTATTTATACAAAGAAGGTAGTTGGTGCTGGGGATTTTTTAAAAAATCAGAATGCATGCCCTTGTAACTTCAGCATGTCCACTTGGGAGCAGAAATGTATGATAAAGGTAGTGGGAGACATTTTGTCAAAAATTTTTTTTCCTAAGAAAATAATCTGATAAATGTTTATAGTCTGCTATCTGTAGGCTGGAATCTCAAAGTTACATTTTTCAAATTTAAATATAACCTGCATTATAGTCTTGCTGTGGGAATATAGGAAGAGATGCAGGTATATCATCAAGGACACAAGGTGTTGACCTGTTCCACATCTAGTGGTGAAACAGTCATTTCCTGCCCCTCCAATGCTGTCTCTTTCTTCTTTCAAGCCTAAGCCAGTAACCCAGATTGTAACTGTGTTCTTAACCTCCATAGCACAGATGTTCTCAGAAGATAGGAGAGTGCTCCAGTCTTTTCCTTTCCTCAAGAACAATACATGTTGTGTCCTGGGCAGCTAAAAACAGATGGGAAAGATACACTAACTTAGGACCACATCCTCCTCAGTGTTAACTTCTATGATTGAAGAAAATTTTGGTCACTTTTTTTCCTTCACTCTGGGATCAGTATAAGTTATATATTTTCCCTAATTCAAAAAGAACCATTTCAGTTTCTCATTTTCCATTCAGTTTCCTTTCATTTTCCACTGCCATTTCTGATCGTGTTTACCCAGTTGTCTTTATATGTTCAGTAACCACACACCCCACCTACTGCAAGCCCAGTAACATAATTTCAGGAATGGATACATCTTTCCACCAACATTTCTCTCACATCAGAACTACAGTTGAGGTGAATGGGGAGGAGGAAACTGGAGACTGAGAGAGTATCTGATGAATGGTCAACAGGTTTGGTAATGCAAAGATACATTGTTTATAATAAATGTGAAGTCCTGAGAATTCAGTCTCAAGCTACCTTGTATCAATCTCCCTTGAAACTTTATCATTTACTCATTCAACAACTATTTTTGAGTACCAACTATGAACTGTGTACTGGCAGCACAAGAGAAACAAAGAAAGAGAAATTTTAAATGAATATATATTGTCAGCTTCAAAAACTCAAGGTCTAATTAAAAAGAATCAAAATTATAACAGCTCTTTCCCTAACATTTCCCCATTTTACATATTTTGAAAGTAATACATCACATTGCAAAACCACATAAAAAGTTAAGATATAAAAATAGGTAAATTATATATAAATGTATATTATATATAAATGTATATTATATATAAATGTACTGGAGTAGAAATGTTTCCTTTTAGATCAGTATGTTTAAACATTTTTCTTATATTTATCTCATTCTTTTTCAAAAATATTTAATTGAGCACCAGCTAAGGGTCAGACATTATTCTAGATACGAATACAGTAGCACATATGACATATAAACTCCTGGTCCTCATGGGGATAATAAATATAATTTATTGGAAAGTAATATTTTTAGTATGTGGGAAAGTGACAAGTTCCAAGGAGCAACTAATCCATGGAAAGAAGATGGGTCAGAGGGATGCTAGACAATGTCTTGCAGGCTTAAACTCAGAGACCAGTGGGGGGCCTTGCTAAATATGTAACTTTCAAGTAAAGATCTGAAGTAAATGACTCTGAATCATGTAGATATGGGGGGTGGTGGTGGGAAGAGCATTAATAATACTCGAACTAGTATAGATAAATTTTGACTTGTTTACCATTTAGCATGTATCATGAGTAATTCATTTTATTTTAAATTTCATCTGAAAAAGCATAATCTGTCAACACCAATTTAATTATGACATGTTTGGCTTGAGGATTAAATATATATTAAAATGTACATTAAATTTCAACTACATGTTAAACACTACTTAAAAAAACAAAAACTGTTTTCAGCATCTGATATTTGGTATTTTTGCATTTTGTGCACCAAAAAAATATCAACAGGTTTTAGATTCCTATTTACAAGTGCATTTCTGTAAATAACATATTGTGAGGGGGAAAGTTTTAATTCCCAATAAGTAAAAAAAATCAAATTGGAAATAATTATCAGTATGGCTTTTTGTAACACTGAGTTTTGAAGTGTTAGTTTTATCTTGAAGTTCAAAATGAGATACTTAATCATGTATGATTAATGATTCCTCTGAAGTTTATGTAGAGGTGAGTTTGTAGATTTCACATCATTTGTATCTTCCTATTGGCTTACTGAATTTCAAAATCACATTTCCTGGCATTTCATTGAACTTATCAAGTCTATTATGGATTTAAATTAAACAATATGTAAACTATGATAAGCACACATAAACAAATACAACTTAGTCCTGTAGAATGGTCATTCACTATCACAAGGTAGGTAGCAGTGTTTAGCTGAATAATAAGACATTGGATTTATTGACTCTGGGTCACGGTTACCAATCTTCAATAATTTTCTATCATGATCATCAACCCATACTTGGGAACTCTCCAGTCAGTTTATTTTAAAAGAAATAAAAGCTTTAGATAATTACTTTACTGCTTGACAGATTAAATAATTATTTTATTGCTCAATAGACACCACTATTGTCTTTAATACTGTGTACCACCTTTGGAAAAATGAAATTGGGAAATACTGCGATTCAGCAACTCAATTGCAAAGCAAAAACTATCATAGAAGTTAGTACTGGGCTCAATGGGGCAGAGAGGAGGGACCTATATGCAGTGAAGCCTTCCATGAATATGCGGGTAAGTATCAAATAGGTCACTGGAAGAAAAGGATAGAGTTTCAATACAAAGGCACAAGGACATAAAGGGGCTCAGTAGGTTTAGGGAACAGTCTGTCCTTCAGCAAGGTGAGCCCAGATATAAATAAGTAGAAGACAGCAGATCATGAAGAGCACTCTGTGTCATGCAAATAAGTTTGGACTTTATCCTGAAATGGTAGGGTGCCATCATTGGATTTCTATCATGGCTATAAAGAAATCTCAATGGTGTGTTAGGAAGATCACTGGAACTGTGGGGACATAGGACTGTGATATCAATGATAATTTGTTTAATTTTTTTTTTTGAACTTGGGGATTGAACCCAGGGGTACTTCACTGAGCTATGTCTTGTTTTCATTCTAATACTTATGCAATATGATGACTCACGATATTTAAGGAGATCTACAGAGCCTTCATAAAGTAAGATTTTCTGCCTTTTCTTCCATCCTCCTGCATATTTCAGTGAGATGAAAGTATTCTCTTCATGCATCCTTGGATAAAATCACCAACATAACCAAAATTATTAGTTATCAATGTTTATGTGTGTGTGTGTGTATTTCTTTTTTTTCTCCAAGGCTCAAGAGAAACCAATAAGGTTGATGGAAGGAATAAGTTTAAGAGTCTTGATGATGAGTAGCCCATCCTTGGCAAATGATCAGCAGAGGCTTTGGTATTGTGAACATGAGCCAGAGGTATGTGATAGATGTAGCAGTGAGAGAGGAGTCTTCAAAACCTGAAAATCAAGGGGAGGCCAAGTCCCCAGAGAAGATCTTCTATAGTTCTGAGACACTAAAAAACACATACTATAAATTTATCCCTCATAGATATCAACAACAGATTAAAGAAGAAAAAAAAAAAAAGGGTGTTCCCTAGTTCCCTAGGATCAGAACTGACTGAACCAAACCATATTGGATCTCAGTTCACAGCAGTCATCACATAAACTCCTCCCACCTAGAAAATCTGTGGTTCCTCCCAAACTCTAGGCCACCATCTTGGAAAAGAGCAGAGAAAATGTAGGGCAATCTGAAACACTGATTAGCTCTCCAAATATTCTAGTTAAGCCTAAATAAACACATGGAATTATTTGGTCTTATGTGGCTTTAGATCAGAGTAAACTAAATTATCTTTGTTGCTTCTTCTGCAACTCCATTGATAGACACTTGATAAGAAAGATAAGATCAGATACAGAGAAATATAGGAGCTATGTTTTCTTTGCACAACCAAATTACAGTGTGAATCAATTCGTGACCCCACTACATACTTTTGAAGCTCATTAAATACTTTCATTATTACTGGGGGAGGGAGAAGTTGGAGAAAGCTCCACAGCAACAGAGCAGCATTCTTGAGTTTTGTTTTTCAGGATTTCAAGCTCCAGTATTATTATTTTTGATAAAGCATCAACTGTGACAGCTTTAGCATAGAAAGTTATAAGACTAAAAGAACATGGCTATAAGTAGTTGCTGATCATTATTTAATGTCAGCAAAGCTTTGGAGAGTAGAGGTTAACCCAGTTGAAAATCTGGAAGAGATGCTGTCCCCACAACCTAAATACATAAATAAAGCCTTCACCCTGTCAGCCACTAGTATCAACCTCATCCAAATCAAAGAAGTAAAACTGGATCTGACTTATGGGTAATTTCAAGTATGGCTCCTGGAAAAAAAAAAAAAAAAACATGGAAAGGTTTGTAATGATTTAGAACTTGGTCATTTGAAACCTTGATTATAAGGTAAAATATGCAGAAGCTTTAGGAAAGGTATAAAAATGTCATGCAAATAGGGTAGCAGGTTAGGGATGAGCTGAGACCAAATAAAATTTTCTCATAATGTATGCCACTTTATTTTCCTACACTGAAAGGCAGGATATTTTGACAGTTAAGGGCATAAGCCCTGAAGTCATACTACCTAGTCTTGAATCTGCCTCTGCCCCTACTGACCTTCAGAACAACACTCACCCTCACAGTGTCTGGACTTTCTCATTTACATACGGAGAAATTAATAGTGCTAATTTCACTAGTGATTGAGAGAATCAAGTGTTAATGTTTGTCAAGTGCATAAGAGATGCCTAGAATGTAGTAAGCACAATGTCCTTCTTAGCTGTCATTATCAATATTGTCATCAGTAATATTTACAATGGCATTGCTACTAGCAGTTTTGAAGCACAGATGATAAGGATGGGGAGCAAGATTCCATGATCCCTGTCTGCCCTCACAGAGCTTGCAGTCTAACAACTTGTCTCCATGAGAAGGAACAGCCTATGATGGTTTCTACTTGCTAGATTGATGGTTGTAACATGAATATGAATTGCATTTTAAATGCAAACTGCAACATTGAAAAAGGAAAAAATATTGGATAATTTTCAAACTGTCTTCTAAGAAGCTGTGGGATTTGAGTAATGGTTCTTATAAGAGGAGAGGGGGAAAGTGATGAGAGAGAAGGATAAGAAGAGAGTGCAGTTAAGTGTATTTTTTCAAAGATTAATGTATTTTCAAATATTGGCAATCAATAAATAAGATGTTGGAAAAAGAAGTGGCAAATGGCATCTATAGCTATGTCCAAAGTGCTTGGAAAGTTGGAAATTTTTCTTTCACTCTTGTCACTGACACAATGAACCATTTAGATCCTTAGCAACCATTTAGGAACAACCATTAGAAGGATCACAGTTCAAACTGATCCTTCTTTATTACAAATTTATGATGTCATATTTATTTATACTTGATCCAACAACACACCTCTTGAAAGACATCTTCTGAGAGCCAAAAGGTAGAATCCTTCCAGAAAAATCAAGTAACTGCAATCACCTCCTGATTTCCAGAAAGAAAAGAGATGTAACAGATCTGAATATAGAATTTTCTCATTTAAGTTCTTCATCTATGAATTCTCTTCTGTCCCTTACCTGTTACCATTAGTCTGATAACAAATGGTGATAGAATTAAGTAAAACATTAAGTGAATGAAAGTTCATCAAAACCCTGGAAATGGGCCATGCTCGTCTTGTTTATTTTCATGGACACGTGGGCTATGATTTTGGAGAGCACACATGTTATATTCATCTATTTTTGTTCCCAATCCACTTGGCAGAATTACACTTGCCAGTATTGCACAGGGTCCCATGCCCCTTAACTTTCAGGATCTTTGGCACAGGAACAACTATGAAGTCACCACAGTATATGATCTTAGAGCTTTAATACAATCTCACAGAGGACCTATGTTTCCATGCCCAAGACTTCTCCTGCCAACTTTGCAGGCCCCTTGAGAAGCTTCAGGGTGATATGCAACCATTAACATCAGCTGTGCTATTTGTGATCTGCGGGGACTCATCCACCGGGAACAGGACTGAGAACATTGTATCCCAGAACATTGCATCCTTAGTCCCAAAATGAACAGCAGCTTGATTTGACTGCAAGGCACAATGGGAGAATTTGGAAAAGCATATTGTAGCTCCAGTTCCATGGGGCCTGTCCACCTTCCCAATACCCTTTTAATTATTAGGAAGGACTTACCAAAGTTGTAGGAGTGATCACGTGGCACATAGCACCTCAAGCAGGAGGGCTTGCCTTCCAAATCCACATTGTGACCTTGGGAAAGCTATTAAACTGTGAAATATAGGGGGGAGTTGATAGTGCTGCCTGGCTGGCACATATAGGGGATTTGGAGAAGGAAAAGGCAATAATATCTTCACTTACTATCTCCAGCCCCAAGAGTCAGTGGCAATAAAATGAGGTCCTTCTTAATTTCCAGAAATTTGCCCACCTCAAAGAGAGTCTCCAGCTCACATGAGTATTTCTAATCTTCCTCTCATGTGCTGGAGAACCAGCCCCTGGGCTCTTGAGACCTTCTGCCTCCAATGCTCACACATGCTTCTGATGCAAGATACTGTCCCCACACTGTAAGGCTGCTCATGCTGCTGACATGACCGCTCAGCCACGACCACACTGGTGGGGCTTCCTCAAGACTTTACAATGATTGAGGATCACCCAAGAGTGGTGTAAGGACCAGCTTCTCAAAGAGCCAGAAACTCAAACTAGCCTTGTGTGCTGGCTGAAGTCCATTCTTCGATTCTAGATGTTTTCCTGATTTTTTTCCTTTGCTTTTTCCTTCCTTCTCCTTAACTGGGAATTAATGAGGGTCCCTTAAGTTGCCAGTGTATAAGTTATTTCTAAGAAGTTCCAGTGGCTTGAAACCTTGGAGGTAGGCACCATGAAGACAAAATAAAAGGGATATATTATTCATGAATGCATTTTGAAGTACATGTACACACACACACACACACACACACACAGAAAGGGAGAAAGAGAAAGAATGAATGAATTATGGGCATGGACCTATTTCGGAACAATACCCTATACATAACATGCTCTGAACATTAAGGAAACCTCATGGAAGTTTCAATCCTACTCAGATTTCTTATCAATTTCTGAAATTGAAAAGTCTTTCAAAGATCATAGCCACTGCACAAAGATCAATTCTGCAGTCTCAAGGTGCTAGAATTATCTGACAATCTAAGGCCAATTTATTTTAAGCTCAGAGAAAGGTGTGGGAATAAGGAAAGATTCCTGATGTGCTGACTCCATTTGCAGCACTTTTATATTGTATCATTTTTTCTTATTTCTGTAATATCTCACTCACATTTGTCTACAAACTGTGTAAGGACAGAAAATACAACCATTTTGCCTATTAATTCATACTCAGAAATCAGGTTTAGCACACAATTGGCATTTAAAAATTGATACCGAAGTAACTGACTGAAGGGTCTGGGACAGTTGAATGGAGGAAAACAAAAGTCTACCTAGAGATAAATAAGCTGCCAGTAGATTAGTGAACACAAGAGAAGGTCCTATTCTGTGACATGTCCACCAGACTAACAAGGGAGAGTGAAGAGAGAACTTGACCTGAGCTATGAGTAGGAATTGGAGATGTTTCTGGTTGTAAAGGATAGGAGCTAAGCTTAGTGACTTTTCTCTGCTCATAAAGCCAGATAGCTAGCGAAGTGGAAGAAAATTGAAATTCCTTACTCCTGAGTGCCATTTTCTCTGAAGTAGCAGCTGCTGAGGCAGAGATGCAAAGGTCAGACTGTGCTGGAGCTACTGGTGACCTGTCCACTGGCCTTCTTCTACCTCCTGTAGAGAGGTACAGCAAAAACTCCACAGACTAGAGGCAAAATTTGCAGAGCCGATTCTTGCGTTGAACAAAGACGAGAGATGGAAGAAGAGTGTCATTGAAAGCTGGTGGAAAGAGCTTACAATAGGGGCTGGTGTTGGGCACATTGGCAAGGATGAAGATAAAGGAAAACTTTAGGCTTTGGAAAAAACCCACTGTGCTGAGTAGTTACTATCCCACTGTGGTGCATAGGAGGCCTCTAAAGAGATCACCACAGAGGGGAGCAGAGGGAAGCCATGTTGGCAGAGGCAAGCCCTCTGCTCAGCAGAGTCTCAGGTCAAGTTTCCGACACTGTTGGCCCTGGCCCCAGTGCTTTATGGCCCTGTTGATGTCCCCACCATCTCCCAGCCAGCTGCCCATCCCTCTGAAAGTCTCCTTAACCCGCTTCATCGGAAATGGACCTCAAGCATCCATTTACACTATTTCATTTTAATTCAAATTGAAAGCTTTCCACTCACAATTCCTGCAGGTCTAGTAGTTGCTGCTTAAATCTCTGCAATGGGAAACACAAAACCTCCTCTATTTCTGAAAAAGCAAAACTGAAACAACATCTATAAAACAGAAGACAGAGCCATGGGGGCATCTCCAGGGATTGAGACTAAAGTACCGTATGAGAGAAGGGTCCTGCTAATCTAACCTTGAAATGCCAAGTTCTACTGGCAAAGCAAATTGTGACCGGTTTTGGATCCCTGTCAGTGACAGTTTGGAAATGTGGCTGCATTTTGAGGTTACAAATAAGCTGTTCTCGTGTATTAGGCTGTTATCTTTTGGCATTCGCTCTATTCTGTAAACTGTGTCATTTTGATTTCCAATAGCATCTTGGTCACTTATCTGATAATATGCTTCAGAGAAACCTCAGAATGATTTTCACAAATGTCTTTCCTTTATTCTTCTGGAGCTTTCATTGAGAAGATTCTTAGAGGTTGGCATAAAGTAAGAAATCCATTGTTTCTTTCAAAGCATTTCCAATTCCAATGAAATTCTCTTTGCATTTGCATATGTTTGTCTTACCCTTCATGTTGGTTATTTTTCTCTCCAGTTTCTTTCCTGCATTCACTGATTCAAACGTATTTCCTCTTAGGACTGTCTCTTCTTGGCTCCTGGGATTTCACATGCTCCTATTCTTTCCCTTTGCCCAAACAATATCAGATGGGGGAAATTTTATCAAATGCTCATTCCTCTTTTTTTTTCTCCTTCACTTCCTGAAAAATTCAAATGTGAGAATGAAATTCTGGACTAACTTTCAAAGTTAGTTACTGAGAGTCATCTGGTTTAACGTTTAAAGTACCTTAACTTATTTCAGAGAAGTAAACATAACTTTAGTAGCTGGAGCACATAGTAACAAGACCCAATTTTTAAAGTCAAGTTTAAAACTATTTGATGAAAAAAATGTTGTGTTACATGAATTTACCTTCTTTTTTTTTCTTTCTTCCTTTTTTATGCGTATCCTTCAAATCGTGAGTAAGAATCCATGGTCTTTGTAGCTAATAACTTAAAACTTTTGTTTGTAGTACTTCCCATGCTACAAAGAGTTTGCCATTCAGTCAGCTACAGCCAACCCTCTACACAAGTCTCACCACTACTTTCGTAATACATTGCATTTATTCTTTGCCTACATCTAACAAAATATATTTGTTGGCATCTGCCATATGTGAGGACAGTGCTGAAGTCTAATAACACTGGGCTGATCAAACACATTCAATATTTCTGTGTCTCTATGGGAAAAGAAGCCTACAATTTACACTTTCAAATCTAACCCAATGTTATGGTTTGGATGTGAGGTGTCCTCCAAGATTACATGTGAGACACTGCAAGAAGGTTCAGAGGAGAAATGATTGGGTTGTGAGAGTCTTAACCCAATCAGTGAGCTAATCCCCTGATGGGATTAACTGAATGGGAACTGAAATGGTAGGGTGTAGCTGGAGGAGGTGGGAATTAGGGTGTGGCTTTGGTGTATATATTTGTATCTGGAGAGTGGAGACCGCTCTCTCTCTTTCTCTCTCTGCTGTCTGATCATGATGTGAGTTGCTTCCCTTTGCCACATTCTCCTGGCATGATGTTCAGCCTCAACACAAGCCTGAGAAATGCAGCCAGACTTCTGTGGACCAACACCTCTGAAACCATGAGCCCCGGAATAAATGCTTCCTCCTCTATAACTGTGCTGGTAGGGTCCTTTAGTCATATCAGTGAAAAAACTGACTAAAACACCCTACAAACAGATATTTTCACACTATGAAACCAAGGAACAAGATCTAAAATGGGAATAGGTGGATATCAGAGAAAATATCATTAAAGTATAACATGTGCTATGAAATCTGTAGAATGGGAAGGTATTAAATAGGACAATATTGGTGAGAGAGGTCCAGAAAGATAGAATGGCTCAAATATAGTCCACAGTGTTATAAAAAGGATTCTGACATGTTTGAAGACTAGGCAAAGGGCCAGTGCGCCAGACACAGTGGTGCATGCCTGTAATCCCAGCAACTCAGGAGGCAGAGGCAGTAGATTACAAGTTGGAAGCCAGCCTCAGCAAAGCAACTTGGTGAGACCTTGTCTCAAAATTAAAAAATTTAAAAAAAAAAAGACTTGAAATGTGAATCAGTGGTAAAATACAAAAGGAGAGAGAGAGAGAGAAGAAAGAAAGAAAGAAAATAGCCTAGACACAGAGAAGGAAGTGTTCTAACCAGTGATGCCAATCCACAGAGGCACTAGGAAAAGACTTTTTTTTTTCTTCCATTAATGGGGATAGGGAATGAGGTGTTTTTACTGACCATGGAAGGGATTTTATTGATAAGATCAGGTTTGAGTTTTGAAAACACTCTGGCTGCATGGTGGAGAAAAAAGTCAAGATGGTCTAGAATAAATTTCTTGGGATCTGATAGAAATCTATTAGGCATCTACAAGAGTGAGGAAAGAATTATTATAAGATGGCTGCAATTGAGGTAGAAAGAAGGAGATTGAGAAGCTTTTAGGAGATAAACAGAATTGGTCATGAACTGTACTTGAGAATGAGAGAAGTGTCAAGAATGGTACTTAAGTTTTAACTTTCACAAACAAGGTACCTAATTAAGGAAATGGGAAAAATCATGGGGTTTTGGTTTGAAGAGTTTGAATTTTTGATTTGAAGAAATATAAATGTAAGTGTCATCAACATAGAGATGTGATTGAAGCTCTGTTCTTGTTGAGGTTCCCCAGAAGAGAATACTTAAAGGAAAGAGAAGATAAACTAGGACATACTTTAAGAAACATTTAAAGACAGAAAACATTTATCTGAAAAAAAAAAAATAAAGGTTGAAAGAAAACAGAAGGAGGGTGAGGAAAAAATAAGGAGGATATGGGTTTTTTGAAGCCAGGGTAAGAGAATTTGTCATAATTAATGTATGATGTCACATTCTATTGGAGAAAGCAAGTCAAAAGACCAGGCTGCATTCCAAGTGAGGAGAAATTGTCTTCATCTTTCATGATAGGAGTAGCAAAGTCACAGGGAAGAAAAGTATGAATATAGAAATGGGGGATGGGAGCTGGGGTTGTGGCTCAGCGGTTGAGCGCTTGCCTAGCATGTGTGTGGCACCGGGTTCAATCCTCAGCATCACATAAAATAAATAAAGGTATTGTGTTCATCTACAAATAAAAAATATTTTAAAAAAAAGAAAGAAAGAAAGAAATGGGGTCTGGTTGTCATGAGATATTGCAACCACCTTAGCAGTCCAACTGTCAGTCATCCGGGTCTTCACTTTCAGACAGTTGGGTTTGACCTGTTATTACTACCTTGTGAGATCCAAGACCCATCCAAATTGTGTCTCCTTGATATCTTTCTCATACAACTCTGTCCCTGTCCTTCAGATTTCCTATCTCAGTCAGGTCCCACCTAAAATTCCCAGCATCTCCTGCAATGCCATCATAGTATTAATCCATCAGTGGATTACATGGATGAAACCAGAGCACTTATGATCTAAACACATCCCAAAAGCCCAACCTCCAAACGTTGCAGCATTTGCACCAATCCTTCATCACATGAGTCTCTGGGGAACCCTGCATATCCAAACTATGATTACTAAATTAATATCTTTTTTCCATGGGAACACATATCACTTCTTATTTTTATTCACTATTGAATCACCAGTGCTTAGAACTGTTAATGTAGAACAATAATCACTTGTTATGGTTTAAATTAGATTTCCCCTCAAACTTCTCGTGTGGAACAGTGCAAGAAATTTTAGAGGTGAAATGATTAGGTTATGAGAGCCTTACCTAATCAGCATGTTAATCCACTGATAGGGATTCAATGGGTGATGACTATAGGCAAGTAGGGTGTGGCTGGAAGAGGTAGGTCATTGGGGGCATGCCTTTGGGGTATATATTTTTTTCTATGTTAAGGGGAATCTCTCTTTGCTTCCTGGTGCCATGTTCCCAACTGTTTTCCTCTGCCACACATTTCTGCCATGATGTTCTGCCATTCTTCAGGTCTTAAGGAATGGAGTCAGCTGTCTATGGACTGAGCTCTCTAAAACCATGAGCCAGAAAAAAAATTTTTCCTCCTAAAATTGTTCTTGTCAGGTCTTCCTATCATAGCAATCAAAAAAGCTGATTAAAACATCACTCCCTGAATTACTAAATGAAGACACATCAAAGTTATAAAGGTAACACATGAGCTGTGTCTTAATGCATAGATTGATCTGTTTGGCAGAGAAGTCGGGTGATGATATTAATTCATATAAAAGAATAAGCATGCATAAAATAAAATAGCTAAGATTTCAGCATGAATTTGAAGACAAAGGCCTTTTAAAATCATAAGCATGTTCAATTATTTGTATACATTAATGTGATAGGCTAGAATTAGCAGAAAGCGATTAAAACAAATAAAATTAAGCAACTTTAAAAGGAGCATTAGTGATAATTGCATCCACAGGAAAAGATACTGACAAGAATATGCTATAATACAAAAATACATAGTATGTAAAATAAACTTTTAATTGTATTTTTAATTTTTAATTGAAAAATAATAATTGTACATACTTATGTAGTACAATGTAATGTACTACATCATGAAATAACTAAATCAAGCTCACTAACATAGTCATCATTTCACAAGCTTTTTATGGTGAGAACATTTAAAATCTATTCTTTGAGCAATTCTGAAGCATACGTTGTTATTAATTATAGTCATCATTCTGCCTAACAGATCTCTGTAATTTATGCCTGCAATATTCAACCAATATATCCCTTTCCCCACCTGCCTTATTCTCTTAGCTTCTAGTAACCACAATTCTACTCTCCACTTCTGTGAGTTCAACTTTTTTATATTCCACATATAAGAGAGATCATGCAGTGAAATATACATTTTAAAATTGTAAACATATATCAAAAAGAGAAGCTAGCATATAAATAAAGAAGAATAAAATTATTCTATTAAAATATGTATTATGGAAAATAGCTTCAGGAAATATATAAAGACCAACACAAATCAGACCATTATATATCAATAGATTGTAACTGCAATATAAAAATCAAAACGCTAGCAACTGGCCAAGTAGGAACTTTGTGTCATAGTTTGCATGCAAAACAGAGAAAATATTCTAAAATAGGGTATATGGCAATAAATAAATGCACTTTCCTTTCTTTGAAAAGAGCTATTATGAGGATTTTACCCTCAAAAAGTTTAAACAGAAAACCACAATATTAAGGATATCTTTAAGTACAATATATATTATCATGCTGAAACCTTGGATAAAACTACCAATGTATGCATGGGACTTTTTTTCATCATCAGGCAAAGTATATTATACAAATAAAAAACCATATATAACAATTGTGTTGAAATTTGGAATCCTATATATGGCTTAATAGAAAGTACAAGTTTAAATAAATGGCACAAAAAGAAAGGATGTTTTATAGGTGTGTTATTAAAAAATATTTCATACTAGGATACAGAAGATTAGAGAAATTCTATAAGAAGCATCCTAGAAATAAACACACAATGTTTTGTCTTATTTTTCCAGAGAGGAAATGGATTGAAG
>CM053410.1:24367336-24415866 GCA_028644305.1 Xerus rutilus | reverse complement strand
GTACTGGGGATTGAACTCAGGGGCACTCGACCACTGAGCCACATCCCCAGCCCTATTTTGTGTTTTATGTAGAGATAGGGTCTCACTGAGTTGCTCGCTTAGCGCCTCGCCATTGCTGAGGCTGGCTTTGAACTCGCGATTCTCCTGTCTCAGCCTCCCTAAGTGCTGGGATTACAGGCTTGAGCCACCGCGCCCGGCTTGACTCAAACAGTTTGAACACGTATGAGGACCTTTCCAATCACTGCTGTGCAGTTGTTGCCAGATTACTCAAACTCCTCCAGCCAAAAAGATTCAAAGCATAAAGGAAAGAGGGGGTAGGATTGAGAACAAGGTTTTCTTAAGAGAGCAATTAAAAGGAAGTTTGGGGAGGTATTTACTTGAAGTCTAGTCAGGGTATGTATATTAGGCTTGTGTTTAAGGCCCAGAGTTGTCTTTGAGAGATCTCTGTGCAATTCAAGGACTCAAATAGCAGAAAAGTTCCCCGGACCATACAAATCTAGTGAAATTGCAAGCAGTAGCTACACATCACATGTATCAGGTTGATTGACCCTGGGCTGTATCAGTACCCAGAGACTGGAACAATATGCCTCTCTGACCTTTGGACGGTGTTTGGCCCTATCTATGGAGCTATGCTAACCCCTTCTGTGACATAAAACACAGTGACACCAGACAAACTGCATACTCATTTAGGTAGGCAAAACCGGATTCTGAACTAGTTATGAAGACTTCTGGAATCTTCCAAATTAAGGGAGGACTGAGAAGGATCATACCTTGTGGGTAATTACAAACATCTATATATCTAGTTATCCACAACAAATTTAATTGTAAAGATGAATAAAGCATTGCTTAATTGTTTGAAAACTGAGTTAGATGAAAAGAATGAGAAAAAATTAAATCTTAGCATTCTTATAGTAACATAAGTATAATAAAATGGATTTTCCCTAGAATGTAATGCCCATATCATAAATGTGTTAGAAAAACACCATTAATTTCAAGAGAAAACAGAAACTCAAGAAGGAAGAATAAAAACAAATTGACCTTTACTAAGTGTTTAAATGGATTTTAAAATACTGTAATTTTCAATTCATAAAAGCTATTGTAATAGATCATGAAATAGATTAAAGCAAAGGTAGCGAAACCCTAACTTGAGCTTGCACAGATGAAGCATTCACAAAATCAAGCTATGTCATTTTGCATATAAAACAACATTCTAGAATATTTAATCCTTTAAACACTGTAGATCTCATCCAGAGAGTACAAATGTCGGCAACTGTTCTATGTTGTATTGCTTTGAATCTTTTTAATATAATTCAGACATATTTCACGGAAAATAAACTTCACAGCCAATAAAACTGATAAAAATGATTTTATAAGCCACTGTATACTTTCTTTTTTTCACCCTTTAAAAAATACATATACCAACAGCAGGTATTCTTCACTGATTCCTGCAATGGAAATCTTTGACAAAATGAAGTAAAATAAAGTTAAATATAATTTAAAAGTGAGTCAACAAACAAAACTTTAATAAAAATGTTTATTCAACTTTGAAATTAACCAGTTATCAACTATGCAGAGTATAAATCATTGATCTTATATAAAGGATGCTGTGACAATGGTTTCTAGAATGCGCTATTAAGACAGAAACTTGCATAAGCATTTCTACTTAAGAAAAAACATGATTTCTACAGTGGCAGAGTACCTCCAAAGCATTCTGAACATAACATCTCACCAACTTATACTTCCAAGTAGTTTTCTTTGGAAAGACCAAAATATTGGGTTATTTCCATGCCTTGGTTAATCAGAATACCAATAAAGAAAAATTTAGCTGATTGGGTCTTTTGAAAGTTATGGTAAAAATGAATATGATTCAAATGAAACAGTTTGATGAACAATGGCTCTGAGGAAATAGCCATTAGGGTGGTGAAAATGAAATTTAAAATTAAATCAGTTCAATTCAGCAAAATATTATTATTATCATTATTGTATTTTACATTATATTTTATTTTTCTGGGGGAAAAATGCCCATCACCTCTAATTTAATTTGAATTAAATCAATTCAAATCTAGTGATGTGATTAGATGTATGTTTATTAGCTTTATATGGAAGCTGTAGAAGTTTTCTAAGGTTTGGGAGACACAAAGAGGAACTGAACAAGTTTCTTTTTCTCCAAATTTCCATAGCCTCTAGATGAAGCCATGGATATAAACTGCATAACAAAGTATAAATTACAATGTTACAAATTTTCAACTCTCACAAGAAACTTCCTATTGACTAGGGGAATCAGGGAAGGTCTTCAAAGGAGGTAGCATTTGAAGAAGTGCTTCAATGGAAGCAGATGGGAGAGAGAGCAAAGAGAACAGAAACGTGCAGGTGTGTTCTTGGAGTGACAGGGAATTGAATGGGATGGTCACAGTGGGGAAAGATGGGAACTGAGTCTAAGTGGTGTATGGCGGTGATGGTGGGGCGCTCCAGCCCCAGATAAGGACTAATCCGTACCCTGTAGGCAACAGGATGGAGCACATTTTCGAGCCGAGTGATGTGATTAGATGTATTAGATGGCCAGGTATTCAATTCAGGAAACCATGTATAGTGTGGAGGGAAGCCAGAAGTGACTGCCTCCAGAGGCTGATTCCAGAGATTTTTGCAAGATTCTAGGTAAGAGTATATAAAAGCAATGGGAACAGTAGGTGGAGTATGGCCAGAGCGAAATGTACTGGGTATTTGGGTACAAAGTCAGAGAGTAACTGGAAACCAGACTTGGAGATCCAATTGACTCTATAGATGGGAAGAAACGGTGAGAGTAATAAAACTCAAATTTATTTTCTTGACTTCTTCTCTGGAAATAATTTCAAACTTACACAAGTGTTGCAAATATCAGTATGAAGAATTCCCATAGCTCCTCATCCATATTTCCCAAATGTCCCATTTTATCACATTTGCTTTATCATTCTTTTTTCTTCCCCTTTTCTATTATATATATTATTATTATCATTATTGTATTTTACATTATGTTTATATTTTATTTTTCTGGGGGGAAAATGCCCATCACCTCTAAATTCTAAATACAGCTAAAACTCTGAGTCTTGAGAAACTTGTTTCAAAAGTAATCAAGATAGTGAATATGAAGAAATAAAACGGATGGACGGGGCCATTTGGTGTAAAGAGACTAAGAAGGAGCATGAAATTTCCCTGTGAACCCTTTCACATGTGAACATCCCTCTTCTGACTAGAGATGTGACTCCTTCCTAACATTTGTACAGTGTGATCCTACAGGGCCACAATCAGAGCAGTGACTATGGTGGAGGATACTCACCTCTCTAGCTAGGTTAGAAAATGCATTCTGGTGATGAAATACTGCAGCAGTTGAAGTCAGACATTAATCTAGGTGTTAACCTAGATATGTGGCCCTTCCCTAGTTCTGAATTATTCCCTCAACAAATGTTCATTAAGGGTGTGATGTGGCAGATAATGTACTAAAACTGAAAATTCAGTAGTGAGCAAAACACAATCCCCTGCTTCCAAGCTTCCTTGCTTTTCCGTGCTAGTGAGGAGAAAGAGACAACACACCAATAGGTATCCTGAGTGATAAAGACTGTGAAGAACAATTGAGCTAGGTAAGAGGTCAAGTTCGACAAGCCAAGTTTAGGGAGTTGTCTTAGATTAGGAGGTCAGGAAAGAATTCCCTGGTAAAGTGATATTTGAGCACAGTCTCAGTGGAACAAGCCAATAAGGCATGTCGCTATCAGCACCCCTTGAGAAAGCATTTCAGCAGAAGAAACAAAGAGCAAAGACCCTGAACTGGGAGTATATTTAGTGGGTCTAGGCTACGTCAAGAAGACTTCTATAAAATTGGATATAGGCCTAAAGCAAATGCCAAGACAATAAAATGAAGAATTGCAGTTAATAAGCCAAAGAGATTAAATTGAATCAGAAATACTCAGTCCCAATGTAGGCCGAATATCAGAAAAAGACAAATAAAGAACAAATTGTCAAATAATATGTGAAGCTCAGACATAACCATATCAATAATTACAGAATTAAATATAAATGGCCTAAGCACTCCATTAAAAAGCAAAAATTATCATATTGGTAAAGACTCTGACTATAAGATATATTATGAGAAGAACTCTTAGCTAGGTGCAGTGGCGCATGCCTGTAATCCCAGTGGCTTGGGAGGCTGAGAAAGGAGGATTGAGAGTTCAAAGCCAGCCTCAGCAAAAGTGAGGTTCTAAGCAACTCAGTGAGACTTTGACTCAAAATAAAATACAAAATAAGGCTGCAGATGTGGCTCAGTGGTCGAGTGCCCCTGAGTTCAATCCCCCAGCACCAAAAAAGAAAAGAAAAGAAAAAAAGAAAGATAAAAGAAAAACTCTTTAAGTAAAAAGACAAAAATACATTAAAAATAAAAGCATGGAAAAGGTATTGCCTGAAACTCAAATAAAAAAGAACACCACATCATTTGTGCCCACTCAGAGATGCTTGCCATAATTTGCTGAGGATATAGCTCAGTAGCAGAATACATGCTTAGCATGCATGAGACCCTCGGTTCAATCCCCAATATCAATGCATAAATAGAAAGGAAGAAAGAGAAAAATAAAGTTGCAGTGGCTTCATTAATGTCAGACAAACTATATTCCAGAGCAAAGACTATCTTGGGGGATAAAAAGAAGGTCATTTCATAAAGGATGAAGGATTATGGATCAATTCAATAAGACACAATAGAAATTTAAAATCCTTAGGCCAATAGCAGAGTTTCAAAATACATGAAGCAAAAACTGATATGACTGCAAAAAGAAATACAGAAATCCATGGTGTAATCAAATATTTCAGTACTCTTCTCAGTAATTATTAGTATAAGTAGACAGAAAATCAGCAAGAATAGACTTGAACATTACCAACAAATGTGACCTAAAAGACATTATAGAATATTTTATGCAAAAAAATACAATGCACATTCTTCTCAAATGCACTGAGAACATTGATTAAATTATATTTATATGTGTGTATAATATATATATATATATATATATATTATACACACATATTCACCTTTATCACTCCAGACAAGAGTATTCAATAACCATCATAGTACCCTTCCCACTCTGGCTCACAGGGAATCACTTACCTTCTGATACTTACCTTCACTTACATTCTTTTTAATTGCATCAGTAAAATCAAATATATTAACAAAGTTCCTATTGTACTAGGAAAAATTCACAGTACAGATTAAGACACTGGGTCAGTCTAGCCATCTTAATCTCCTGGTCTGCATGTTTTTCCTGAGGATATAGCTCAGTGGCGGAATACATGCTTTAACAGGGCTCTCTCTACTTCTCTACTCTAAGGTATCCATTCACCTTAAAATCATTAACTCCCTCTCAGTCAAAGTTTGTATCTTCTACATATTGTTATGTTTTAGGAATTTTTAGCATTAACCACTATGGAGGTCCAATGGACACCATCCATTTGCTATTATAAAATAATCACATTTAACACCATCAAATTAATCAACATATCATCTAGATGTAGAGTTGTCAAATGCACCAAACAGAAATACAGGACAGACATCTGGTTAATCTTGTCTTTTAAATAAAAATATATTTCAGAGTGTAAGTTATGTCCCAAATTTTGCCTGGAGTGCATATATTCTTGATCACTTAGAAAGATCATGAGTACCACATGATAAATTCCTGTTGAAGGATAAGAAAGCTGTAATTCCTTATGTGGTAGAGAAGTGAAAAATGGTGGGATCTAAAACTAAATAAAAAATATAGAAAGAATGATGAGATACAGTACAACCAATATTTGGCACGATAGTAACCTGTCATGGTGGCTGTTTGGTACCAGCATGAACTCCAGTACAGTTGGCCAGGGTACAGCTCTTGAAGCCTATAAGCTACATGCTGCATTTGTCTTGAATCTTTCTTATGTTTCTACATGCTGTCGTTAAAATAATGCTGCTCTTGCTATTTTTATGGCTTTACATTCCTCTTTCAAAATGAAACTTTAATCTATAATCACACACTAAGGCTCTCAAGCAAAGGATACAATCTTTATTCATAAAACCATTCCCTCAAGGAACCACTCTATCTGGGTTAGCTTGAGGGTGGGAGGGGAAAAGAGGGGGACAAAGCAGGAAGGAGTGATTGAGGAAATATGATTAAAATTGCTTTGCCAATAATGAACTCATAGTTACAGGAGGCAAGGAAAATGGATGGGCTTTAAGAATTCCTCAGGGCTAAGGCACTAGTTACTTTTGCATTTTCAACCTCTAATTTGAGATCCCTCTTATAGAAAGAATAAAACCATACAATCTTAGAATAGGAGTGGACTCATATAGCATCCAACACACTACTTTGACTACAGCAACCAATCTTCCTGAAAATGGAGACATCAAAACATCATTTGGTCCCTTCTCTTCAAACAAGACCATTCCTGCATCTCCTAGGCCAAAGAGAATTGATTCTAATTTGGGAGGAGGGACAGAAAAGACTGAGAGGAATGAGATCATACATCTTCTTTGCCAAATGATTTTAGTCCTACCTGCCAAAATGGGCAGGGAGTTCTTCTCATAACTCACCCCAATAACTCCCACTGTAGTTCAGGTTGACAGCCTTTGAGATCTATTAATATAATTCCATGGAGGAAAAGACCAGCTAGTTACTATCTTCTGGGCAGACATTCAAGTATTGAAAAATCCTGACTAAATAACTCCATCAGCCTTCTCCATGTAATCATTTCGGATCTTGTAACCTTTGTTAATAAGTCCTATTTTTCAAATCTTTGTTCATTTTTAATCAGTAGTTACACCATTGCATAAACATCAGTGCATAAACCCTTGGAAAAAGAGAAAAACTCAAATAATTCATTCCAACAAATGAAATGCTAATGCTGTTGCTATGTAGCAACGCTAGGTTCATTAGATGTCTTTGCCCAGCATACCATCTGCAGATCTCCTGCTTTTATCCCACCAGCTTCGGAACATTTTACAGGGTGGAATGTGTCATAACCCATTTATTTTGACTAAATACCAAACCACATCTCTGTTTTCTCTAAGACAAAATGAGACTTGTCACAATGGACTAATGGTTCTTAATGAGGATTATGTTCTTTATGATTATTTTTTTTAACATTCTCCTAAGAGACACATTTTCAATTTGAGTAATTGTTTAATTAATGACTATAAAGCAATTGGATGATACAAAACACAAAGAGTGCTTAACACAAAGTCTAAACAATCACACTGGTTATTCTGAGCCAAATTCGGGTTACATTTTCATTCTAGGAGGCATGTCAGTGAAATTGTTTCTTATGAGCTTTGACAACTCTGGGCAAACTTGTGAAATACAGGACGTAAGTAAGTTTGTCCCTTCAGAGTCTTATTACCCATTGATGTGCTCTTTTTTTACCTGTTCAGTAGTACCCCCAAACTTATAACTGTCATTCCTGTGCCATCTGGGGGTCAGGACTCCTCCAACTGCCCATCCACCTTTACCCCATCTCCACTCCATGATTAATGTGGTGCTTTCTGGAACAGTGACCCAGATACTTGCTGATATCTACATCTCCTGTAATCTACTCCCTAAAGACTCTTCTTTGATAGATATTGAATAACTAGTCCAATAAATTCACCTGTTCTAGTGGCTTATAGATTCTTAGGGAAGAAATATCATAATCTGAGAGAGTAATTTCAATTGAGGGAGGATCCTGTGACCATGGATGGAGACAATTAGAGCTACATTGTATTGTTTTAAATTCATCTCATGAATCCACAAATTTATCCACATTTCTATCTTTTCCATAGTTCCATCACATACTATATGTTACATTAGCACTTTCCAGGGCAGCCTCATATCCAGATAGGTAAATTTCCCTTTCATTTTTCTGTTGATTCATTAACATTGAACTTCCAGCCAACAGCACCGTAACTCTGTCTGCACGGAGCTTGTCCAACACATGTAGGGCACAGCGCAGCCTTTTTACCCTTGGGGTCAATACCGAGCTCTTTAGCACTATACTTGGAAGCCATCCTAAACAGCAAAGGCAGTCAAGAAAGCACAAGAATGTGAAAACCTCGACACTAAAAATTCTATGAGAAGAACACTTGTTTATAGTATGGGAGCTCAAGAGAAGGCAGAGGGTCGCTTCATTCAACTTCAGCTGGGAACACACACATCAGACAACTCTTTTTTTCTGCTCTGGGCATGACTACAACTGACCATAGAACCTTGAAACATTGATTTGGTAGTTATAAATACATTTTAGTGAGTAGGCATCTTTGCAAATATGGAATCTATGAATACCGAGGACTAACTGTCTTATACTCATTTTATGGATGAAGAAACAGAGTGGACAGGATAAATAACTTGCTGAAGGTAGCATAGCTCAGGGAAAAGGCAGGCATCAATCTCTAAGCCTTCCTGGGTCCTATATAAGCTATGGTGTCATAATGCTTTGTGTGTGGCTTTCATCATTATTAGCTCCATCCTGTGGTATAATATTCTCTGCCTAGCCTTGCTAAACATTAAAACAATCATTGGGGACCCAAACGACATACCACAGAACACTGATCTCCTCTCTTGGAGAGGTATTCAAGGCCCTTCATTCTCTACTTGATGGGACAGAGAAAACCTGCCTTGTAATCAAGCTAAACTCTTAGAAGTGTGTCCAGGAGTGGTATCACAATAGATGAAAGGTTTTGGAGACACAAGACTTGATTTTTCAGTCAGTTCCTCTCTATTCTGGTCCCTATGACCCTGACACTGTCTGTATCCTCTGTAAACCAGGAATTGCAATGCTGATTTTATAACAGTGGGCCAAGGATTCAATAAGATGGCAAGTATAAGAAATAATGTTCAGAATAAGCCCTTGAAAATTAACATGTATTACTCTTCAGAGTTTGTTCTGCAGGGTCCTTCCAGAACCTGTTCCACAAAGCAACTTCCCATCACTTTGTTTCTGTCCACAGGCTCTGAAGAATCAAAAGCAAAAACAAATAGCTGTCACTTCTACCATGACTATGATGATAACAGCCCCATCATTCTGGAAAATTCTACAGCTTGGCTTCAACTGTGCTCCCTTCTCTGTCAAGGACAATATGTATGATACATATATAGTAGCTCAAGGGTGGAAGTTCCAATATTTCATAGTCAAACATAGCTTGAAAACAAACCCAAACCCCTTAGAATTAAAGTCTGCCATGAACAGTTGCTTCCAAACTTCAACCTCTTTAAAAAGCATTTGTGTTTTGATTTTCAATTCTAGTTCAGAAATCACTCCATCTGGTCTGGCCAATCAGGATGCACAAGAAGCACTGAATTTAGTTTATTTATATATATAATACCAGAGGATGTGTTAATGTAAAAATGAAACAAGGTTTGAAATAATGCAGAGGAAAAGATGGAAAGATTTTTTGAACACTTTTCTAAGCCCAGAAGAGTTTGTGTGAGATGGGAGACTTAAATGCTTTCAAAAGAAAGGTTGCAATAACTTCTTAAGATGATGCTGAAAGAAATTTTTACCTCATAGAAGCCAAGGTTAAAAATAAGAACTCTGATGCTATTTTAGCGTAGGAAGCAACTAGGCAAGGAGAGATCCCTATGTCATTTGCTTTTTACCCACATCTTCCTGGTGATGGGAAAAATCATGAAGAGCATGACTTGGGCTTGAATCCCCACTTCTTTATTGACTGCATACTGTGGGCAAGTTACTTCTTCCCATTGAGCTCAAAAGTTTATCCATAAAAACACTTTGGAGTAAAATCAGCCACATAGCATTGTTGCAAGGATTGAAATTAGGTGATATATGTACTGCAAGAGAGGTCCAATAAATATTAATTTGTTTCTTCTAAAGTGAAGAATTGTGGATTGGTAATATGTATTTGAGGTAAATTTCTTTATTAAAAGTATTTCAATCATTTATTCAATGTTCACTGATCATCTGTGTGCCAGACACTGGGCTAAACCCCATAAGTCAGAAACCCTTGCTCTAAGTGTATTGAGGGGGGGAGGCAGTTGGTAGTAGAAAGAACATGTTAATACACATGGTTATTTTTTCAGACACACCTCAATCTTTTAATTTTCTGTACCATAAATTTAACATATTAGCATGAATTTTACTCTTACGATGATTCCAATAGGAAGTCAAATACTATTTCTTCCATAAAGCCTTCCCTAAATATCCCAAGCAAAAGTGATCACTTTATACTCTAAATTCTTGTTACACCTCTCACTTCTTCTTATAACAAAAGTTAACATGTTCACTTTTTCATTTGATAGAAATTATCAGACTCCTACTATAGACAAAACATGAAATAGACACTAGGAAGAAATTGGATACCTAATTTTACTCCGGCCCTACAGAGCTATTCCCATGGAATAGGGAGCTTAAGATATACACAAGAATAAATGTTTTAACTCCATAAAAGTGGTAAATAGTTTTGTGAAGATATAGAAGGGGAAAAGATCACTTCTCAGCATGATAAAAGAAGGCTTCTTGGAGGCTGGTCCTTAAAGAATGGATGATATTTCAATAAATAGCACAAAATAACAGAGAGAACATGCAAGATCTTTTGGGCTCACCAGACACTCATTAAGCACTACCTTGTTTGGTCTGTTACTATTCAGTGTTCATATCTCATCTCCCTCTGCAGCTTCTTACCTCTTTGACTGCCACAAGGACTGTGCATTATTCTTCCTTGCTACTCCCTTATCATATAACTTCATGCATATGTATCACATTGTTAATTTTAAGTCCATATTGCACATAATCAGTATCATGCAAACTGTTTGATTCATCTCCTCCACCCTGAAATTCATTCTTTTCCATATGCATTTCAGGCAAGACGAGCCTAATACAAAGAAAACACAAAGATGAAAATCTCTTCTGCCTTTCTAGACCCAGGGAAAGGAAACACCACAGTACCATCAAAGTAAGTGCCTGTATTTAAGTCATGCAGCTGTCCCCAAATTTCAAAGAGCTTAGTCACCAATCATGACATGTCTGTGTGTCAATACCAGAATATGCCATATTGTAGATGTGACGTGGGCCTCTTATCTGCGTGCTTTGTGGCCTCTTCCTTCTCTTGAGTTTGACAGGATACTACAAATGGATCTTGTCTATCCCTTTCTAGGCACTGGCCAGGACAGGCAGCACTGTTGTTATAATTTGCTCAGAGGGTCAGATTCAAACCCTGTTTCAGGGCTGTTTTCATTTCTAAGGCGATATCAAGTTACCACAGCACTGAATTAGCATATGCTCTTGCAACCTTTTGGCATGAGTGCAGTTTTTATGTAGTTAGAAAGGTTATTACTATGATTTTTGGAAGCAAAAAAAATAGTTGGAGAAATAGGTCTGATATCACTTTTTTAAAAAATGTATGTGTTGTAAACTCCCAGCAGCTGGTGCAGAAAACATGACTCTGGATTTCAATGTCTTTGGAACCAGGACCCCAGCTTGCTGTGTATCAGCAGCCTAAGGTCAGGTCATTCAATCCACATAGGTGAATTAGAACTGGAAAATACTTTTCATTTCTTCATGGGATGCTCCAGGATCATTTTGTTCCATTATTTTCTCACCTTTTTCGTTGTCATAAGGTTCCTATTGAGGAGACTAGAGGTGAGAGCTAATTCCTAAGCCTTGGAAAAATCTTTGATCACAGAGTACATACCAGTCCTTTCTTATTTTAACGGCACATTCTAATTTTAGCAAAGATAATGATCTCATTGCATAATTAGAGACCAACTTTCTACCAACATCAAGGTAGGTCAATAGAGAGGTTGCACAGGGAAGACTCAAGTCAGAGTCCATCTCACCATTATTTTTGGTCTCATAAATATACCACCTTAACTCTTGGTTGTAGTGTCTTGTAGGTAGTGCTAGAAAGATATTGGTACACATTGATTTCCTACTGAATTCACAAATAAATAAATGAAATTCTAGGCTTTTCATTAAGCACTCAAACTTAAAATCCATGGCCCTAACAATTAATAAATACTATCTGTTGGAATCAGAAGAAAATGCAGAGGCTGCCTGCTAAAACTGTTGCTTTCTCAAGCCACATGAGTAGTTGGTGGAATGTGTAGCCTCTAATTTAAGGTTCCTAAATTCATGGCTAATACTCTTCACTCTGTCTCTGTATTTTTGTAGTGACAAAAACATAATGTTTTGTTTTATATAACTGCATCCTCTTCTACATTGCCAAGCTGTCTGGCAGGCAGAATAATGCCCTCCACCTTGCCTGATCCAAAGATGTCAAAGTCCTAGTGGAACCTTCTGGAACCTATACATATGCATGTATCAGGGTAAGGAGAAATTAAGATTGCAGGTGGAATTAAGGTTACTAGTCAACTCTGATCTGGGAAGAGTATCCTGAATTATCCAGGTGGATCCAATACAATTACAAGGCTCCTTAGAAAATGAGAAAGGAGGATTCAGAAGAGTTAGAACGGTGCTATTAGAGAGAGACTTAACCAGCTATTGCTGACTTTGAAGATGGAAGGAGCCATGGACCAAGAAATCTGGAAGCTTCTAGGAGCTGAGAAAGACAAGTAAGTAGTTTCTTCCACAGAAGCACTCCTCATCAAAGGAACACAGTCAGCTATGCTGACACCTAATTTTTAGCCTAGTAAGACCCATTTTTTAACTTTTTTATTTCTATAATTGTATGACAATAAATTTGTATATTTTAAGTCACTAAAGTTTGTGGTAGTTTATTATAGCAGCAAAAGGAAACTAATACACTATCCATTTGCCATTTTCCCTTTGCCACGTAGGAAGGCCCTGAATCAGTTTCCTCGTACTACCACAGCGAAGTTTTTCTATAAAAGTTCAGATAAATATTTTCGACTCTGTGGGTCATACTGGATTCAACAGGGAAAAGGGCTCCATGAAAACTGATCACAGAAATAGAACCCTTGCAAATTGCCTTCTAGTTCTCTCACATTCATGTCCTTGAGGTTGGGGATATAGCATAAGGAACATTTACACTCAGTGACAAGGGACCTATACTTCTGATGGTGAAAATCATATGGGGGTAACTGAGGGCAGAACTTAGCTCTATATCAAATGCATCTAAAAAAAAATCAAGTTTATCCTTATTTCAACTTCCTAGGTAACATTAGTTTCAAATGTTATTGTCTATTATCTCTATTATCTCCACATTGCCCTTCTACGTAGAACTACATCATATAAATGCTATTTTTAACCCTGTTAAATTTCTATTAAACCTTGATTTGACAATTCCATAACATATTAAGTAGTATCCAATATTTTGTGGAATGCCTCTGTTTCCAGTTGCCAAAATATTTGGAGAAGGTACTCACTATCCAAATATACTGTGGAGTAAATGAATTAGGAATGAATGTTTTCATAATTAACACATAAGATGATATTGACATTAATATGTTCTGAAGGCATCCAGACCTCTGCTTCTCCCACACATGCTGGCATCATTTCAGATATAGAAACTTTTGACATTTAATCTACTTAGCAAGATTCTTAATTTTCCTACTAAAATCTTTGTAGTTATTAGGGCTATATGCTTCAATTTGCAGTTGAGTCCATGGCAGGCTCCATGCCCCCTGCTTGAATTATATAAAAACTACCTTACTTTAGCCAGTAAGAGGTCAGTGATATTACTGTGTATTGATTCTGAGTTAAAACCTATAATGTGCATCTATGCTCCTTCCCCCTCCTCTTCCCACCCTAGGTATCAAGGATTCCCCAGTGCACAGAGCTTTCTCAGCCCAAGACTCAGAGTGAGGAGGACATAAAACAGAGCCCTGATCATCTGAGATGAACAGCCAGTGTGATGGAGACCTCTGTCTGCACTCAGCTTCTTCTGTCTATGGCAAATAACTGAACTCTATAATAATCACAAGAACAAAACAAACAAACAAAAAACTCTGAAAGCCCCAAGGCCCAAACCCCTTCATAGCCCATGTTGGCACTCAAGCTATGAGATGATGGGTTATTTCTGCAGCACAGCTGTGTCTCTCCTGGCTGGTAAAAGACGACTTTAGACTTGTCACAGTTTGCATCTCTCACAACAAGGAGTCGATAGACAAGGAAGAGGAGACTACAGTTTAGTGAAGAAAATGAGTTCTGTAGTCACCTCAATCACATTGAAATGAAAAGCACTCATTATTTACAGCTTATGGAACATCACCAAGCCACTTCAATAATTTGAACTTTATTTTCCTCTTTCATCAAATGGGCTAATACTATATATTTTACTGTGTAGATGTGCTTATTTCCTGCTATGAGAAATAAATGAGATAATTGATGTCAAGTAACTAGTTCAGGATGTAAAATAACCACCAGTGTCTATTTCTCTTTCTCCCACACTCAAATCCCTCCTGATAACAAAATACTGGAAGAATTGACTGGGTTAAGGGTGAAAGAATAATAGCACACAGGCCAAATTTGGTTCACTGTTTTTTTCAGCAAATAAAGTTTTATTGGCACACTGCCACACTCATAAATTTTTGCATGGGCTATGATTTCTTGTACACTAGAAATGTGCAAGAAATTATATGGTCTCCAAAGCCTAAAATATTTACTATTTGAACCTTTACAGAAAAAGTTTGCTGACCTTTGGACTAAACTCATGCATACACTGGACAATTCATTTTCTTTTTTGAATCAAACCCTGAGTGTCTTTGTGCAGAATAAGTCAAATTGAGCAGTGTACTAGCTGTAGTTCATGTTTCCTTCACAAAGTGGTAGTGGGAAGCTTAAGGTCAAATGAGCACTGCCTGGATGTAGTACTGCTTGGGATTTATAGTAAACTGTGAAGCACTTTCCAGGACAGCCAAAAGATTGTTCTAAGTCTGGCTCCTTGAATATCATAAACACTTGTGCATTCACTTAGTAATTCATTCAACAAACATGTGCTTAAATGCTACTTAAACATCAATGAATTGTTAGGCACTGAGAATACGAAGATAAATATGGTACAAGCTTCCACTCCAGAAACTCCTGTGCTAGGAGAATGCAAAATATGTAAATAAATATTATACATTACAATGATTGATCTGAGATGAACAACTAGTGTGTACAATTAAATAGCTAAGAAATACATACAAGTAAACTACAGCAAGAAAACACACAGTGATACCTGAGCAAAGCATGTCAGATTCCATAAAACAAAGCATTCAGAACTCTGCATATAAGGCAGGTAGAAGAAAAAACTACCTGGATGGTCAACAAGGCATCTATAGCCCTCAGGGCAGAGGAAACATGCCTTCCCTGCTCCTCTTGGAGACTTCAGATACCACCTCAATCTAGATCATGCTTCATTTCCCAGCTCTTATTTCTGAGTATGTCTGTAACATTTCTCTTAACCTTGATGTTTTCTCCTCAGTAAAAACTCAACTTGTTCATGACAAGCAATGGCAGGACACTGGGGCACACACAGTATCCTCTCAGGCTTCTAAGAAATCACACTACCATTTGAAATCCTAATAATATTTTAAAATAATACATTTATGTACAAAGAAAAATGGTAATAGGCAAACATTTTTTCTATCTACTCCGTTTATTCATTTTTCAGGACCCTAACTTGTGTGTCCACTATGGCACGTTTTCACTGGATCCAAATTTTATGAGATATCACAGAGATTGACCAAGTTGTTTCTCTACAAGGCATAAATCTCAGTCCACCCAAATGCAAAGAACATGTAACATATTCTATATATCCTATTAATATTTTATTTATAACCTCCATTCTACCAGGAGAAGAAAAATTTATTCATCTTTCACCCAAAATTTAATTTTAACAATAGGAAGCTGTCAAAAGGTTTGCATGGTATGGTTGTCTGAGGATTGGTGGCCAACTGTCCACCTTTCCCCTCCACTTAGTCACCCTCATGCCTCAGGTCCCAATCACTCATTCACATTGTTCACCCCTGTGGTGCTCCTTGTTCTTACCCCACAATCTCTCACATTAAGCTCTTTCTGGGCCATTTCTGAACTGTCCTCTGGACCTCTCTAAGGACAGAAAACCCCAGGGGCTAAGACTTTCCATGACAGTTGTGCTATTTTTAGTGCTCCAGAACTCATTCTACTGCTTTCTGCACCATGCTCTGAAGCAATCTGTACCAGAAAATATATCATGTTCCAAGCACTGTTTTAGACTCTTGGGAAACTACAGTGACCCAGAACAGACAAAAATCACTGGCTTCATGAAGCACACATTCAGGAATGAGGATATAAACAATGAATACGAGGCATAATAATGCAGCATTTACTCATTATAGTCAAGAAATGGAAGCAACCTAAGTGTCTGTCAACTGATAAATAGATAAAGGAAATGTGGTCCATTTACACAAAGAATGCTATTTAGCTATAAAAAAGAATGAACTCCTGTCATTTGTGATAGTATGGATGGAACTGAAGATCATTATGTTAAGTGAAATAAACTGGACATAAACACAAGTACCACATGACTTCACTCACATGTAGTATAAAAAACAGTTGACCTCACAGAAATGAGAGGTAGGATGGTGTTACCAGAGGTGGAGAGAGTAAGCGAGATGCGGAAAGGTTGATCATGGGTACCAAGTTACAGTTAGGCAAGAGCAACAAACCGTTGTGCTATATTACACAGCAGTTTCATCCTGAACATTGGAAAGATGGAGTTCACCTTCAGCTCGATAGGGCCAACTGTGAATGAAGAGGTGGAGCAAAAGATCAGCCCTACAATTTTGTCCCAGGCCGGGCCTCTATCCATTGGTGCCCTAGTCCTACATACAGCAACTGCCACCTAATAAACAAAAAAAATACATGTCAAATGGACAAATGAGTGAATGAGTGATGAAGTGCATTCACAAGGCAAGCAACCTGAGATCTTGCTGCTTTCTTGAGTTCTACCAGGGAGCATAGGGCACAATTTATCTTTGCTTCCAGATTCCCCAAAACCACCAGAATTTCTTTCAACCTATTTCATCCCTGTCTAGGATTTTCAGTCATCCTAGGAATGGAGCAATGGTCCATTTCTCAGAGATATATAACTCCATTTCCTTTCTTCCTCTCCAGCTATCCTTTCCCAGCTCCCAGTCCAGATAACCCTAGTCTATTTCCAGGAAGAAGAAAAATTGTCTAATTGTGAATTCTTCCAAAGAAAGAGGTTTTATGCTTTGTTTTAACCTTTGAAAATTCCAAAATTAAAAATTGTGCTCTTGTTCTCCGAGTTTATACCAATGGATTCAAAATTGGCCAGATAAAATTTTGATCGTATTTGATATTATACATTTCACGCCACAGATGGAACAGGTGGGGGAAGGCAAGAGGTGCAATGGAATACCAGAAATGAAAAGCATATCCATTAATATCATGGACTATTATGCAGCTACTTCTTGATCATTTAGTATGAAATGGATTTTGCCCCTAAAATAGACTATGTCTATGCATAGGACTGTTATCAGTCTGCCCATTGATTCAGAGTGAATTAGCTTGATGATATTTAAGTAAAACTGATTCTTTGCATAAAATTATGCAAAAATAACAGTGTTCACACTGGTCGTACTGTGTAATTTAATAATTAGATGTTGTCCATGTCATTTTCTGCACTTTCGCAGAGACCATTAAACAGTAAGGAATTTGTTAAGGGTAAAATATTTCCAGGGAAAAATGGCTGGCAGGAGAATTCAGGGGAAAGAATCAAAGATTCAGAGAGATAAAAATGAAATATAAAGAGAGGTTTCTGAGGAAAGAATAAGAAACAGAAACATCAACAACAGGGAGAGCACATTTTCTTCCTTTACATTTGGTCAATGCTTATATCCTATCTAATCAGTGCTTTTTACAGGTTAATCACCATCCTTTATTTTTGAAGATGCCAATTTTCTATTACCTCTTCAAATAACAATAGATTCCTTAACTCATGAGGGAAAGTTCCTGAAGCTCTGGAAAATCCCCAAATTCATAAAGACCATATTTCCTTTCCCCTGTACAAAGGGGTTTCACAGAACTGAAAAATTATATGTAAATTATTCAACTTTCTCTTGATTATCAGTTTCTGTTCTGTAAGAAACAATTACTATGTTCCTTTCATAAATTTTGCTTTTTTGTCTATTAAAAAAGAAAACATATGGCTAGCTTGTTTATATCATGGATTCCAGTCACCAAGGAATTTAACATTTCACTCTATATACAAAAGGTCTATTTTCTGGCTAAAAATTAATACTTTTTAAATCTACATCACTTACCTCATCAATTCTTGAATGAATTCTTCATTTCAGGCGTCATTGTCTTGCAAAAGAAAAAAATTTTCGTATACATGCAAGATCATAAGTTAAGCCCCAGAACACCCCCGAGTGTGCACATCCTGAGCTATACACTGGCTTCTGGTATGTTAATCTCTAAGAGATTCAGTCCTGCTCACCAGCATTTCAAATTCAAATGAATCTCAGCAAAATTGCAAATTATTTCATGTCATGAACTTTCACATCACCTGCAAAGAGACAACCACAAATGTTAAATTCATGAAGATAAAGGTCCTACTCTAGTTTCCCTTGAAAATAGAGCAACTCAGTTGAAGTGAATTCACATGAAATTATATCAGCAGAGACTAAATTTGAAGGATTCTTTCTTTCATTTAATGAATATTTAAGATAATCTTGGAGGTACTATGGATCATGAAATGATTATTTTCCTAAGGCCCTTGCCCCCAAAGAGTATTTATTCTACCCAGGAATTTAATCATTTGTTCAACAAATGTTTGCTGAGCAAACATGATGTGCCAGCTACTCTCATAGGTACTAGGCAGACAATTCTCCTGTTCTCCTGCTGGAAGATAGACAATAAAGCCAATAAAATATAAGTACTAATAAAAGTGGCAATAACATTTTAGCAGATATTATGATTAAGAATAACCTGGAAGTATGATATTTGCTGTAGGCTTGTCATATCTGGCCCTTATTTTCTCAAGGCACATTTCTTCTTCATCATAAAAAGATATTGAATTTTGTAAATACTTTCTGGATCTATTTAGATGATCATAGGATTTTCATACTGTGTTCTCTTAATATGGTGTACTATAGTTAATGATTTGTGTATATTGAACCATCCTTGCATCTCAGGAATAAATTCCACTTGCTATTGACACATGATCCATATGTGTTGCTGTATTTAGTTTGTTAGCATATTTTTTAGGATTTTTGCATTTATGTTTATTAGGGACATTGGCCTATTATTTTCTTTTCCTTGTAGCATCCTTTTCTGACTTTAATATGAACATAATACCAGCCTCTTAGAGTGAGTTTGGAAGTGTTGCCTCCTCTTCAATGTTTTGGAAGAGTTTGAGATGACTATGGTTAATCTTTAAAGTCTTGTTAGAATTGACCCTTGAAAGCCAGTTGATCCTTACCTTTCCTTTGTTGGGAAGGTTGTGATCACTGATTCAATCTTCTTGCTCATTACTGGTTTATTTAGGTTGTGCTTCTTCATGATTCATTTTTGATGGGTTGTGTGTCTCCAAGAATTTATCCGTTTCTTTCAAGTTATTCAATTCATTGATGGTCATGGTAGTCTCTTATAACTGCTTATTTCTGTAGTATTAAATAATATCCTCTCTTTGCTTTAATTAATCCAGATAAAGATTTGTTGATTCTGTTAATCTTTTCCAAAAGTCAACTCTGAGTTTTCTCTTTATCTTTCTAATCTTTGTTTCGTTTATATTTTTTCTCTGACCATTATTATTTTTCCCTTTTGTTGTCTTTGGGCTTAGTTTGTTCTTCATTTTTCTCATTCCTTAAGGTATAAAATTGGATGTCCACAATACCCAAAGCAATCTAGAGATTTAATGCTACCTTACCAAAATTTCAATTCTATTTTTAATAAAAATAGAATTATATTTTTAACAAAATAGAAAAAGCAATCTTAAAATTCATATGAAATTACAAAAGACTACAAATTTGCTCTTTGAGAAAAAGCAAAACTGAAGGTGCCACACTTCGATTTCCAACTATATTAACTAATCTACAGTAATTAAAATAATATGATACTGGTATAAAAACAAACACATAGATCAATGGAACAAACAGAAAGCCCAGAAATAAACCTGCATATACTTGGTCAACTAATCTTTCAGAAGGGCACCATGAATACACAATGGAAAAAGGAAAGTCTTTTCAATAAATAGTATTGGGACAACTGGAAACCCACATGAAGTAGAATGAAATTAGATCTGTATCTCATACCATATTAAAAATTAACTCAAAATTCATTAAAGACTAAAACTGTAAAACTAGTAGAAGAAAACATGGAGAAAAGCCTCTGGGACATTAGTCTAGACAATGAATTTTTGAATATGACACCAAAATCACAGGCAAAAGAAGCAAAATAGATAATGGGATTATGTCAAACTAAAAGGCTTCTGCACAGCAAAGGAAACAATCTCCAGATGGAAGAAATAGCCTACAGAATGAGAGAAATGCTTGCAAACCATATACTGGAAAGGAATTAATAGCCAAAATATATAAGGAACTCAAACTCCATAACAAGAAAACAAAGGACTTGAATGAACAGTTCTCAAAAGAAGGCATACAAATGGCCATTAGGTGTATGAAAAATATATTTGAAGCAATGAACTTTCTTCTTAGAACTGCCTTCATAGTACTGGAAATCCATATGTAACAGAATGAAATTTAACCCTTATCTCTTACCCTGCACAAAACTCAACTCAAAGTAGATCGAAAATGGATATATTAAACCACACACCCTGTGCTTACTTGAAGAAAATGTAGGCCAAACTTTCCATCATGTTGGCTTAGGAACCAACTTCTTCAATAAGACCCTAAAGTGCAAGAAATAAAATTAAAAATCAATAAATGGGATGGTATCTAACTAAAAACTTCTCACAGCAAAGGAAATAAGAGCATGAAGAGAGGGCCTACAGAATAGGAGAAAATCTTTGCCACCTGCATCCTAACATAGAGCACTAATCTCCAGGACATATAAAGAACTCAAAAGATTTAACACCAAAAGAACCAAATAACTCAATCAATAAATGGGAATGGAACTAAACAGACACTTCTCAAAAGAAGAAATATGAATGGCCAACAAATATATAAGAAAAATGTTCAACATCTCTAATAATTAGAGAAATGCAAATTAAAACTGCACTGATATTTCATCTTACTGCAGTCAGATTGGCAATTATCAAGAATAGAAGTAACAATAAATGTTGGCAAGGACATGGGGGAAATGGTACACTCATAAATTGCTGGTAGGACTGCAAATTGGTGCAACCATTCTGAAAAGTGATGTGGAGATTTCCTCAGAAAACTTGTAATGGAACCACCATTTGACCCAGTAATCCTACTTCTTAGTATAAACCCAAAGGACTTAAAATCAGCATACTACAATGATGCAGCCACATCAATGTTTATAGCAGGTTAATTCACAATAGCCAAGTTACACAACCAAACTAAGTGAATGATGAATGGGAGAACAGATGACCAAACAGAAGAATGGATAAAGAAAATGTGATATATATTCCAATGCAATATTACTCAGCCACAAAAAAAGAATGACTTCATGACTTTTTCCAGTAAATGGATGGATCTGGAGACTATCAAGCTATGTGAAATAAGCCAATCCCCCAAACCCAAGTTCAAGTGTTCTCTTCGAACATATAACAAGGTGGGAGGATAGAAATTTAGTGGATTAGACAAAAGGAAATGAAGGGAAGGAAGGGAGATGAGAATAGAAAAGACAGTAGAATGAATTGGACATAACTATCTTATGTGCACATATGAATACACTACCAGTGAAAATCTGTATCATGTGCAACCACAAGAATGGGATCATAGTTAGAATAAGATATACTCCCTGTAAGTACACTATGTCAAAATACACTCTACTGTCATGTATGTTTTAAAAGAACAATTTAAATTAAATTTTCAAAAATTAAAAATATATTCAGCATCACTAATCACAGAGAAATGCAAATTAAAATCACAGTATCACTTTACACGCATTAGAATGGCTACCATGGAAAAGACTAAAGATAACAATATGTGGAAAAAAACTGAAGCCTTTGTATGTTACCATATGATCCAGAATTCTCACTACTGGTTGTATATCCAAAGGTAATGAAATCAGCATCTCAAAGAGATAGCTGCACTCACATGTTCATTGCAGGATCATTTTCAATAGCAAAGAAACAACCTAAGTGTCTATCAACAACAAATGAATAAAGAAAAGTGGCATGTGTGAGTGAGTGTGTGTGTGTATGTATGTGTGTGAATATTATTATTTAGCCTTGAATAAGAAACTCTGCCGTTTGTAGTAATATGAATGAATGTGGAGAACATTAGGTTAAATGAAATAAGCCAGGCACAAAAAGATAAATAATGTAGGGACTCATTTAAATATATAATCTTAAAAAAAGAGTCAAAACAGAATAGGATGGTGGTTATTAGGAGTGGTAGAGGGAGTAAACAGGAAAATGTAGGTCAAAGGATACAAATTTGCATTTATGTAGGATAAATAAGTCTAAAGAAATAATGGTCAGCAGGAGGGCTCTAGTTAGTAATATTGTATTACATATTGTATAGTATATTGAAAACTTCCTAACAGCGCGCGCGCGCGCGCGCACACACACACACACACACACACACACACACACACACACACACAGGACTACCATCACCTATGGAAGGTGTTGAATACGTTACATTGCTTACTTGTAGTAATAATTACACTATATATGTCATAACATCATGTTGTACAATCAAAAAAGAGGGATAAAAAGCAGGTAAGTGTACTGAAGAGAATTACAATTATTTTTTATCTTCAATCAAAGGACAACACAAAACAAAAAAAGCGCAGTGGTAGAGTCTGGCATAAGTGATGTCCTGGTTCCATCCCCAGTACCACAAAACAAAGAAAAACTTCCTGATTCTGTTTTGGTCCACTCGCTCCCAATTTTGTTACTTTCCTTTTCTATCTTATGTATGTGTATAAATATATTTTTCTTTAAAAACAAACTCATATTCTCTTTATTGGTTGTAACCTGATTCTACTTCCCTGCTCTGCATTGTAGTAAGCAGCTACAAATGGCTCTGTTTTTTGAAAATATGATTTCTAATGAAGGAATAATATTCCCTTGCACTATAAATTATTTAACCATTTTTCAACTGTTGGACATTAATGCTGTTTCCAATTTTTACTATTTTAAATAATGTTAAAGTGACTAACATTAACATTGTACATAAATATTTAACCACAACTCTGATTAGTCTGGGATATTTATGAATTCCTTGGAGGCTGTCTAGCATAGCAGTAAAATTATTTTTTTTAAAAAAAAGTAAAAATGAAAGAAAAGTCCATATTCTAGACACATAATGCCCAAAATTAAGAGTTGATCTCTACTACTAACTACATGCAAATATCTATCTCCCTTTTCATCCAGAGTTCCGGGGGTTAAGTGCTGTTTGTCTCAAATCCTTTGCATTAACTCCATCTTTGTAATGAAAAAATATTTTTTGAAAACTCTATTTTCAAAAAACAGCCATTTGTAGCTGCTTACTATAATGTAAAACAGGGAAGTAGAATCAGATTACGAGCAATAAAGAATAAAGCAATAGAGAATATGAGCTTATTTTTTAAAGAAAAATACACTTATACGTAAGAAAGAAAAGGAAAGTAACAAAATTGGGAGATATATATTTGCATGTCCTTAGGCAGTTAGTTAACCTTTCTGAGCCTGAGAAATATATAAAAAGAACATTGTATGTATTCATGGTTAAGAGTACTAGCTTACAATTATGTGATGCAAGATAAAATTTAAATGGTAAGTAAATAATGTCCTATCTACGGATGTATCAGTCCTTGTTTTAAATATAAGGATACCCACCTTTGGTGCAGTTGAATCAAGACTTGTATGTATTCTTGGAGTTTTAGACATTTTCTTTATTGTGATAATTGCTCATGTGTTCATATAGATGAGAAAAGAAAAGAAACGAATAGTAAATTTCAGAGTGTTGTTAATTGAGTGATTTTGCTAATTAATACCCTATCTCCTAACGGTGAATGAATAGAGACTTTAATTGTCTTCTTCATTACACAGACAGAGTTAATGCCAAGGATTTGAGACAAACAGCACTTAACCCTCTGAACTCTGGATGAAGAGGGAGATAGATATTTGCATCTGATCGTTTGAGTTGTTTCATGATCTGAATCAATAAGTACTCCTTATAGTTTTGAGTCATGATTCTAATTAGTCATTCTCCTGGTCTTGGTTTACAAAGTAAAATATAAATCAAGTCATTTGTAAATTCCAACAAGCTTTCTGGGCCCATGCCATCTCAATAAAGTAGTTTAAATGCCACCCGATAGTTAAAAATGCTTTCCCTTATGCCAAAATATTTATATTATCAAATTTAAAAGGAAAGAGTATTTTAAAGATATGAATAGATAACATCCTGCTATTATAAATAATGGGGTATCTGACAAGTAAGTTTATAACTACATAGAAAAAATTTAATAAGTTAAGCATTTCCAAATAAAAAATAATAAGAGAATGTGATGATTATGAAAGGACAGTGTAGGTGGCGTGTCGAATCCAGAAAAAATGTTCAGAAGAATAATTACCCACAAAAAAAATCCCTTGCTTTGCCAAGGTACAGAAATCAAAACATAGCAAAATGAACATTGGCCTTGAGTTTTGCCCAAACATTTAACACAATAACACAACATTAAAGAGGACTATTTCTTCAATATCAAAAAATCCTTTTATGAAACAGAAGAGTCCACACAATGGGTAAGGTTAGCTAGGAATCCTTTCTGGAGTAGCATGTGGGGTGCCCAAGTTGGGCATTAGCAGTTCAACCCCTTGCCAACTCTGTTCAGGGGAGAAGCACAAAGCCCGCTCAGTCAGTGCTACCTGAATGAGCTATCCACGTCTTTACGTTGGTTCCCCATGGGGCATGCCATGATGTTCACCTGCACAGGGACCAGTCACCTGCTTCACCTCTTTAACTTCAGTCTCCAAGAAATGTTAACAACATACATGTTTCATGAATGAATGAATGAATAAAGAGTTGGTTTCCATGTTTCCTTCACCCTCCCTCCCATGTCAGTCTGGCCAGAAGATAAACTTTTATTTCCTGTCTCTTAGAAGTTGCAAAATTTAGATTCCTACTTTTTTGGAATTTCCTCCTGAGTTTGCCCTACTATTGTCTCATTTTGTCATGAGTGCCCAATGTGCTTTGGAATGGGAGCCATGAGGGGGATCAAAACAAGATTGAGCCTTTGGTGAAGCCTTTGTTGTTTACATTGTATCAGGTATTCATGTGGCATGCTATATTTGTAGTACTTGATTTTATAACATAATAGTATATGTAAATATTTGCATATCTAATTGAACACACACAAGCCAACCACTCCTTGATATAAACAGTACACCAAGTCTTTTTGGTGTCCAAAAGAATTCCTTTGGACTCTTGTGGAGTCCCAGAGAGCTAGGAATTATGGAGCGCCACCTCCTCCCCAGGTGAGTGATTTTCTCCAGAGCAGGCAATACCATATCCACTCTTGCTTGATTTGTGGCTTTGGAGACTCTAAGGGGTTTCTGTTACTGGATGTTCAAGTCAGGAAGATTGAGAAGGTTGCCTCTGAGAAGTCCCTAGAGCTGCGCAATGCAAGGAGGGAAATCCCAGGCTCTTCTTTTTTTAAAAATTGAGCCACTACCATTTTAGCAGCAATTTATTTGCTTCACATTCTTCATCATCTTTAACCTCTTATCTTGAACAAGCAGAATAATTAATGCGAATCCTAACACAACGGAAGCCATCATCTCATCCCAGACATTTCTCTTCTACCATTCTCTTGTGTCATAGACTCATTTATTACCATGAACGATTTCTTTTGTGATGTCTTTCTGAATAGACCTACCTTAGCCAGAACTGCTTAGGTTACTTCATTAATAGCCAGCTGCTTTTGTGTTTTTTAACTGTTCTAACTTCATTGGTAAACAAAGAAAGAAATTGCAGTATCGTGTTAGTTTGAAGTGAGAACCTGTTAGACATCCTCAGTTTCAGTCTGGGAGAATGACAGTTTTGTGGACATAGGTGATGGAGAGTCACATCTGGTCTGGTCCTTATCTCTCCACTTTGCTGTTCACCATGAAGTAACAGATCACAAAATCACTGGACTCCCTTGCATGTCAGTCTCCTTAGCTCTCAAATAACAAGAAGTCTATTCCCACTTATGTCATAAGGACAAGAGGGAGTCTGGGAATAGACTTCAAACAGAGCATGGAGGACAAGTTTCTCAACAGAGTTCCTTTGTGCCCCTGAAAGGCACACAGTGACCTTCATGGCCGAAGAAGAGAAGCAGGACAGGACATAACAGTGAATTAAGCTGTATGTTGACTCACCTGTTCCTAATGCTCACCCTACAGCTTCCCTTAGGTTCCAGAACTTTCTGGCATCGTCATCTCCATTCGATCCTAACTTTTATGCTCTTGATTTTAATTTATTACATACAGGACTTCATTGCCTAAGGCCCTGGAGTTAACCAACCCATGTTCAAATCCTTTTCCTTGTAACTGACTCGTGAAAGTTTAGACAAATGATCCGTCATCAATACTTCTTATCTGTTAAGTGAGGGGCTAATATCTTGAAGGAGTATAGTAGTTATTTGGTAAGTGAAAATATTAACATCCTTTAGCTATTTGACATAGATATAAATGATTCGAATACTGTTGGGATAATGAAGGGTAAGCAAGGTTATTTATTTATTTATTTATTTATTTATTTATTTATTTATTTATTTATTTTGAGATAGGGTCTCACTGTGTGGCTCCGGCTGGCCTCAAACCCCCTGGGGTCATGGTGTGCCTGCCTCAGCCTCCCAAGTAGCTGTTACTACTATAGGCATGTGCCCCCGCATCTGGCTTACTTTTTATTATTTTAAAATGTTTTTCTTTATTTCCAGTAATGCTTCTTGTCTTGGAGTTGACTATCTAATATTGTTAAGTTGGCTTTATTAGTCAGTATTTAGACAGCATAACACTTTCAATTCTTTTCCTTTCTGCATATAGTTGATATTTAAAGATTTTCTTGTAAACAGCATATAGTTGGACCTTATTTTGTCGTTCCGACTGAAAGAATTTGACAATGGTGTATTACTTTTGCACTTTGATACAATTCCTGATATAGTTTAAGTATAACATCTTGCTATTCTTTCTCTAATTATTCCTCATGTTCTTGTGTTATGGTTTGGATATGAGGTGTCCCCCAAAATCTCACATGTGAGATAGTACTAGGAGGTTCAGAGGAGAAATGATTGGGTTGTAAGAGTCTTATCTTAATCAGTGAATTAATCTGCTGATAGAAATTAACTGGTAACTGAAGTGGTATGGTGCGGCTGGAGGAGGTGGGAATCGGGGGTGTGGCTTTGGGGTATATGTTTGTATCTGGCGAGTGGAGACCTCTCTCTCTGCTTGGTGATCCTCATATCCGCTGCTTACCTCTGTCACACTCTTCCGCCATGTTCTGCCTCACCTGGAGATCTAAGCAATGGAGCCTGCTGTCTGTGGATTGAGACCTCTGAAACCATGAGCCCTCAAATAAACTTTTTTCCTCCTCTACAATTTTTCTGGTCAGGTCTTTTAGTCACAGCAGTGGAAAAGTTGACTAAAATATTTTGCTTTTTTATTCAACTTCTCTGCTTTCCTTGGGGTTAAAGATTTTTATTTTCTCATTTCACTTTTCTTTTTAGCTATACATTTCTGTATTTTGTTCAATGGTGACTTTTGACTTTATTATATGTATCACTAACATTTTTTACCTCATTATTTTATCTTCTCATGTATAAGAACCAAACAAAACCATACTTTCACTAGCCCTCCTTATCTTGTGTTACTATAAAATACTTTACTTTTTTATCTGTTATAAATTATATAATACATTTGCATCATTGCATTGTTATTATTGTTTTAAGTATGCAATAATCTTCAAAATAAGCTGGGTATGTTGGCACATACCTGCAATCCAAGCAGCTCAAGAGGCTGAGGCAGGAGGATTGTGAATTCAAAGCTGGCCTCAGCAATTTAGTGAGGCCCTAAGCAACTTAGCAAGACTCTGTGTCTAAATAAAATATAAAAAAGAGCTGGGGATGTGGCTCAGTGGTTAAACACCTCTGGATTCAACCCCTGGTGCCAAAATATACATAAATAAAATAATCTTCAAAATATTTTAAAAGTACCTTTTATGTTACTTTTCATTCATCCCTGAATATCTTGTCTTCAATTTTGGCCTAAAGACATATTCTGTAATATCTCTCATAGTATTCAATTTGCTGACAAAGAATTCTTTAGCTTATCTTTGTCTGAACATGTTATCTTCATTCTGAAGTTGATTTTTGCTGGTGTAGAATTCTGGATGGGCATGCTTACTCAGAACTTCACAGAAGTCATGACCTTGTGTTTTGACCTTCATCATTTCTGATGAGAAGTCAGTGTCATTCATTTATTGTTCCCCTGCCTTTAATGTGTCTTTTCTTCCTTTGCTGCTTTTAAGATTTTTTTCCCTTTTTGTTTGCTTTTCAGCAATTTGACTGTGATGTGCCAGTGGTTTTCCCTGTATTTGTTCAGATTGGAGTTCAGGGAGCTTCTTGAATCTGTGGGTTGATATCTTTTACCAATTTTGGAAACTTTGGAGCCATTCTGTCTTTGAATATTCTACTTCATTCTGTCTCATCCTTCATGTCCTGAGGGCTTTTTTTCCCACCATTATTTTTCACTCTGTTTCAGTCTAGCTCGTTCCCAATGATGAAATTCAGCCTCACTTGTCCACTCTGTCCAGTCCGCTGCTAAGTCCATCAAATTAATTCTTAACTTCAGATAGTGTGTATTTGAGATTTTCTTTCCTTTTTTTTCTTAATCCTAAAATGTCAATTTGGTTCTTTACCAGAATAAAATATTTATAATTACCGAAGTCTTTAATCTGCTGATTCCAACATCTGGATCATGTGTGAATGAGCTTCTCTTAACTATTTTTCTTCTTGGTTATTTTCTCATAACTGTTTACAAGCTACATACATTTGAAATTGTAGCTCAGATATCCTGATTTCAGAGCTACTGGAGTAAAGAGCATTTTCTCCTAAAAAGACATACTCTTCCTTCTGTCTGGCAACCAGGAGGAGTTACTGATTACTTGGACTCAATCAGGAATTGTACTAGGTTGAGGCAGGGTTACTCTTTTGGTTCATTTTGCTTTACTTCTGGTTTCAAATATCTTAGAGAGAACTGCTCTGTATTCTGTACTATCACCAGCCTACCCACAATTGATTAGAGTTCTGCTGGTATCTCATTACTCCCAGAAAGTCCTTCTGTTCATAGAAGACCTAATAATTAACTCATCCATGTTCCAATTTGATAATTTGCCCCAGGATGAAATTCGCTACCTCCTTTGCTTATTTAAGAAAGATTTGCCCTTCTCTGGAATGGAGCGCCTTTCCATTTCTTTGCATTCATAGTTTTCTTCTGTCTTTTAAAAAATATCAATTTTATGGCTCAGTGGTAGAGTGCTTGACTAACACATGTGAGGCATTGTGTTCGATCCTCAGCACCACATAAAAAATAAATAAACAAAGATATTGTGTCCATCTATAAATAAAAAATATTTTTAAAGAATATAGATTTTATAGTTACCCATTTTATTGAGGCTGGAATTATGGTTTATCATGAACTTTTTCATCCTAGGTAGAAATTAAATTTTTGAACTATATCTTTTAAACTTTCCTCCTTTTTCTGCCCAGTGTCCTCTTCATTACCCTGGAAATAAAAATATTTTTATGCACCTCCTTCTTTCCAATTCTAAATGCCTAGGTAAATATTGATCATTAATATTGGTATTTTCTATAGATTTTGAGAATATTTTGTTAACTGAATCCCTAGTGTAGTGATTTATATGCTGAAAAATTGGGAGATTAGTACCAAAAGAATCTAGTAAATTTGTTTCAACAAATAGGCTTTCAAGACAATTATCTTGGCTCTAAATATCTATTTTAAGTGCAAAAAGCTAATATTATTTCTATTCCTTTAACAAACCCTAATTCTCTTCTCCTCCCCCAACCCCACAGAAGAGTGTTCTAAGTCAATTAAAGTCAATTGTGTGCACTTAAAGCCAAGTAGACCAGATTACACATTCAAAATATTAGTTCTATATAATATAACCTTATCTAGGGTAGTCGCAATGAGAATGTGGCCAGGAGATGGAGACAAACACAAATGACCACTTCAGTAGAAGATTCTTCAGGAAATTGCAAATAACTTCTTTTTTTTTTAAATCAACTTTTGTTGCACCCTTCCAAGACTAGTTGACTGGTATCCCTCCAAGACTTATGAAGCTTAGTATATAATCTTATTTGGAACTAGAGAATATATATATATAAACACATATACATGTATATGCATATATAGATTATATATACGATTTTGCATATTCTATATACATATATGTACATATATGTATATTCACACATACACATATACAAATATAATGTATACCTAATCATATATATGTATATGTAATATACATATATAACAATCATATATAATGTATAATGTAGAGAAATATACATAAATCATCTATATACATATATGTGTATATCTATATATTTGTTTATACTTGAATAAATGTGTGTGTGTGTGTGTGTGTGTGTATATTCAAGTAAAAAGAGTCATACTGGATAAAGATGAACCCTAAATCCAATGACTCATGTCTTTGGAAGGAGTAGAATATTGAAAATGCACAGAAACAGGAGATGCACAGGGAAGAAGCCCATGTGAAGGCCAGCAGAGGCTGGGAGAGGCGCCTTAAGAACTCCAGCCGTGCTAACATCTTGAATTCAGACTTCCCTTCTTTCAAATGACCCAATGGGGAAAAAGCAAGAAATTTTTCTGGTTGTAGCAGGGCTCAGAGGCACAAGCCTGCCATCCCAGTTATACTAGTAGCTGAGGTAGGAGGATCACAAGTTTGAAGCCAGGCTCCTCTATTTAAATATACCCCGCCTCAAAATTTAAAAAAGGGACTGGTGGTAAAAAGGGGGCTGATGTAACTCAGTAGTAGAGCACTTACCTAGCGTGCACTAGACTCTGGGTTTCATCCTCAGAACTATCAAAAAAAAAAAATCCAATTTCAGTGATTTCCTTTTTTAAAAAAAATTCTCTGATATTAATGATGACTTGCAATGTGAGGAAAGAGTTTTTTATTTTTGGGGTTTTGGTTTGGGGTTTTTTGTTTGTTTGTTTTTTGGTACTGGGAATTGAACTCAGGCACTCAACCACTGAGCCACATCCCCATCCCTATTTTGTGTTTTATTTAGAGACAGCATCTCACTGAGTTGCTTAGCGTTGAGGCTGGCTTTGAACCCACGATTCTCCTGTCTCAGCCTCCCAAAATGCTGAGATTACAGGCTTGTTTGTTTTTATATTCATTTTTACAGGTATTTATAAAGGATAATCTAACTTCAAAGCATGAAAACAAAATTAAATAATAGAGAGTCAAAAGTGATAGCAAGGTGCTTTGGCCAAAAATATTGACAATAAGAAAATGTTTCAAAATTCTGGGTAAAGGAGACCATTTGAGAAGGAGATTAGCAGATGATGGATGTGTCAAGTTTGCAAGGGCAATGAGAAGGGAAACGAGAAAGTTGCACACAGCTAGAAATCACACCAGTCTTAGTTACCACTAATTACAACGAAAGCATTTACTAACTCAGCTAATTGCTTTACATCACCTAACTTAAGACAACCCTATGTGGGTGATATTATAACACCAGTGTTCAAATGAGAAAAATTGAAGTTCTGATAATTTAAATGATTTGACACATGTTATACAAGCAAGTAGCAGAACAAAGATTTTAATCCAAAGCTTACAGGATTGTGATAACTGTATTGTAGCTGTATTCTAGGGCTCAATTTCTACACTCCAATATCTCATTTTGAAGGGAAAAAAGAGAGAAAGTACTTACCTACCTACTGGTTTAGAGGAAAATTCAGAATTTTGTTAATTCCTTAGAGGCAGTTATAAATGATTTACATACTTTTTTCTAAATCCTTCCTGAAGTGACATTTGATTTGATATTTCATTCTTAATTTCTGATTCTCTTACAGAACTAGGAAATGTTACTTATTATCGGGCATACCATATGAAGAGTTCATTCTTCAGGCTAATTAGAGAGGCAAAGTGAAGCTTCTTTGGAAAATTTAAATGAGGAATGACAAATTGAAATAATCAAGCATTTGTAACCACATCTTTTAACCAGAGAAAAGTTCAAAAACTGCCTTACTTCAAGGCATGGAAAGTCAATAATTTAATAATTACAAAGAAGTCATTTTTGAAAACATTACTGTGGGAAACAGATTATATAGCTGGTCTTTCCCCTTCTTTCCTCCCTTCCTTCCTTCTCTTTCTTTCTTTCTTTCTTTCTTTCTTTCTTTTTTTTTTTTTTTTTTTTTTTTTGGTACCAGGGATTGAACTCAGGGGCACTCTACCACTGAGCCACATCCCCAGCCCTATTTTGTATTTTATTTAGAGACAGGGCCTCACTGAGTTGCTTAGCTCCTCACTTTTGTTTATGCTGGCTTTCAACTTGGGATCCTCCTGCCTCAGCGTCCCAAGCCATGGAGATAACAGACGTGTGCCACCATGCCTGATCTTTTCTTACTTTTCTTACTATGGAGCCAGAAGAAAGGTGTAGTTTGGATTTATTTTAAAATGTTTATCTTTTCCATTAATGTTGTCCAAATTACAAAGTGGAATTCCGTATCTCCCCATCAAATGTGAGATGGCCATCATCACTGATAATGAATCTAATCAAGATCCAGCCACCTGGAGCTGGGAAAGGCAGCTTCTCATGGGAAAGGCAGACACTGTTGAACGCCCGTAGGTTTTATTTTTAAATTTATGCTTGCAGAAGAGCTCTTCTATGTCCATGTTTTAAAATATCTGGGGAAAGGAAAGAATGAGACTGTCCATTATTTGAAAAAACTTCCCAGGTGATTCTGGGATTCCCTTTTCCTTCTCTGTTTTGTGATTAGAAACTCCAGCACCACAAGCTAGGTGGTCATGCCCTCAGATGAGTGGCACTAGTAGGTCTTGAGTTTCAGCTCCCCAGGAATATCAGGCTCCAGCTCTGCAGACCTGAGATTTTTCGTAAATGAAAGCCTGTGGGTCTCCTTACATACTCGCTTAGGCAGTGGCATCGTTACCCTGATCTACCATCTATCTACTCTATCTACCATTGAAATGTCACCACTTAAGTGAGTGTCAAAGGCACAGAAGTGACTGCAGCAGGGGTCTTTTGTATGATCTGGTGCTTAAGATGTGAGCTGCCTTGATGTTTATGTCATAGAAAGCTACTGGATAAAAGGTTCACGGGCGCAATCGCCAATTTATCTACAAAATATCTCTCACTGGAGGAAATGTTCCGCCTTGTCTTCCAACACCAACAATTTAGAATTTGTTTTCAATTTCTCCTGGATTATCAATAGCCAACATGTTGGATATAAGCCCCAATTCTCTTTCACTGTAACATTTTAAAAATAGACTGAAGTAGCGTCCAAGTTTCAGGTTAAAAAAAAAATTAAACCAAAGGTGTCAAGCATGAAAGTAAGCCATTTTTCTGCCTAAACTGGTAGATATCTTGTGAGACTTAAAAATGACTGAAGTAACACCTTTAATATTTTCAATGGACTGCAATATAGTGACCCTGTTAGTTGCTTTTTCAGCATGTTTGGGCTGAGGATTTTTATCTGCACTTTACGTCTCTCTGTGGAGGATTTCACATACCAGTCTGCCATATCACATCAACAGAAGTGAATGTCCTTTGGCCAAAGCAAATATTTGCAAAATATTCTCTGAGTAGGTAGGGACGGACTTCCATTGTAGTTTAGAATAATTAAGGGAGCCCCGTGTGCAAATGTCAAAATAGGAAAAAAAAAAGCAGAAAAGGGGGCAAAGTGACAATACAAATGGCCAGATCTCCCTATTATCACTTGCTGTACATCTCACAAGACAGCTGATTCCCCGCTCTGTATGGGTTCCAGCATCCAGTGATTTATTGGGTAATTCAGCATTTGCCAGTATGTCTTGTGCTAATTAAATGCATCGCACTCTATTCAGAAATGTCACAATTGATTTGTCTTCTGCAAGCACTGACTTTATTTCAATCTTCTGAAAAAGATTTTATGAGCCTCAGATAACTTATCCTGGCACATTCATCTCCCAGGGTAGCTTCTGGGAGTGAGGGCAGTGAGAGAGGAAGCCCTCAGTGAACGTTCAATACAAATACTTTCACCTCTTATTTATTTGTTATAGGCCATATATTTGAGCAATAGTGTAAGTATAGCAAAATTGCAAAGTGCCTTATTAGCCTATAAGTGCATTTAAACATGACAGAAGTTAACATAAAATGGTATTGGCTGAGCTTATTGGATGATGCTAGATCAATCCAAAAAAACATGTACTTTGAAAGTGTGTTATTTATTACAAGGTGTTTACTTATTCACAAATTAATTTTGACAGAATTTAACCATTAACTAACTTGCATACAAGAGGAAAATCACATAATGTCATTTCAGGGGCAGGGAGAGGAGTGGAGAAAATAAATCGTGGTAGATTTTAGGAAACGTAACACATCTCACAACCTGGAAGAATAACAAAGTTTGCAGAAGACTGAAAACCAGCTATTATTTAATCCCAGGAGGGTTTCTCCCACCCCATGGTACACTTAGAACCCAGTACAGCATCTGCATTCACTATGTTCTTTAAGGATCAGCCACAGGAAAAAATGTTCAGCTTAGTCCATAAGAAATTAAAATTCAGCCTCAAACAGCCACTGCTTATGAATTGATAATCTGTGTCACAGAAAGAGAAAGATGACCATATATGTCCCATTGGGAAAGAGTGATTACTGCATCTACAAGACTAGGAAAAGATTTTTCAGAGAAAAGCCACTAGGCAGTCTGGCAGGGAAACTTTAGAGGGCATTTTTCTAGAAACTGGTGCTCCCTTAGCATGTATTACTCCATTTGCCTCATTGTGTATATTAACATTTGGGTTTGAATTTTAGAAAATACATCACTAAACCATAACAATATCAACTTGAAGAGTCTGTTTTGTCTTCCAGGAAAGACAAACTCTTCCTTTGAAACTAAATGCGATGGTAGTCGTGAAGGCAGAGTTCTTTGTGGCTTGTTAGTAGGTGTTCTATTAAAATGGCTTTTAGTTTCTGTTTTAGTTTCTAAATTGCCTTTTAGTTTCTGTCTATTATAGGAAAAGTCAAGTTGATGTGAAACTGAGATACTCAGAAGTACTTCAAATCAGCCACCTCACACTACTTCTAAAACAGTACAATCAAATATTTTAAAAGTCACTCTATGGGTTGAGTTTGGAAATAGCTAAATAAATAATCCTGCTGATATCAATTGGGAAATTCCTTCAGCAAAAATACAAAAGGAAAGTGTAAGCTAAAGTTTATTAATTACTTGTGCCTTTAAATTTTAACATATTGTTCTTTTTATTTAACTGAACAGGAAACCAAAGTGCAAATCCCTTAAGTGACCATAATTACAAGTATACATAGAGCAGCAAAATGGCAGAATTGAAACTAAAACACAGTTTCCTGACCCCAGTTCCTTCTCTTTCCATCATAGCTCAGTTGAAAGTGTTGTAGGGCACGATATAAACAAAATCAAAACACTATCAAGAAAAATGGATTAACCCAATTCCAAAGTATTTGGCTTGGTGTCAGATCTTCTCAACACCGAGGTATAGTGGATGATATGGTGTGCTACCCAGATCTCCCCTTCAGGAATAAGGTCCTTATTCCTCAGCTGCTGGAAATGCTGGCAACCGAGTCCCTAACTCAGTCCCTTCCCAGGCACTAACCTTGATAGAAGGTTCACTTGTCTTTCCAGGAGGCAGCCCATATCCAATGGCCAAACCCAGGAGTGTAGTCTCGACCTCTTGCCTCAAGTGGATTCACCACGAAGACCAACTCAGCTTTAGAAGTAGGAATGACTTATGTATCTGTTATAACTGCACTGTGTCAGGGCTTCTCCACTCATCCACTTTGGCTTTCCCCACTTTCTTACATGCATCATTCCTAACAAACCTCCTGCAATCTAATCTGCATCTCAGAGCCCGCTTACCACACAATGTGACCTCTGATAACAGGCATCAGATTGATCCAGAACTCATAAAAAATTTTTGCATTTCAAGCACATAAGAAAGAACTATGCAGATACAAATTTTCTAAAGTTGATTTTCACTAATTATCATCTTCCTGTTTTTGACCACATATAGTTCTCATATTTTTGTTAATCTTATTTGTCTTAAACTTGGGTGCAATAATTATTTGAAATGTAGGTTCACTGGAAATAAAAACTCATATATATTATAACAGATTGAAACTATAAATAGGTACAAGAGTTTAAACTTGTTATGAGATATTCAACATAAATAATTTAAAGTGAAAGTGATGCTAATCAAAGTTTACAAAGATTATAAAATGTGAATTGAATTAACATACTGTCTTTTTAACTCAACACTATAATAAGTATTTTTTCAATAGTTTGGGAAAATATGCAAGTAAGTTTAAGGCCATCAAAATAAATTGTTATCCACCTGATGGTAGAAACATAGAATAATAGCAGGTTCTTAAAAATTTTAATAAATGTGAAGATTAAAAAATCTGTAAATACAATTGAGAGTAATCTAAATAAATGCACCAAAAAAAGGTATTGGTGGAAACTCATTCATGATAACAAAGAAACACCAAAGTAAAAATAGGTACTTCTTTGCTGTAATAATATCTCTCAAAATCCAATATTTAACAGTGAAATATTCAGTTTTCACCAAATGGAGTGTAAGACAAGGATATCATTGGCAATTCTATAGGAAAAAAAAATCATTTAGTTTAAGCCAGCATGATAAGGCAAGAAAAAAAGGTTAAGAATAACAAAACAAAAAATAAAACTGTTCATGATTTACAATTAGCATGATTTTTTTCCATTGAAGATATAAAAGAAAACAAAATTATTGAAAAGTAAGTAAATTTAACAAGGTCACTGGTTCCAAGATCAGCATATAAAGGCCAATTGTGTTTCTAAAATCAGCAACAAATAAAAATTGGAGTTGTAAAAATTACATCTTTAAAATAGCATCCACAAACATAACATAAGTTGGAGCTTAATCTAAGAAAGATCATATAAGATTCCTACACTAAAAGTATTAAGACTTCATTGGGAGAAACTAAACAAAATTTAGGTAAATTGATAAATACATCTTTGGTTATAAGATCAATATCATAAAGATTTTGGTTAAATCTAAACATATACCTTACTTAAGATCCAGCAAATTCTACTTGTAGATATTTATCCAAGAAAAATGAAAACATACATTTACAGAAGGATAACCATTAATATTCACACCAGGTTTATTCAAATTGTGGTATGTCCATACGTTGGAATATTGCTAAATAGTAAAAAAGGAATAAACTACTGATAGACACAACAATGAGGATACATTTCAAAAACATGATAATAAGTACAAAGAGACAAGAATATATACTACATACTTCCATTTATACAAGATTCCAGAACAGGCAAAGTCATGCAAAAACATCAACACAGAGGCAAACACATTCCCACAGATGTATTTTTTGATAGTACTACATTTTCTGTAGTAACAGAAAGTAGACCATTTCCTGTATGGGGCTGGTATAGGGAGAAGCTTGGCAGGGAAGAGAACATTTTGGTGTGATGAAAATGTTCTTTAAGGTGATTGTCAAGATGATGACACAGGTGTATACTATTTCAAAACTCACCAAACTATACACTTAAAATGGGTGCAAAAAATTTTAATTCAAAAGTCAATTTTTTTAAAAAGTCACTAACTACAAGTTTATATAGAATGAGAAACCATCTTAAGTAAACTCATTGGACTCATACAATATATAGCAATGTATTATCTCCAGGAACAAAGACATCTTGCAAATTTTAGACGGATATTTTAAACTCCATATCAGGATTTGGTGTGGGGGGTGGACAGAGGGAGGGAAGTAAGAGGAGGGTGGGAGAGAGAGAAGAGAGACACTCAGGTAAATTAAGAATTTAATAAAGTAATTATTTAAAAGACATGGACAAAGTATAAAAAGTCATATGAGAAAGCACACTAACCCAGAGGGTTAACGGCCCTAAGACTAGAGAGACAAGGAAGGCGATGGTTACCAGGACATAGAACAGAGAGTGGGGGTGGGCTATGCCTTGATAGGACCTTTAGGAGGAAGTAGCCAGCTGGAAACAACCTTCAGGGAGGGGAAGGGACAAGGAGTATTAATGCCCAGACTCCCTTCTCCCTCCCTCATGTGAGTCCCCTTTGTTGAACATACCTGGAAGTCAGAAGGCTAGGAAGCTCAGTAATGTTCCTACAGATCAGACTTTCAGGTACAGAGCAGAGGAAGAAGACCGGGCATACCTGTGGAGAGGCAAGAACTTGGAAGGCATAACTTCCAACTCCCCAGTCCTTCTCACTGCTCCACCACCACCAGTTCGTATTTGGTGGCTAACCTGAGCCCAGGAATTTAAACTTTTAAAGACTATACACATGATCTTGATCTTGAAGCAAGTGCCTTGGACCACTTCAAACATTTCTCCAAGTTGATCATCAGCACTTGAAGTTTATAATATGGCTCCATGGACATAAAATGTCCTGAGATTCTTAATTATATTTATTAATTATGTCTTAATTATTAAGCATGTCAGGAGGCATTGAGCATTTTTAACGCCTGCTTTCTGGAAGTCTGGAATCCGTACTGCAGGTAAAGGCATTTTATTGACTGGTAAACACTTAGAAAATTAAAGTATTGCAGCTGGGATGCCTGGACAGCTGATAAGAGCTAGTATGATAGAATCATCAAGAGGCACAGATAAAGGCAGCTCCTCATAAAGGAAGCAGCCATTATTTAAAGCTTAGCAAAAAATCATCTATCTTTTGGAGGTGAGTCTAGAAATAGCTAAGAGGGGTCAACTGACTTCCCAGACTTGTTCACCTGCCGCCTTCTTCATCAGGAGTCTCTTCAAAGAAGGAGAGGAGCCATGGAAGAGAGAGAAGTCAAGACTTCCCTAATGGCAAGGCAGGTGGTCCACACCTAGATCACTTTGTATCAATTTCACTGACAGATCAGAGTAAGATGAAGAGAGTTCAGTTGACTTCAACAGCAGCACAGATGCAAGCATATTCCCACAGATGTACTTTTTGATAGTACAAAAAGCTCTGTGTTTTTACTTCAGAGTACTTACAAGGAAAAAAACAGAACTGAAATTATACTATGAATTCTGTAAAGAATGCATTTTGAATGTATTTTTATCTTGAATTCACGTAATAACAGTATGATGCATGCCTCTTATGATAAGACAGTTACTAATACATCCAGGAGGCTTCCTTTTTATGTAAATATCACAGTAAGTAGGTGCCTAACATTTTTACATAGAAATAGTACATAAATATATTCATCCTTAAAATGACATAAAACATAAGCATAGTTTTAGGTAAAATGACATCTTTGAAGTGTTTCTAATTTTTCCCACAATAAAATATCAAACCCACTTTCTTTTTAGAAGAGTATCATTAATTGCATCAGCATTTGAAATGATTCTACTACAAGGGGATATGCTTCTACAGACAAAAGAAATAGAGCAGCCCTAGAAACTTCTGAAATCAACAACTTTGAATATGGAACTACAATTAACAGACTATGTCTGATGAACAACCTCTATAAGGTCAGTATAGAGGAAGCAATTACTATTGTCACGAAGCTAAAAAGGATATTTCTGTAAAGTCATCTCTAGAATTCAGTAAGGAATGGAAGTCAATGTTTCCTTGTGGATGCTCTACCATGTCTCCATCTAGAATTGTAGCTAACATTGGCAGAATGGGGGATTAGGTTGACAAATGTAGATACATGTAATATCTATCTAAATATTTTCTAGTTATAAACACAGCTGAAAGGCTACGAAATAAACACATTTCCCACCTTGGCAAATACACATTCATAATATCACAATAGAAAATTGTATATAAGCAATGTCTTTTTTTAAAAAAAAATGCTTTTTTTAGTTGTAGATGGACACAATACCCTTATTTTATTTATTTCTTTTTATGTGGTTCTGAGGATCGAACCTAGTGCTTCACACTTGCTAAACAAGCTTTCCACCATTGAGCCACAACTCCAGCCCAAACCAATGTCTTTTATATAACTAAAAATTGGTAAAACAGCAGATGGCTGAATTTGATTATTTTTGTATGTATTAGAATATTTTGTCAATGAACCAGTGATGATTAGATAAATAATAAGATAAAGATTATAGTTCATACATTATTATAGATAATTGCATAGTTTTTATTTTGTTTTCTTTCCACATAATCAATAATTATGCTATTATAATGATGATATTTACATGATTTTTGTATTATTACATTTATTTATTTTTAATTTATTTTTATTGGCACATTATAATTATCCATAATTGTGTAATTCATCATGCCATATTCACTTATGCACATAACACAATTTGGTAAATCTCATTCCCTAGTACCTTCCCTTTCCCTCCTCTCTTCCCTCTGCCTGATCTGTTTACTCTACTGATCTCCTTTCTACTAATACTCTTACTAGTTTAATTAGTGCATTATAATTATATATATATAAAGAATTAATTGTGGTATATTTGTACCACAATTAATGGACATAGTATAATTTGGTAGATTTAGTTCCCCAATACTTCCCCATGCCTTTCCCTCCCCCCTTCTCTCCATCCACTTCTTCTACTCTATTTTTTCCCTTCTGTTTTCATGATATCCCTATTTTATTCCCTTATGTCTCTCTCTCTAGCTTTCACATATGTGAAAAATCATTTGATCCTTGATTTTCTAAGTGTGGCTTATTTTACTTAATATCATGTTCTCCAGTTCCATCCATTTCCCCAAAACAATACAATTTCATTCTTTATGGCTGAGTGATACTCCATTGTGTGTGTGTGTGTGCGCGCGTATCACAGTTTTAAGCTATTCATCTGTTGATGAACCTCTGGCTGGACCCATAACTTGTCTACTATAAACTGCACTGCTATAAACATGGTTATGCATGTATCATGATAGTGTGCTGATTTTAGTTCCTTTGGATAAATGTCAAAGAGTGGGATAGCTGCGTCATAAAGTGGCTTCATTACTAGTCTCTTAAAAAACCTCCACACTGCTTTTTTTAAGGTAGTTGAACTACTTTGAAGTCCTACTAACCATTTAAAATTGTACCTTTTCTCCACTGGACATCATTGTAGAAAATACTTTCTGTTTTTCTCCATTCAGCACAATGTTGGCTTTGGGTTTGTCATTGATAGCCTTTATAATGTTGATGTAAATTAATTCTATTCCTAGTTTCTTCAATGTGTTTAATATTAATTGGCACAGGATTTTGTTGAAAGCTTTTTCTGCATCTGTTGAGATGATCATGTGATTTTTGTCCTTAATTCTGTTTCTGCAATGAACTTCATTTGTTGACTTTCCTTTATTGAACCATTCTTGAATTCCTGGAATGAAATCAACTTGATCATGGTGTACAATCTTCTTAAAGTGTTTTTTTGAATGTGTATTGCTAATATTTTATTAAGGGTTTTTGTCATGTTCATTGGGGATATTGTTCTGTAGTTTCCTTTCCTCGTTTTATCTTTAACTGGTTTTGGTATCAGGGTGATTCTGGCTTCATAGAATTAATTTGGAAGTGTTCCCTCCCTTTCTATTTCATGAAATAATTTGAGAAGTTTTGATATTAGTTCTTTAAAGGTTTCATATAACTCAGCTGAAAATCTGTTTAGTCCCAGGCTTTATTTTATTGGAAAGCTTTTTATTACTGCTTCGTACTCATTGCTTGATGTTGGTTTGTTTAGGTTTTCTATATCCTCTTGGTTAAATTTAAGTAAGTTATATGTGTCTATAAATTGTCAGTTTCTTCTAGATTTTCTAACTTATTGGAATATAAATTTTCAAAATACTCCCTAATGATCCTCTAGATTTCATAAATGTCTATGTTGATATCTCCTTTTACATCTCTAAATTTGTTAATTTTGGTCTTCTTTCTCTCTCTCTCTTTTTTTTTTTTTTTTTTGGTTAGTTGGCTAAGTGTTTGTCATTCTTGTTTATCTTTTAACCAACTCTTGGGTACATTGACCCTTCGTAAAATTTTTATTCTCTATTAATTTCAGCTCTGATCTTAATTATTTCCTGTCTTCTACAGGTTTTGGCATTTAGTTTGTTCCTATTTTTCTAGGACTTTGAGATTACATTGTTCTAAGGTATTTTTTAATGTAGTGATATTTAAATTTTTTAATGGTCATGTATATTCTCTCATATGTGGAAGATAGAGAGAAAAAAGGAAAAGAGAAATCTCATGAAAATAGAACCAAGACCATGGAGTTGAGGAAGGGGATTAGGGGAAAGGAGGAGAGAAAGAAAGGGGAGACACTGGGAAATAAAATTGATCAATGATGTTATATGCATGTACAAATATATCACAATGAATCCAACTATTATGTATAAGGATAATGTACCAATGAAATTTTCAAAGCTTTTTAATTGTGTCCAAAATTTGAGTGCATTTTCACCCAAAATGGAAAATAATGTAAATGTAAAAGATTGAATAATGTCTCATACACTATTTTTAAAACTATTTTCTTCTATAAGAGTATTGCTAATTAAAATAAAGGAAAATATGAATTAGAATAAATAGATATTAAATTTTTAATCTAATCAATTCAATTTAAATTTCAAGCAAAATTATTTCAACATTTAGTTTTTGAAAATTTTAAACATTTATTTAAGCTTTTTATGTTTTTATTAGTGCATTACAGTTGTACATAATAATCAGGTTCATTTAGACATGTACATAGAGGCATATAACATAATTGACTCATTTCAGTACTCAGTACTTCCCCCTTTTTCTTCCATTTTTCTTCCCCCTGACCTCCTTTCTTTACTCTACTGGTCTTCCTTACATTTCACTTATGTTTTGAGACTTTGATTAAATCTTAATAGATATGATCGTACAAATAAAATCATCTTGTAATTTCTAGCATTCATTGTTCACTTAATTATCATTATAAAGAATTAATTTCATGCTCCTCTTACCTAGACCAGTTGATTAGAGATAGGAAGAATGTGGGAACTGGATGAAAAGTAACACAATAGAAAGTGATGGAGCCCATGATAAACCAGAAAGGCCATGCCTACTCAAAGGAATTTAAATTCAAAGGCAATGGTAAACACTTTGGTGGTCTACCAATCCAAATTTCCTGGCCAAATTGGTCTGGTGACATGTCTGAAACAACTCATCCTATAAGATTGTTGATTGAATTATACAAGCTGTTTTCTCTGATACAAAAATAAACATATTTGAATATTATAGATATCATGCTTACAGGTGATAGGAAAGAACTGCCAATCCTCAGCCCCAGTCCCACAAATCAATTCAGTCCAATTCTAGAGTGTTTTCTTTTATTCAACAGGTCTCAAAAAAAATTCTATTTCCAGAAAAATAAAAGCAGTAGAAATTTTTAAACACTTGGCTTATTTGGCTTTTTATGGGTGTTGTTTCAGGGGCTATTACTTCTTCAACAGCACCATCTCTGAAATTCAGGACTGCTACTATCAAGTGGGAAAAATGCCCAGTTTATGATACAATGTTCCAAACAACTGACCAGGTAAGTAAAGCATCTTTTTAAAATTTCAACCTCTCTGCACTTAATAGTTCAATAGTAGAAGGCACTATTGAACATAATTTATTATTTAGGTTATGGTTCAAATAAAAACAATATTTTCTTTTGACTATTTACCCTTGTTAAGTTTCCTGACCTGGGGAAGACACAGATTTCTAATTTACTTTAAAAATTCTGTCTTCAAGGCTAATCAAGATTTAGCATAGGTCCAATTTCATTTACTGTCAACAAAAATGGTGCTTTTTTTACAGCTGAGGCTTGAATTGTATCTAGTAGTTTTTTTTTTCCTAAGCATGGAAATATCGTCGGTTGGATCTTCAACCTGTGATGAGCATTTTAAATAATCAGGAGGATTTTATCTAGTTTTCCAATATAAACAAAAGCAGAAAGTAAATAATAACTCCCTCAAAAATGAAATGTTTAGTGTATGCTAGGTGCCAAGCTAAGACACGTACTTTAGTAGTTTGTTCCCCAGAATAAACCTATGAAGGCTACAGAATATGTTCACATCCACTTCACTAGAGAACAGCTCAAAGCAGTTAACTAACCTGTCCAAGGTCACGGTCACACAATGATTTAATAGCAGGGCCAACACTTCAGACCATGTTTGCTAGATATCAGGGTTCATTATCCCCATCTTATCGTCATCTTTCCTTTCTTGCTTTCTGGGCATACCTGTGTCTCTAATTTTTTTTTAAACTCAGACAACTTCCCTCTATTAATTCAATTTCTATCTCAGCTCTCTACCCAAGTTATTTTTGATGTAACTTTTAATTCAGATATGATGCTTAAATTAAGTCTATTTATTAAAAACTCAGATTAACTCATCTCTGATAGAGACTACCTTTTAAAATAAGAAAATTAAATATTTTCTACATCATAACATTTAAGCATATTTCATTAGAAATTAACAAGAAATGTAAGCAGGTATAAACATAGAGAATACCTCATAACATTAGTTCATATCTCATACGAAGATCAAGGAATGACTTGAAGATTAATGGAATTAACTTTAAAAAGTGATGAAATTTTCATAAGGTGGAAAGTCTCATAAGATATAAAACAAACTTAAATATGATTTAATGAAATCTTAGAAGGGAAACAGTAGGGTTATTTGAAACTGCTCTTGCTCCATGAAATTCTTTGACAAAGAAATAGGCAGCTGTGCTAAAAGAAAAAAGTTACAGAAGAATGCAAAAATCTACAACCACTGTTAACTTATTTTTACTACATTGTTGACTAATTTTTTTTATTGCATATGACTTTCTGTACTTTGTATCAACCAGTGGTTGACCTTTATTTGAAAAGTAAATAATTATCTACAGAAGTTCTTGATTTAGAGATGACTCTTTGGTGACCACGTCCATGCACGCTGCACTGGATGGATGGACATCTGCTTCATGATTAACCTCTGCTGTGGGCCCAGTTGACCTGGAGACAGAGCAAATGATTAATGAGTCAAGAATTTGTTTGTCCCTCTGTTACTTATACTGTTTGCACCAAAAGAGAATGCTATGGCAACAAGAATATAGAGAAATGATTGAAGGATGATGCTGATTACAACAAAACCATTTTTCAGACAGTACTGAAGCTATGGGGAAATGAATGTGAAACAGAAATTAAGCCTTAAGAAGAAAAACATAGCCATCAAATGAAAGAGAGCAGGCAGCAAGAAGGTTTGGCCTTTAGGAAAAAGAAAATGAAACTTCACAGATGTTAAATAAAATGAGAAGGTGCTGGATAACACAGAGTACATAATAGTAATAGAATCCACAGTTCAAAGAGTTTTGAAGATATCAACTAAAATTAGGCAACTTTTTGATCATATTTTGAACAGGTGTGATTTGCTAACCAAATGTCATAAACCATCACCATCATCTTCCAAAAGCATCTAGTAAATGTGAATTGTGAATGACTGGTTAGGTTCTGTTTTTGTTTTTCTCATTTTTTACTTTTCTTTGTTTTGCAATAATTTTACACTTTTAGTCTTTACCTAGCACAGCAATTCTTACACTTTAAATGAACTTTCACTACTTGTTTTGGTAGGATGACAAAGATCATCATGCATAGAAATATAGAATGGGAAAAATCATCAGAAATGGTTCATAATATGCCATTTAGTAGTTTATTCAAAGAATACATCTTGGCAACATAAACTAATATGTTCATCATCAAGACAACACTGGAGAAAGCAGCTAAAGAATTTAAGTGACTCACAGTAAAGGGAGAGCTTTATTTTTATCTCTGGGAAGCCTGCAAGGAGGAGAATGTGTGAAAGAGAAATAGCCCAGTGTTCCTGAGAAGAGGGTTCTATGCAGGGCCTCAGACAGTTTAAAGACATCCTGTATATATACCAGATAGGTGAAATCCATTGGCTGATTTCTGGAAGCTCTCTGGGAAGATGGTGCTATATAGCAGAGAGTCTTGAACATTTCCAAAGAAACAAGACTAAGATGCCTGAAAATCACATCTCCGGGAGGAGGTTCGGTTGTGGGGGAGGCTTGGGCACTTTCGATTGGATCCATTCTGGGATGCTCGTCTGCTTTGCTAACGTTCCTATTTTCTAGGCATGAAAATTCCAGTTGTGGGGGGAAAGCATTTGAACACACTGTTGGAAAAGTGTAAGAATAATTCAATGTACACTGAAGTTAGGAAATCAGAACAGAAGATTGGGGGTGTAGCTCAGTAGTAGAGTACTTGCCTAGCATGTGTGAGGGCCTGGGTTCAATCTCCAGTAATGGGGAAAAAAATTTAAACAGAAAAGAATATCAAGCAAAGCAAAGGAATCCTATAACCATCAAATGAATTTGATTTCAGCCAAAGGTTACCTACCTGCTCCTTTACCTGGCTATATGACCAAGGCGCTTTGACCACTTTTACTTCAGGGCCTATAGATGCAGTATAAAACAGCACGTGTCTATATATGGTAGAGAAACCTACCAATTAGCCGGACCTATGAATCCACATACACTCCCATTAACAGCTTGAATACCCTACAATCACTATTTGAAGACTGCAGTAGGAACTCACAGAGGACTATGGTGCTCAAATCCACAAGGGACTTTCTGGTAACAGAATAGGGTCAATTAGACAATGCCTGCAAAGATAGGGTTGAGGTTCCCAAGGTCCAGGAAGGAGCCCATGAATGGTCATTTCATCTATGGCAAAATCTCAGCAAGAACTGGGGAAGGAGGGAATGTGGTCTCCAGCTGGGCTGATGTCCAGTAATTGGTCTCTAAGAAGCAACAATTACTTTTCAGGTGTCCTGTCAATGAAGACCTAAATGCATGCGTACTCTAAAAAATTTCCAAGTATTTGTTATCTGCAAATCCATTACTTGCAAATAGCCCATGGCTTTTTGGCCTTAAAATACTGAGATTCACCTCCTTCCTGCTAAATTTCTAAAAAGGGAGGTAAAGGACAGTGGAGCAGAATATGACTAACCCATCAGTCAGTACACTTCTGTGACTATTTCCCCGGACCCTTTGTCCCCTCTCAGTCAGTATTAACTATACAGTCCAATTAAACCTAGCGCTGGTCGTCCACAGGGATTCTTTTCATACAAAAATGCAATTCTCTCCAAGATTCTCAGCATTACCTAATGGCCTGCATAGAATCAGTGTGATGGTCTCTAGCTGGTTCCCAGGGGACAAATTGATCACCATGGCAATAATCAGAGGCTCTCGCCCTATAAAGGGGCAAGGTAAAATCCACAGAGCCGTGGAAGAAGCATATCTGATTATCTCTGAAGGGCTGCCTCCTCGGAGTAGGCTGTGCTGCCGATTAGGCTGTTCCTCCACACGCACGTGGGGCCTGTGCCAAAATGTGGAACGAGGCATATGGTTGGAAACTGAGTGAGGAAAACATGCCAACTTCTGATGCCGCCCAGCTGCCTCTGCGGTGGTGGTCTGGGTCAGCACTCAGAGTAAGACCAGCTCAGCCCCAGGAAAGGGCACTGATATATATTCACAGATGTGGGTAGAAATCGATTAACCATCTCACTAGCAATACTGTATGTGTGTGGGGGGGGAATGCAGGAAGCCTGATTCTATACACATGTTAGAAAAAGCAATGTGAACCCAGACCTAAACCCTACTGTAATTGTGAATTGTTAGGTTTTACAGTATTTTTGTAGAGATTACAACTATGAAAGTGTTAACTATATTTAATTTAAATATTTCATAACTATTAAGGATTAACTTCATTGAATTTAAATATTTCTCCATGATATTGACCCTAAACAAATTGGTGACTTTTGCTTGAGACATCCCCTGAAAGGAATTACTAATTAAAATATAGATCCAGGAGGGAAAGTAAAACCTTTATAAAATAACTTAAATGTCCATGGTGCCAAACAAGACCAAAACTTCAGTTTCCTGCTACTGTGCAAAGGGGGCATGTTTTCACTTAATAAAGCCAGGATCAAATTGCTCCAGGCCATAGTGAATGCATGCATTCTCTTTTCCTATTTTAAGACACCTACATACTTTTATTACTTTGTGTGTGCAAAGGCCTTCAGAACTTGCATTCACAACCATTACTTTCCTTCAGTGACAAGAATAATCTAGGGACAGTTCTCTATTGATAACCAAGGCAGAGAAATATTTTCTAAGCCTTCATAGCAAGTTCCCACCCTTGTAAGGTCAGAGGTTGACGCACAGCCCCATAAGACAAGAAAGACGTGGGCCAACAGACCACTTCTCAGAGGGGCTCCAGGCAATCAGGTCTGGGTAGAGAGATGGTC
>CM053410.1:24312324-24366836 GCA_028644305.1 Xerus rutilus | reverse complement strand
GTCTTTCTGTCATAGCAGTGAAAAGGTGGACTAAAACAGAAAGAACAACCATGAAAACCTGAAATGGCATTTCTAAGGGGTTGATCAAATACTGCTTCATTCAACTTCATTATCAATAATTTGGATGAAGAGAGACCTAGGAAGCATGCTTGCCTTACTTAGGAAGATGCAGACCTAAGGATATGCAGATGATACAAGATCTAGAAGGAATAGATGCCCCTGAAATGGGTAATAACCAAGCTACAAGTTGGAATGCAAACCAAAACCAAATAACATCATGGAATGGATGGAAGCATGTGTAAAAAGGTGAAAAAAAAATCAGAATGCTTTCAGTAGTATGGCATTGATACAAATTTATTTAAGCTAACAACAAGACATTGTTATTTCAATAGTCTTACTGTTATTCTTATTTTTTCTAGTTTTTGAAATGAAATAATTCTACACTATTCAATGCAGGTTAAACCACTCTGTTTTTTTTTTTTTTTTAACAAATTGATTTCTGAGCATGGCATTTTGAGAAGAGACATCTTCAAATTACCAGGAAGCCAAAAATGGATTTCAAGGATGATGAGGAACCTAGAAAACTACTATGCTTAGCTTGGAAGAAAAAAGATTTGTCTTTCTTCAAATAATAGATTGTGTGTAGACCTATTCTGTTGGTACTAGGTAAGACCATGATATGTAAGTTGTAAGGAGGCTTATTAAGTTAAATATAAGAAAAGACAGTGAAATGAACAGCTAAGTATCTCCAGAAATGTAACTGAGAATCCAGAATGAAAGTGAGCTGCCCATTGAGAAGGTAATCAAGCGCAGACTGAAGGATGGCCGCCAGAAATGCTGCGAAATAGATTGTGCTGAGAGTGTGGAGTGGAGAGGACAGATCTGAGAAGCTTTCAGTGCCTTAAAAAGGTTTCTACAATTCGTCTTATGCTAGCAAAATCTGGTTTCAGGCAGCAAGTTGAAGCAGAAGAGTGAGCAGAAAGCAACTAGAAACCGAAAGAAACAAAGGAGAATGTAGACATTCAATAAATATGCATAGAGCCCTGGCTAAGCGCCAGATTCTATTCTGCAGACAGAGTGGGGCGGGGGGGGGGGGTTCTACCCAAATCCCCACCCTCAGAGAACTTATATTCTGTAAGGGGACCATTATGAGAGGCAACTTTCCCCTGCTATAGGAACACAAAATAAAAAAGGGATGTGGGGAAGGAAATGGAAGCTTAATTGTGCCAAGAAGGACTTTTTACAATGAACATGTTTCAGCCCAAATAAATCCCAAGACTATTTATCAGTGAAATATATTCTGCATTATGATTTCCCTGGCTTCTTCGAAGCACTGCAGTCTGCTCATTCAAGAGAGGGCAGCACCTTTGAGCTCCACCCCCTGTTAAACATCCCCCAATGACCATCTAACTCCATAGATATTGACCACTTTCCAGGGTCACCACTTACCAGATGTTTCATCCATCAGACAAACAAGTGCCCTTTGACATATTGATCATTTCATCTTTCTTGTCTTTTAGCCAGAACCTCCTTTCCAATTAATGTATCATGGGTTCTATCCATACATCTGTGATGTACCCACAATCATACCCTCTACCTCAATTACATATTCAGCTGTCTGATTCTGGCAGCTGCTGTTTCCAATCTCAGCTTAAATGATCTTGAACCCCGCTTCTGTTGGCCTTGCTTTAGGAGAAACGTGACATTCTTGCCAAGTCCCAATTCTAGTATTGTTTTCTAAGTCTTCATTCCCCTTGTGCATATTTGGCAGTGAATGGCCGTAGCTCTAAGAGTCTTAAACAATCAGGTAATGGCCCACTTTCTCTCTGCTTCTTTGTCTGGTTTCTGCTGAATTCTGCTCACCTCTGGGAACGGAGCTACTGGACTCTGGAGGGGTGTTTGCGTTAATAACCTCAGCAAGTACGCTACGCATTGATCTTTAGTTTCTTAGTACACTCATATTTCTCTCCCTGGAATTAGATGCTCAGCTATCTGCCAGGGGACCTCTTCCCAGACACTCTCTGATTTGAGCTAGCCGAGGACTCCTCATCAGGCCGTGAGGGAAGACGAACAACCACATAGCTCATATGGTACTTCCCTCCTGGTGAAGGTCGCTGCATTTTGCCAACCCGTCAAACCAATACCTCAATCACAGAAGATTAATATCACCTTGCTTCCATCCTTGAAGGGAAAAAATTGCTACTGTGATTCTCTCCTTCGTAAAGGCTTCTATACGGTAAGTGGCTGGGATTACATTATACAATCACTTCATCTATCTGTTTGAAAGCCTGTCACCCCTGTGCTGCGTTTGCCAATTTGTCCCTTTTGCAGAGGGGGTCAATACTGCGAGAAGTGGGAAAGGGAGCATGATGATGCTGGGTAATATAATTCTAAATACCATCAAGCCCATAAAATGGGGGAGTAAGCGATAAATAATTTATATTTATCAGAATGACTGAATCTTATTACAAGTTCAGCAATATGATATCCTCCCTCACAGCACAGACGTGGATGGGGAAAAGGATCAGAATTTCAATAGTTTGCTAGAGTTGGATTGAATTCCTGTTTAAAGACCTATCAACTTGATGTGAACCTAGGGGGCTTTGTTTTCAGCAGTCTCCAGGAAAAGAAAAGGTGCTAGCCTTCTACAAAGAGGGTCAGGGAGGGAAAAGAAGAAATCCGATACCACAAGATAATTGGAAAAAGAAGATAAAATATAGCAATAAGTAATACGACTAAAATGTCATTGATATTCCCCTTCTTTTCTCCATTCCAACTCCACTCACGTGAACCAAGCAATCCATTCATTCCTTTTGTCTTAACTCATTTCTTCATTCGCTCACTCACTCATTCACTGTCTTAAACACCTGCAATATGAAAGATACAGTACAAGGAGTTATGGAAGATACAACAGTGAAGAAGAATCCAATTTCCACCTTCAAGTAGCTTCCATTCAAATACTGCACTTAATCTGGAGTAACCCCAGAGAAGCAGAACTCCAACTTAATAAAGGACATGTGAGCTAATAGCGTTTCAAGTGAAACACTAATAAATTATCATTTTTAATCCTCCTATTTTGATGGTATGTGCCTAAATCAGAACTGGTCCCATGCAAAACGTTGTCCTCTGCAACCAGGTCCTTGGTTTGAAATTCAAAAGTTCAAATACACTTTCATTTCTTCTTATCAGAGTAAAGATTATTAACGTAGAGCCAATGAACAAGTAGACTTTGTTTTACATCTGTTTTTGCCAAGAGGAAAAACAACCAATGATTAGCGGCATACCTATCTGAAAACAAACTAATCTCTACACATGATCAAAACTCCAGATTGCTTGTCTTTGGCAGGATTTATCTCATACACAGAGTAAGGTACTATGTGTTTGGGATTTTTGTTTTTGTTTCTTTCTTTTCTTTTTTTAAAAGAAATACCTGACAATGTGCCCAATTAAAAGAAACAACTCCTTTTATTTATCTTTTCTTTTCTGTTTAAGGGTCAGTGATCAGCTTTTAGTAGAAAGAGTGAGTCAGCTCTGTAAGCACTGTCCGGGCATGTGGCTGTGTTTTCTTCTGGGACAGGTGCCCAGAATTTATCTTCTAGTCCAAAAAAAAAAAAAAGTTATTAAATAAACATTAAACTTTTTGCAATGTTTCTCTGTGTTCCTTTTGTAAATTCCACTTAAGAGATGACCAAGGTGGGAAAACTGAGGAATACAGCTGAGCGCTCTAGCAACCACTGTTGAGTGGCAGTGAGCAGAGATGCTGGGCTGCTCCTCCTGTCTTCTAGCTGTGACATTGAAGACTTCAGGTACATGTCCCTCTGTTCCTGGAAAAAGGAAGCACTCCTTTACCAATACCATGACTTACAAATGTATCTATTTCTCCTCTACACACACCTTATTATGTTCTCTCAAAAGGCCTGCTTTAAAAACTTACATTAAATCAGCAAGCCAATTAGCAAATTTCTCTAAATTTCCCAAACACACTAAATTTTGTGCCTCTGAGTTTATTCTTGCAACAATCGCTCTACTTGGAAAGGCCTTTTCTTCCCCACGGTTTTTCTGCCTTCTAAACACCACATTGTCTTCCAAAACCCAATTCAGAAACCCTGTCTTCATGCTCCTTCCAAGAGGCCAGTCCACTCAGGAGAGCTAGCTCTCTGCCCCACCCTGCCTGGTTTTCATGACCTAGTGACAAGTTATTGTAAACTTAGTGACTTATGACAATACACTTTATAACAGTTCTGGAGACCCAAAGTCCTAAAATCAAGGTGTCAGCAGGACTGTGTTCCTTCTAGAGGGTGTAGGAGATAATGTGCTCCCTGCATTTCCCACCTCCTAGAGGCTGCCTACATTTCCTGGCTCCTGGTCCCTTCCTCAGATCACTCTGATCTCTGCTTCCCAGTTACATCTCCCTCTTTGTCACTGACTCTCTCGCCTCCGTTTTCACCTTATTAGGACCTTTCTGAGTACAGTGGCCCCACCCCGAGGAGCCAGGATATAATCTCTCCATCTTGAGATCCTTAACTTCATCGCCTCTCTGAAGTCCCTTTTGTCATTTAAAGTAATAAATTGACAGGTCTGGGGATTAGGACATGGACCTCATTGGGTGGTCATTATTCTGTATACCACACTTCTTGTGAGCCCCACTGTCCTGACACAAATGTCCATGTTAAAAGTCTAGCACTCAAGCATATTTTATTTGCTGAAGTCATCTTAACAAGCTATTATCCCCCAGAGAGTGGTATCTTGGGACTTCAAATTATTTCTCTAGTGCCTAGAATTTTGCTTGTTATCTAACAGATGTTCCATAAATTAAATGTGAATGTTTATAGGCAAGAAAGAAAGAGCTGGGATAATTTAACTATAAGGCTATTTGACAAGAAAATATAATCAACAAATTTTTCCATCTACACAGATGCCAAAACAAATGATTAAGGAAATGAAATTGAATTAATCCTCTTGGCATACTGATTCATAGATAAACATGAAACAACAAAATTCAACTGGTCTAGGTGAGGTATCAGCAAACTCTAGCCCACAGCTGCTTGTTTTTGTAAATAAAGTTTTGTTGCAATACAACTGTGTCTATTTGTTTACATATTAGCCATGGGTGTTATAATGGTAAAGTGGAGTGGTTGCAATAGAAATTGTATGCCCTAAAGGCCTGAAGTATTTACCACCTGGCCCTTTACATGAATTGTTTGCTGATAATCTGGCTAGATAATTGGAAAGGCTAAATCATAATTTTGTTCCAGATAGGTTGTATTAACCATTATGAAAGCAGAATTCACATATTCAACTATCATGGCTGTGGAATATATGTCTATTTAGTTTGGCTGTCTTTTACCTGCTAGATTACTGAGCTGATACAATATTCTGATCCTGGGTCATGAAATTCTTAAGTTTCTCCATTCATTTATTTAAAATATTTTAATGGTTAGGATAACAGCAGTTATTCCAATTGCTTAAGCAATGATCAAACTTCAAATTTCTTGCCAGGCACAATGGCACATGCTTATAATCCTAGCCACTCAAGAGGCTGAGGCAGGAGAATCACAAGCTCAGAGCCAGCCTCAGCAACTTAGCGAGGCCCTGAGCAACATAACTTGTCTCAAAATAAAAAATAAAAATGTCTGGAGGCTCAGTGGTTAAGGTTCTTGGGTTCAGTCCCTGGTGCCAAAGATTTTTTTTCTAACTCTTCTATTATGACCAGGATTAAATTGCCATATCAGTACTTAAGAGTGATGCTCTTAGAAAATTATTTCAGCATTCAGGGTGCATTACTTCTGCTTTCTGCTTGCCTCTTTTGAGGATCTTTAGAGGCACCGGAGAGAAATAGTCACTTCTCTTTGTTTGTAAGAGGAAGTCAAATGAAAATGAGAAGAAAAGTCAAGTAATCAAATGAAAATGAGAAAAATCAAGTAGACTTTTAAAAGACTAAAATATTTCCCTTTAATAAGAATGGCTTCACAGTTTTTTTTAAAGCTACAACTATCAGTATTTGTGCAAAATCATAACTTTTAGTATATGTAAACTGAAGGAAAATATTGATAAGTCATTTTCGCCTTATCACTTTGTTTGTTTGTTTTGGTACTGGGGATTGCACTCAGGGGCACTCATCACTGAGCCACATGCCCAGCCCTACTTTGTGTTTTTTTAAATGTAGAGACAGAGTCTCACTGAGTTGCTTAGCTCCTCGCCGTTGCTGAGGCTGGCTTTGTACTCGCGATTCTCCTGTCTCAGCCTCCCTAAGTGCTGGGATTACAGGCTTGTGCCACCACACCTGGCCTTGACCTTATCACTTTAAATACTACTTCTTGTGTTAGCTTTTTGTCACTGTGAGAAATACCTTAGAAAAACAACCAAAAGGAGGAAAGATTTATTGTGGCTCATGGTTTCAGAGGTTTTAGTTCATGGTAAGCTCCATTGTGTTGGGCTTAAGGCAAGAAAATCATGGTGGAAGTGCAGGGGAGAGCATAGCTATTCACCTCATGGCAGCTGGGAAGGAGAAAGAGAAAGAGAGACAGAGACAAAGAGAAAAGGGCCAGGAATAAGAAATACCCTTCCCAGTAATGCCCTGGGGCCTTATTTCCACCAAGCATGTGGACTCCAGTTCCCATCACCTCCCAGTAGTTTATTCAGCCATCAATGGATTAATTCAGTGGCAAGGTCAGAGACTTCCCGATCCAATCACTTCCCAAAAGTCCCACGTCTGAACATTGTTCCATTGGGACCCAAGACTTCGACAGGAGACTTTATGGAACATTTTAAAGCCAAACCACAGCACCTCTTTAGTTTAAAAAATGTAAGATTGAGCATCAGACCTCACTATATGAAATTTCTAATTCTTAACCCAGTTTCTAATTCTCTGACAATGAAATTAAGAGTTTTGAATCATAATTCCAACTTGGCTGCTTCACTTGTCCTGTGAACTAAAACAAGTCACATTAATTTCTATGGCCTCAATTTCCCCACATGTAAGCCGATTATAGCAGTATCTTCTCCATCTAATTCACAGCAAGCGGTAACGAAAGAAGGAAATGTTTGTGAATTTGCAAAATAAAGACCCAAGTAGAGGGTATTATTATTATATGATTATAGTCTTAACATCTTCCCAAATGGTCTATGGTTGTTCAAACTGTGAGGGTCATAAAGATATAAAATAATGTCCCATAGTTGATTGTGAAATTCTCCTTGTGAATTTTGTAGTTTGGGTTTTATTTTGATGTAATAAACGAGCATAATTAACTTTTATGGTGTGCATTATTTGTGAGAATGTTTTAACGCCTTAAGTACAGCCATATATCTCAGCATTACACAAGGATTACCAAACTGAGAAGACCTATCTTTAAAAATGGGATGATTTCATTTGGAGGTTTGAGTCTGGTTTTATTGCTGAGATTAATAAAATGTTGCTGTTTAAAATGATACTGTTTTCTTTCTAGCACTTCATATTTTCGCTTGGTTAAAGAAACAGCAGTAACATGATTAGATGTCAGTAATTAAATATCTCTGCAGAACAGTATCTTAATAGCATATATTTAGAACACAGCCATACCAAAAACATTCAATTACATGGATACAGCTTTAATATTTAACAGCTTGTTTCTTAACTTCCAACCTTCTGGTGAGGCGATGTTGACTATAGATGAAGGAAAGCAAGCAGCTTAGTGTCAAATTAAGAAAAGTGGAATATATTATAATGGTACTTTTTATGTTTTGCTACTCTCATATGCAGCTAAGCATAATGTTTTTATTTAATATATCTAACTATCAATTCATCTTTCTTATTTTTAGCAATAGAAGCTTTCAATTTTCTCTAAGCAAAATGAAGGTTTATCCAGGGTCCAAAAATCAAGACAAAACAAAAAGACCATTCATTTCTTGAGAGCATCATGATGAAACAAACACATATAAAAAGCAATAGACATCATCTCAGGGCCCAGTAAAATTCTCTGGAAATAAAATGTTGGAACCACTGGAAAGTCAGCTCAGGAAGTGGGAAAGGAAGCAACCTTAGCTCTGTCTTAGTGATGGGAAGAGGTAGGAAGCCAGAATCCAGTCAGGAGACTGTGTTCCTCTATGACATAAAGTAAGTGTGAGTTTGTAAATAAATGAAATGATCCCTAATTCATGTGTATTTTGTTTTTTTAAAAAATGGAAAATTTGGATTTTGATTCCTGATTCATCACTCTTTACAAAAATCTTTGGTCTCTGCTTATGGAAGTCAGGACACAGTTCTTTTTACTAAGAAAATAAAGAGGTATCCACTTGCTGTAGCTGGGAGTGTAATGATCTCTGACAAGCCATGAGGGTAGAGGTGTAGCTCCTACAATTTCTAGGAAAATAATGAGGATTGTTCATGGAGCAAGATGTTCATCAAATACGAATTCATTTCTCTGGCGGTGGAAGAACGAACCCATCTGTCAGATACAGCACATATCACTGAGTCTGATATAAGGGCACAAAGTCAAGAGCTACCACTTGTTCACTGGGCAACCCTGGGCAAGTTGCTAACTAACTATCCAAATTGCAGTCTATTACTTCTGAAAGAGAGCTAATCATGGTTCCTACTTACTAGAAATGCCAGAATGTTTAAGCCTGGTGGCCAATTAGTGCTCAGTAAATGTTTGAAGAACGAAGGTGAAACATTGCTAAAGAAAAATCATAAAAAGGAGAGATTGTCTATGGAGAGAGAGAGGGCTTGTTTGTATTACAGCAAATCTGTTTTTGTGGAGAAGTGGAAAGGAAGGAAATATGCAGAGAGATGACTTGTACAGTAGGTGCCCAGGAGAGTAAAATGAGATAATACCTCACTGGCAGGTTGTGACTCCCTCATATCAATTACAGTTCCTGGGGTTACTCAGAAATGAGAAGGTTTTGACTTAAGTGCAATGTACTTCCTCTGGATCTTTCAATCCTTAAAATATTGTTCATGGCATCTGGCCTTTGAACTTCATTGTGATGATAATGACGACGGATGCTGATCTGGAGCAGCGCACATGCATTACACAGAAACAATTGTGTTCCACCCTCATTACTGTGTTAATGGGCACTTGAGAATATTCATTGAAGAGCTGCTACACTGATGATCTTGTAGCTATTCTGCATCATTCTCTGGCGCATCAAGCACCTTGTACATAGGTAGGGGAGGCCCAAGGGGAGCTTGCATTACTTCCATCAAATAAGAACACAAGGCCCCAAGAAAGATGTCACTAAACGACTCTGCTTTGTGCAAACAGAATTGGAAGGAAAATGAGCCACGCAGCCAAGGACAGCTCCCCTCTGTTCCTTGGCTGTATTCTATATCCAAGATCATAATCAATATTCCTTAGCAGTGAATGGCCTATCGATAGCTGAAAAAACTTATTTCTGATTTGTGTTTCAAGAACCTCCAGAGCAGGAGATTTTGATCAAGCAAAGCAGTAAACATTCTCTGTACTGTGGGGCTGAAAGAACACAAACACTGTTCTCGTTCAATCTGTTAAACAGGGGAAAAAAGTAAAGCCTGCCGTCGAAGCAATATTTCTATGAAATCCTCCCTGATCATTTCCACCAGGGTCTGCTCAACTTAAAAGCCACACTGTTTAAAAAGAAAGAAGAACGAATATTGCTGTGAATACTGCCAACAAGAAAAGGGAAATAAATGCACAGGAGAATAAGTCAGAGAGATAGCATTAAAATGCCTTTTCATATTCAACATAGAAGAAACCTTATCTTCCAAAAAAGAAAAAAAAACATCAGATGAATATACACGCTGCTAATACTTGGCTAGAGCTGAGATTCCATCTTGGAGGGAAAAGGGAATGATTTCAATGTGGTGTTTTGAAAAGAAACCTACAGGGAGTGAAGGGTAAGTGTCCTCACTTGAAGATTGGATGGTGTGATACCACATTCTGAGACGTCGTCTCTTGTCAGGAGCCGTCACAATATCCCAGATTTTTATGAGATTCAACACAAACAGAAGGGGGGATTGCAAAGAAAACACTTTTTTAAACTTATGGTTTAAAAACAACGCATAGAGTCAAGATGTTGCCTCCATCACAAAGGAGATCTATTTCAAGTTAGTAGCTACTTCAAGGTCCTTGGGGTCAAAGTATTGTGGATAGATAAATTGCTACAGACTTTTCACCTATGTCTTAATGGTAAATCAGCTATCAACCCATCAGAAATGAACAAGATGGAAATTGCTGTATTCATTTTGAAGTGATTTAAATCCAACTTCTTGAGAGAATAATTAAATGAAGATAACTGATCCCAAAGATAAAATTCAGTGCAGTGAAATGAACCGCATAGGAGCAACATTCTCTCACAGGGATACTTTTGAATGACCCCTTGCCCAGAGTTTCTCAACCTTGACATAATTGATATTTGGGGCTGAATAATTCTGTGTCACAGAGGCTGTGCTGTGTATGTAGAGTGTCTGGGAGCATTTGGGCCTCTTAATCCCTACAACCCAATGGTCTCTAGAACTGAGCAGGATGTTCCTGGGGGTGGAAAGATGCAAAATCACCCCCAGTTTGGAACTATCACCTGAGACCCCACCCTCTCCTCATTGTCCTGCCATCCACTCAGACTCTCTGCAACATGTGGCTGACACCACCACCAACTACTCAAATATCTTGGGACTCACCTCCAAATGACCCAAACCAGCCTACCCTTAGCTAGTCACCCTAAGCATTATTTTCTCTAAGATGGTCCTAGTACAGACCATTTCTGTTTTCCTGGGCACTTGGCTGGCAGCTCCATTACTATGATCTGAATGTCTATGTCCCCCAGAATTCACATGCGGAAACCTAATTCCCAAGGAGATTGTATTAGGACATGAGGCCTTTGAGAGGTGATCAGGTATGAGAGAGAAGCTCTCATGAATGGAGTTAGTGCCCTTAAGAAGGAACCCCCCAAGAGCTCCCTACCTCTTCTGCCATGTGAGAAGAGATGGCATCATTTATGAAGCAGGAAGTATACCCCATCAGACACCAAATCTATTGTCACTTTGATCTTGGATTTCCATCCTCTGTAACAGTGAGACATATATTTTCATTGGTTTATAAGACACTGAGTCTACAGTAGGTTGTTCTAGCCACCAGAACAGATTAAGACATACAGCAAACTCTTTTCAGATTTCTACTATAGGTTGTGGCCTATCAAGAGGGAAAGAACACGTATGGCAAAGTTGGCAGGCCCTGGTTCAAATCCTGCTTCTGCCATTTAGAAGCCAGTAGATTTGGAGGCAAGTATTTTCCTTTTTGAGTCTTCTTGTATGAAAAAGAAAAAAGAAGGAGGAGAAAAGGAAGTAGAAAGAAAATAGAATAATTATTATCACCCTATGAAGCTGTTGCTAATTCAATGATATCATATGTAAAGTCCCTACCAGAGTCTGGAAGTCTTTACTGGTTTCATGAGAAATTAAAAATTCATGGCTTACAATTTAAGGGTAATGTGTTAGTCAGCTTCCCATCACTTTGACAAAACATCTAAGAGAAATCAACTCCAAGGAGGAAAGATGTATTTTTTCTCCCAGTTGGAAGTTTCATGCATGATTAGAGATCTATGCTTTAGATCTATGCTTTTAGATCTATGGGGAGGCAGAATGTCATGATAGAAGTGCATGGAGCGGGAGAGCTCTTCAGCTCATGGCAGCTGGGAAACAGAGAGAATGGGAAAGAGAGAGAGTGAGAGAGAGAAGAGATAAAGAGAGAGAGAGAGAGGCTAAGGTCAAAATGTACCCTTCAAGGACCCACCTTAGTGACTTACTCTTTCCAACTAGGCTCCACCCCCTCAAGTGTCTACCACCTCTCCATACCCCTTTTGATATGAATTCATCAAACAATCAAGGCATTTATGGGGTGAGGGCCCCCTAATCACTTCCAAAAGCCCCACCTCTGTTGCATTGGAGACCAAGCCTTCAATGCATGAGTTTGGGGGGTCCTTTCAGATCCAAACAATAACAGGTAGCCGGAAGGATCCATTTGGAGCTGAAAGAGTATTTACTAAACTAAGGATAAGAATCAAAATCAGCCATACTGAGAAGGAAAATATCAGGAAAGATGGGCAGGAACACAGGTGAGCCCAGATCACCTGTTTATTTTACAAGCAGCTTAGTATTTACTATGGTCAGGGCCAGAAAATGCCAAACTATAGATGTACAAAAATGGAAGTAAAAATAGCTGGTGTCTACTAGGTGTGCCTAAAATAGAAATAAATCAAGCAGTAGATTAGAGTTCAATCCTTTTTTACTTCACTGTATTTCCCTGGCCAACTATTTTTACCTCATTGATTTTCTTACTCATTTATAAGTGGTCACCTGTTTGTAAAATATCTCCCCATTTCCTTTAGATTAATTTTTTTTCCACTTAGTGTTTCTCCTAATGGTTCATTGCTTCAGAATAAAAATATATTATTGGTTAAAGTGTGGCATTTCCTTAGCAATTATTTTTCTAATACATGAAAAAGAAAAACTGTCCGAAAATGTTTTATTACACGTAAGTCATTTTACTCTACGTCTTAAAAGGAAAGTGTTAAAAATACAACTAGCTTAAGGAATTAGAGTTCAAAAAAAAATAACAGAAAATGCATTGCATTGCTAAATTTATTTGTAAATTGGATTTATTTGTGTCTTGAATAGCACACTAATGATAATTGGGTAAGCTTTGAAGATAAATGCATTTACAATCTGCCCTTTAAATCCAATATTATTAGAAAATTCCATTGTTGCTTAAGAAGGACTTGAGATGGAAGGCCAACATAACCTTTTCCTGTAACAACAGTCAGAAAAGAAATATTGTATAGCGCCAAAATTATAAAGCAGAAGCTGACAATTGCATTTTTCTATCACCTCGCATTCCTAATAGCCCCATACAATCACTATTAGACCAAGTCTCAGTGAGGAGTGTTGGGAAAATTAGAACAGACAGGCATCGCTTTAAGGCACTTGGTACAATTTAGTTTGACTTAATAGGGTCTTTCTCTGGGAGCCTGAATGGAAGCATAAGCAGGTTCCGCCAAAATTTCCAGATCTTATTTGCATTAGAAATGTCAGCTGCTTCCGATCACGTTGACCACAGAGTCCTTTAATTTGCCTTGTACAAAAAAATTGGGCTCTTACATGACATTATCTCATTTCTCTGCTCACTAAAGTGTTTCTCTGCTTTTGTTGCAGTTTAAATAAATGTGCATCTGGCAATTACTCACGGAATTCTGTGCTTCCTCCCGTTAGTATTCTGTACACATACATATCTACAGCCTCTCCCTCCAGTTGCTCTGTGGATCTTTTACCATATCCATTTTTAGGTGTCATGTATGTTATCTCTGCTACATCTAGTTTTATCACTCTATTTTCAAACATCCACAAAAGAGACCTTGCCCCTATAAAAATTACAAATAGAGTCGACTTATTTTTCATCGTATTAGAAGAGAAATCCTATAAATTTTTATTATCAAATGTCATCTCTGCTTTAAATGTTTAGAATTACAATGAATTTCACTTTTATTGCATTGTCTATTTCATTTTTGAAAACAGATTAGGACACATGTACAAACTGTGAAGCTTCCCATAGCAACAAGACATAAGAAAGAATACGACTTTCTTCTGCATTTTCTCAGATAAATGGCTGTGAGTTACTTCGATTCTTGCTTTTTAAATGTATTCCCATATCATTCATAAGTAGGACAAACCCCAGAGTTTGTCATGTGTCTCAAAACCAATTGAGTAAATTATTTATGTTTTCTAACTATATTTTTTAACACAATGAGTGGTAGTTACTGAATTTCAAGGAAGTAAAATTCTTTTTCTATGTATTCCCATGAGATAGGAGATTCTTTTCTTTTTCTAGAATTTGGGAGATAAAGAAGTTAGATATGTGATTAAGGAATCTGAACACACAGACACATACAGGCATACACACAGCTAGCTATATACATGACCCTAGAATATGAACCATGGAGGGCATTTGGTAAGGTGGTAAAGAAGGAAGTGAGGTAATGTGTTTGTATGTTGGAAAACCTGCTGGCGAAATCCTTAAAATGGGGGGAAATTCACAAGGTCTAAAATCTCAGAGATCACTGCTCTTTGTCTGCCTCAGTAGATATTTTATCTCCTGTGAATTAGAAGGCAGTTAAGCTGCAGTAAGGGCATCATAAACATTTAGGATCATATTTCCTAAGGCCTCAAAACCTACCAATCCACTGGCAGGAGACTCTTAGGTTCAGCGGTGCAGCCAGGAAATCTAGACTCAATATTTGAACCCCCTGGTGTTCTTTTGAAGCATAGTTATTGCAAGGTAGGGCCTGCATGATGAAATTTTTAAATGAATAATGATGGAGGAGATGAGGAAGAGTAAGGCCTAGTTTTCAATATTTATGAATAAACAATTCATTTTATTCTAATGTAGGAACTAATAATAGTTCTAAAGGGTGATGCTATAGAGATCTGGCACAAAATTTCTGTTTGCACAGTGCATAGCCATAACTCAATCCTTGTTGATACAATTCTGGTTTACTTTAGCAAAGGTACTCGTTACATATTTGTTGATGTTCTCTTACCTTGTGTTGTTGATGCTGTTTTATTTTTTTACATGAGGAACCACCGATGTAAGAGATTCTGTTTCATATGTCCTGTGAAATGTCTATTTACTTAAATATGGAAGTTGGTAAAGAAAAAGAGAAGGAGCAAAGAAACATATGCCATAGAAGAGAGAAATTCATTATTTATCAAGACTGGCATGTTTGGATTTATTTTTGTTTTTATTAAAAAACTGAACGAATCTAAATGAGTATTTGTAACATGTATAGAGGGTACAACAAATTCTGATGATGATGTGCCCATCAGCTAGGATAAGAGTGCTTTTGGTACCTTTGGAAGTAAAGCATGCCACCTTTTGGTACATAGAGAGGTGTGACATCATATGTCATTGCATGACATCATACCACTCTTCCATAGAGGAAAGCACTGCCCTGAATTTTGGGTTGTCATTGCCTTGAGTTTGCTTGTCCTTTGGCACAGATGTTGAATGTTTCCAGTTAATATAAATAAAGTCACTATTTGAATTCTTCTGCAACTTTTTTTTCACATGATAGTATTTCCTGAGATGCATCCAACTTGATGTATGTGTCTGTGTTTTTATTGTTTATCACTGCTACGTAGTATTTTTACATTTTTTATTTTAAAGAGAACATAAAAAAGGAATTTAGATGTAAAACAGCATATATCTTAACTATTTGTCATTCAAGAGAATTTCTACCTTCATTTCCATTTTAGGTTGACTCAATTTTACTTCCTCTGAAGAAAAAAAAATGATCAATTGAATATTAGTACTCAAATGAAATTTACAGAGAGTTTTTCTCAGTTGTCTTACCTTGAGTACAAGATAACTAATGCTCAGGTAAATTGAGAGATTCAGCCCAGGTTACAAAAGAAATATGCTTTTGGAAATCTAGCCGTGGCTATAGGCTAGGCACATTTCAGATTGCTTCAAAAGAAAGAAAAATGTTATGGTTTCCATATGAGGAGTCCCCCAAAAACTCTTGTGTGAGATAATGCAAGAAAGTTTTAGGGTGAAATAAATGGATTATGAGAACCCTAACCTAATCCATGTGTTAATTCTGTTAGGGATTAACTGAGTGGTAATTGTATGCAGGTGGGGTGTGGCTGGAGGTGGTGGATCCCTGGATGTGTGCCTTTGGGTATATATCTTGAACTTATTGAGCACAGCGCTTGCTGGCTCACTCTCTCTCTCTCTGTCCTTCCTGGTGCCATATCCCCAGCTGCTTTCCTTTGCCACACACTTCCACCATGATGTTCTGTCTCATCTATCAGGCCCTAAGGAATGGAGTCACCATCTATGGACAGAAACCTCTGAAACCATGAGCCTCCTCACCTTTTCTCCTCTAATTGTTCTTGTTTGGTCCTTTGGTCACAGAAGTGAAAAAGGTGACTAAAATTAATAGCTTATTCCCTGTCACACATTTGTGACTCCTTTTTTCTTTTTTCAGGAATAATTCACTGAGAAGCAAAAGAGGGGTGTGTGTGGACTCACTTCAAAGTGACACAAATCCCAATATTTAGAAAAAGACACAGAAGACTTTATTGCATAGTGCATTTTTATGTTCTTAGCTAGTTGTTTCATTCTCTGCCATCTAAAAAGTTGGCTTTTGTGGATTGAAAAATTTGTTTCCCCACTAAAACCAGAAAAAACTAGTGGTGAAAGTAAGTAAAAGAAAAAAAAAAGAAGGGCTGGGATTGTAGCTCTACCACTTGTAGCTCAAGTGGTAGAGCGCTTGCCTCGCATGCGTGAGGCACTGGGTTCGATCCTCAGCACCACATACAAATAAATAAAATAAAGATATTGTGTCCATCTACAACCAAAAAATAATTTTAAAAAAAAAAAGAAGAAAGCAGTGGCTTTCAAATTTAACTATGCGTAAGAATCTCCTGGAACTTCAGAACTGGGGGCCCCACCTTCAGAAATATTGGTTCAGAGGGATGGTGGGAGAATCTAGTAGTCCGTACTCTGAACAACCACCCAGATAACAGATGCAAGTTATCAAGTAACCTCATGGGGGAAATGTATAAAAGAAATGAGCGTAGGCATTGAGTTGCAAAACCAGTTACCATGACTATTCCCGGATGCCTAAAATAGAAATTCTTTAGAATTATTTTATTTGTTTTAATTAGTTATACATGACAATAGAATGCATTTCTCATTCTTTTAGTTGTACATGATGTAGAATCACACTGGTTATATGTGTACATAGGGTAATAATGTATGATTCATTCTACTATCCCTTCTACCCTCAGACCCCCTCCCCTCCCTTTACACCCCTCTACCTAATCTAAAGTAACTCTATTCTTCCCTAGCCCCCTCCCCATTGTGAATTAGCATCCACATATCAGAGAAAACATTTGGCTTTTGGTTTTTTGGGATTGGCTTATTTTGCTTATCATGATATTCTACAGCTTCATCCATTTACCAGCAAATATCATAATTTTATTCTTCTTTAAGGCTGAGTAATATTCCATCATATATGTGTACCACATTTTTTCAGTCCATTCATCTGTTGAAGGGCATCTAGGTTGGCTCCATAGTTTAGCTATTGTGAATTGAGCTGCTAAACATTGATGTGGCTGCTTCACTGTAATATGCTGATTTTAAATCCTTTGGATATAAACTGAGGAGTGGGATAGCTGGGTCAAATGGTGGTTCCATTCCAAGTTTTCTGAGGAATCTCCACACAGCTTTCAGAATTGGTTGCACCAATTTGCATTCCCACCAGTGATGTATGAGTATACCTTTGTCTCCACAACAAAAAAGGACATGGGGCATGATATGAACAGCGAGAAGTTCAGTTTCAACAAATGTACTCAGATCACAGAATACTGAAAGTTTAAATGCTATTGCTTTCCATGGTAACAAGAGCAAGTATCCTAATAAGACTCAGGAAAGAAAGGTACTTAATATCCAAGCATAAACCAACCACTCTTGAAACACAGTTCTATTTCTCACATAGCACAATGTTCAAGACAGAGTCTAGCAGACTTGGGTGGTGGTTGATGGTTTTGATTTGGTTTGGCTTTTTGACTGCACAACATCTGGACTTTTTTTTTTTTACACTGGGTAATATTTACCATGTGGGAATTAGTAGGAGGCAAAGTCTAGTTCCTACTATGAAAGCTCAAAATACCAAATATTCACTTTCACAGTCTTCCTGGCAGCTAGGCATCAGTTACATTAAGTATCCTTCATCTGTCAATATATAAACACTTGACTTAGAATTGGGGGATAATGACAAGTCCTTTGTCAGCGGTGACAGTAAAATCCAATTTCCAGAAACAATAATGGTAGACTAGATCCACATATAAGCAAATTTAAGAGCAATGTGAACATAACACAAAAATGTCCTCAGTTCCTATATATAGTGAATACCATGTTAGTTAATGTGCATCTTCAGTATCACAAATTAGAACATAAGGCAAAGCAGGAAAATGAATGTTCTGCATGCTGAGAAAGGTTATTTCCGTATGTAAGCATATATTGCACTGATGGTATCTGAGATGGATCTGACTAGTTAATTCCACTCTCTTGCTACCTAAGTTCTTTTGCTGCTCAAATTTTCCTAGTGCCTGGAAGCAATGTCCATTTCTATGGTGGCAGGGATACCACTCACAGATTTTTACAGTATTGGGTATAATCACCTTTTGCTTCAAAGGTATAGAGCAAGAGACGGGGAGAAGTGTTTTCCTGGAGACTGAATGGCAGTAGCCTCAAAAACAGATGTTTAGGATCATGAGTCGTGCTATGCCAGCACTGAGTGCCAGGTCCCAAATGTCAAGTATGGCCTTGTGTGTGGGTGAGTGGCAGAGTGCCTGCGTGCATGTGTGTCCTTGTAAAGAGCAGGACCCAGGCTGCCCTGGCCTAGATCCAAAATCTGCCATATTCTCAAGCATTGAACAGTGATGTCAATGGAATTGGATCTAAGGAGGATCCAAGGTGACAATGATCTTCTCAGACCCTTCTGTCTGTAAAAAGCCCTAGCATCCATGACTGTTGACATATCAGGAGAATTCTAGCTGTAGCAATTTGCCTAGCTTATTACTTTGATCTGAAAGTACCCTAACTTTTCTAATCTTTTCAAAAAGACCAAATAGATAAGAGTCCTGACTAGGTCCCAGAAAGATAGCTCTGCCATCTCCATTAGGTCTTTGCATATCATAGAGGAAGAAGGGAAGGAGCCTGAGACCAGGAATTTGGAGAGGTCTCAGATTATCAAAGCCAAGACAGTCAGACTATTAAGCTCCTGGGAAGATCTGATTTACATTAACAAAAAAAAAAAGAAAAAACAAAAAGAACTAGAGTAAAGCAGACTCCCTTTCTGGAGGTGAGCAGGCAGCTGCTTCCCGTTCCTTTAAAAACAAGGGAAACCAGGGGATGTGGTGGCACCAGACTGTAATCCCAGGATTCCCAGAGGTTTAGGCAGGAGGATCCCAAGTTCAAAGTCAGCAATTTAGTGAGGTCTTAAGCAACTTATTAACTTAGTGAGATCCTGTCTCTAAATAAAATATTTTTTAAAAGGGCTGGGGACGTGGCTCAGTGGTTAAGCGCCCTTGGGTTCAATCCCTACTCTAAAAAAAAAAAAAAATGGAAACACATTTTCCTTATCTTTGCTGATTCCTTCAGGACAAGTGATCTGGTTCTCATCCTGCCACCTGAGGGGCAAGACTGAAGCAAAGGAAACTGGCAAACTTATTACTTACTGTGAAGTGTATAATATAATATTTGTCCAGGGTCTGATCCAGGCTTCTGCATGCACGTATTCAGGATAAGTTTGATAAAGATGAACATTAACACTCCAGCAATAAGATATAGGACATATTTTTCAACATGCATTTGTGATGTCCTGCATCACATCACCAGAGAGAGCTAGGGCGGGGATGAGGATGTGAGGTATGAGGTTGCAATTTTTGATTAGGAAAATTCGTGAGACTTATCCCAAATCAACTGACCCAGCATTCCTTGGCAAGGAACCTAGACATCTACATTTTAACCAATACCCTTGGGTGATCTCTGTGCCCACCAAGAGGTCAAAAAGACTAGATTTTAAGAGACCATTTGTGTCAGGTCAGCCATTCTCAACATGTGACTGGAAATACATGAGGTTACTGGGTCCCTTTCTGGGAGTCCAGAACGCTAAATTCTTCTTATAATATAGTTTGGGTGTGATTCAGTTTTTCTGCTCTTCTTCTCTTACCAGTAGACAGTGGAGCTTTTCAGAGACCATGTGCCTGTGATGGCTTCAGTGCTCTCACAGCTCATAGATGATGCATTGGGCATTCTTGGGCTCTAACACTCTCCCAATTTTAATTTCTAATACAATAAACATTGAAAGATACAACCAATATACATAAAAGTAGTTGGGGATCCTCCATAAGGTCTAAGAATATAAAGGCCAAAAAAAAAACATTGATAAATGTTATACTGGGTCATGGTGGATTCTACAGATAGCATTTGCACTCACATGAGATTAACACAGCCTCTAATTCACAGAGACCAAATATACTGTGAAAACACTGTTAAATTAGAACCATCGATGCAGGTTGTCTTGGCCACCACCCCAACACTTTGCATTCTCCAAGCAAAGGTTTAGAAAGTTGATGTCCTCTTCTAAAAGGTCACATTTCCCTGGTTTAGAGTAAATATTCACTAAAAGACATTGTGCTCAGTTGGAACATGTTTGGTAATTTTTAACAACAGTAAACTTCTGTTTAACTTAAAAGTTCAACAGAAAACCCTTTTTATGGCAAAACTTATTGTTGAACATCTTTCCAAAAGGCATTTACTCTTTGCTTAGAAGGGGATATATATAGACACACACACACATACATATACACATACATGCGTATATGTATATATATCAAGAATTAAAATATATATATATGTGTGTGTATATGTGTGTGTGTATATATATATATATATACATATATATAATCTCATTAATCCAGGGTCTGCCAACATTTTAAGTCAAATATTCAGAACTCCAATTTTTGAGCTGGAGCATAGTTGGGCCTCTGGTATACTGGCAGGGGGATTGTGGTTTCTTTTAGATATGTTTTTGTTTAGATAGCTTACTTTTTACGAATTTCCCCTAAGAGCAATTTGAAATATTCTAACAGTTACTTAACCTGCTTCATGTTTTTGTTATAAAGTACTTTTTCATTATTATAACTCATGAAACTTATGAAGTGTCAGTGTTTTTCTCTTTTTCACGGAGGAAGAAATTGAGACTTAGTGGAGTTCAATAAACTTCCCAATTAGTTGGATTTCACCATACATTTCAAAAATTAAGCTTTTTATCTAATCTGTTTTTATTAGTGATATTGACAGTTTCTAAGCAATATTTTTAAGTCATGTTAAGGGTTTAGAAAATACAAACAAATATAATAACTTCTATGGTATTTTAGAATAAGCATTAAGATTCTAATATGTCTTTTTTTTTAACCAAATCTTTTATGTTTTGGTTTGCTTTTGTAGAATAATATTTTCTTCCACAGATTCTCAAATAACGTTTAAGAAAAATGTGAAAATCTATCTTTTTTCTGTAAATTCCTATGTGATTATATGCTTTATTAAGCAGCACATACTATTATTTTCACTAGAAATTATATACCCTACAGTTGTTTAAACTGACAAGTATTTGTGGTTCTATAAAGGTTTCTCTTTCCAATTTAACTTGTAGAGTAATAAAATTATTGACGCCATCCCAGGTGAGGTTCAAGTTTACTAAGTGACTCTAATCCCTGAAGTAAAGAGTTCCAGCACATTCCAGAGTTTTTGATGGGAGGATAAAAATGGTTCCAAGTGTAAAGTAGCTCCACCACCACTCCACCAAAACATGAGAAAGAGACACAATTTCCTGAGCACAAACCTGCCATCCCAAAATGTGAAGAAGCCTTGGTTTTCTAGACCTTGGCTGTGATTGCTGGGGCTACAGTTGGATTTGGTAGGAGTTACACATTCAAGGCCATGATCTTCGATATCATGGATTCTCTCCTCTGTGTGAAAAGAGGTCACCATCTTTCCAGGGGACAAGATGTGGCTCTTTATGATTGTATACTCCTCTTTCTTGGATGTGATTGGAAGAGGGCTTTGAAATTCTGATGTGTGTGATAAATAAATGATATGTAATAATTTGTTTGAATTAATTTTTAAAAACTGAATTGACCATCTATTAAGGTAAACTGATGTGACTTTATACAGTGTGATTTTATTTAGTATTGACTTCAAAATGCTTACCTCAAAGAGCCACCACAGTGTCTGAAATCTACACCATCAGACAAGTGCTACTTTGAATAAAGACAGCATGTATCTCTAACTGTGTTCTCCATAGAGCATTGGCAGGTGTTGTACTAAGGAAAGTAAATTGCACACAGATGTTCATTAATGCCCATAAATTTGGAGAAATAGCCAATTTAAACAAGTAACTGTTTAACTGTTGGATTTACTTGCACTTGAAAAACTAAGAATCACCAGTAAGTGGAGTATAATAGGCAAAGTTTTCCAAACCTGATTGGTCATGAGATAGTGTTTTATATAATGCATCTTGATAGACTGGTTTTACTCAGATTAGATAAATGATCCGAGATGACCACTGGTGTGTCCTGGTATCTTGGATGTGTCTTGCTCTGTTAGGACTATTATAACAATAGCAACAACAAAAATCATATACTGGCTAGCTTTCAAGCAACAGAAATATATTGCTCACAGTTCTTGTTCTCTTGTTCATAGGTGGCACTTACTTACTGGGCCCTCATGGGGTGGAAGAGGTCTGCTGGTTCTTGAGGACCTCTTTTATAAGAGCAGCAATCTCATTTCTGAGGGCTCCATCTTCATGACCTAATCACATTCCAAAATCCTCCACATCTAACGCTGTCACATTGGGAATTAGGTTTTGATGTATGAATTTGGGCGGAACACAAATATTCAAACCATAGTAGTTCACAAATATTGTAACTAGATGGAACTACTCATGAATCCATGAGTGCATATGTGCTTGTGCACTGATTTTTATTTTTATTTTTTTCAAAATAACTAGCTTTAGTGAACAACCACTTGCAGCAAAAAGGAATTTTCATTTTGGTGTGATTGCCAGTGAGTGACTAGAGGGTGCTGGGGTTTGGGTGACCAGTATTGACAGACTAGTGAGCTCATCAGGAACAGAACTACTTATAAAGAGTTATAAGACATCACATGATGATGAGAGAGTTTATAATGGGGGTTCAGGGAGCATGTGCGACAATCAACAGAGAGACGGAAATTGGAGTGAATAGGGAAAATGGCGGGAAGTGCTAGGGGAAATTTTTGTTCATGGAAATCTTGTGCCCAGGACCATCCTTATCAGGAAACAGACAAACAAATAAATAAAAACATTACTTCTTACTTTTAGATGTAGCCCTCCCTGCTTGATTATAAGGAAATTATAAGTAATTAAGAATTACTTAAAAGTAAATCTTGAGCCAAATAGAGTATAATCCCAGTGTGCAAAGTAGTAGAGACCTTTGTGTATGCTTTTTACTCTCCAATGCTGTGAAGTTGTCCGTCAACCACATCTTTTTTTTTTTTTTTTTGTACTGGGGATTGAACTCAGGGGCACTCTACCACTGAGCCACATCCCCAGCCCTATTTTGTGTTTTATGTAGAAACAGGGTCTCACTGAGTTGCTTAGCACCTCGCTGTTGCTGAGGCTGGCTTTGAACTCGTAATTCTCCTACCCCAGCCTCCCTAACTGCTGGGATTTACAGGCATGCACCACCGTACCCGGCTCATCAACCACATCTTAATTCCCACCTTTTTCTATGGAAAATTGGTTGATTTCATTGTTTTAAAAGCATTACTAAAAACATGCAAGTTGTAATACTGGATTTTGAATTTATTCTTCTGATGGGAGTTAAAGGTTTTCCTCCAAGGAAAATCACCCATAATACTTCTCCCGTGGAATATCAATTTCTTCCATAAAGTGAAGTTTTAGTTAAGACCCTGCATTAATATGCAAATGCCATTCTAATTTTAAAATTAAATTCCTCCATTTACATGATTAGAGATTCTCTTGATCCTGAAAGAACTTTACATCATCTCTCACTATAACTGAATATGGCTCAAAAGAAAGCAATGATAGGGATTTTGTTTTGGAAGATGACCATATCTCATCAGCACCATAATTCAATGAAGACATGATATACATGTGGACTGTCACTTTGAGGTGCATCCTTTTCCAACTGAAGGATAAATGTGTCTTGCCGTAAGAAGAGGGTTTCTTCTTCTTCTTCTTCTTCCCACCCATGTTTTCCACCTTAATACTTACATTCAATGAAATATTTTCATGTAAAGTTCCTACTGCCTGTCAAAATGCACAATCTGCCTATTATATGATGTGCTAAAATATTTGTACCTATCAACTGTTAATTAGTGTGACAGCCTGCAACTTTTTTTTTTTTTAATCTGCTGCAGCTCTTGGTGTCTGGGCTTAGGTTAATAGTTCAGGCTGACATAACTGTTCTCTTTGTACACTTACTCCATGTTCCCTGGGTGCTGACAGAAATATTTTTTATGCTGATAAGTCAGGCTGTCCTGTTATCTGAAAGAGGAAAGGAGGCAAGCAAAAAAAGTTAGGGAAATAACATTTCCGTGACTTCATCCATGCCAGAAGGAAAGTAATAATCCCATCTCTCAGGGGTCTAAGTGATATCTTATTCCTACATGTTGTATTGTGAAATATTGAGTTTGCCTGATGTCAAAAAATTGTTGTCTTCTATTACTATAATAAATGATGTGAGTCACAGTAGTTTGCCCTTTTAAATAAGTCCCTGGCTTATTTAAACCTGTCTTTTCCACCTCTTTCCCCCTTTGTCTTTCTGTCTGTGCCCCATCAATCAGGAAGTCATCTTTAAATAAGGTTGACTTAGGATCTGGAATCTGAACAAAATCACAGGAATGGCTTGGTTCAGGAGCAACTGCAAGGTCAGGAGCAAGCAATGAGGAACCCCATTAGCTTGTCATGCAATTCATGAACAAGAATCAACTCCCAAGACAGGTAAAGGGACTTCTAGCCAATTTGCTAATCAGGTGGAGGAATCTCACAGCAACTCTCTAAGTAGCACGTGGCCACTTTTAAACACAGTACAGCTGTCTTTCTTTCTTTTTTTTTGGTACCAGGGATTGAGCTCAGGGGCACTCTTGACCACTGAGCCACATGCCCAGCCCTATTTTTGTGTTTTATGTAGACAGGGTCTCACTGAGTTGCTTAGTGCCTCGCCATTGCTGAAGCTGGCTTTGAACTCACAATTCTCCCTTTTCAGCCTCCCAAAGTGCTGGGATTACAGGCATGCACCACTGCACTGGGCAGTACAGCTGTCTTACACAAGCACAAATTAGCTACCAGCGTCTCCATTCTGAGACCTTTGCCAATGTTATCACTGGAGCACGGTTTCCAGAACACACAACCAATGGTCATGAGGAATGTGTCAAAATTAGCTGCAAATTAAGACAGATCAATATTACTTTTCAGACCAATGATAGATATTAAAATACTGCTCCACTCAAAATAATAAAATAAGATATTTAACATCATTGTCTTTTTATTAATTTTTTTACCTTTCTGGAGTAAAAGACAAAGTCCACACTTCCTTACATTGCCCTCTTCTACACTCCACTCTCCAGACAAAGTCACATGACTTCTTATTGCAAATCATCTTTGGGTCCATCCTGGTCTCTAGTTCCCATGTTTCTTCCTGTTTAGTTGATCTGAGTTGGGATGTTTCCTTCGGTGGGCCCAAGCAGTGTTAAAATGAAGGACCTACCATTGTTAGTTAGTAGTTAGTAATGAACAGTGAAATGCAAGCCAATAACAGGGCAGAATCACAGGTTTTCTTTAAATTGCTTTTAAGGATAATGAATAATCCAGCAACTTATAGAAAAATAACAGGTGTTCGAACCCTGAGAATAAACACATGGAAAGAAAGAAAAGGAGATATATGTCAATGGGGTTAATCCCTGACAGGGTCTACTGAGGTCATTATAAAGTTAGAATTTATGGCCATAGGAGTCTTCATGTATATAAGAAGGAAAATTTCTTCAGTAGCACATCACACAGTAGTAAAGTTTGTCTGGTCACTAACCCCAGCACCCACATTAACATAGGTCTGACTCGTAGATGTACCCGCCCCCATCCCTGAATAGGATGGTTGCCATGACAGTTCCAGAGAGGACCCACTAGGCAAAAACTCCCCTGCCTTATATAAAGGAGAAGTTATACACCTGATTGATCAAGACAGTAGAAGGTCGACCCCAGCTCTCAAAGCTAAGATAAAGGAGCAATACATTTGGAAGTGACATTGCTCCCTTTGTTGTTCCCTGCTCAGAGATGACCCTCTCTCTCTCTTGAGAAAGACAGTGTTCTTTGCTTGAGCTTCACTTTACTTTCAATCATAATAAAATCTTCTTGCCCGACTTTTGCATTTGACTTTAAGTTTGCTTTCTTTGGGATGCAAGAACTGAAGTTTGGAGCTTCAGCTCCCCACTCTCCTGTGACGCCATTATGGTGTTCCTTACATACTGTGGGGTTAATGGAAATCCTCAAGTCCGATGTCACTTAAAGTTATTTCTGCCTTATTTTCTGTCTATGAAATTACCATCATTAGTGAATTTTAAAGATAAGTTCAATTTTGACAAAACCGTGTTAAGGAATATGGTGTCATTTTGCAGCTCCAATTTACAATTGTAATATTTCCCCACAATTTGACATGCTACATGCAGGAGATGGAGATGGTGAAGGTATCTGAAATACAGGGTCTCTCTCTGAATCACAAAAGAATGGTTACCATAAAGTTCAGGAGAGTGGCTGCCTCCTGTGGGGAGGTGGGGAGATTGGGGATGAGACCCTGCAAAGGACATCAATGGCACTGGTAATGTTGACAGGAGGATCACAGCAGCTTATCTTACTACTAGGCTTTGTAACTTATGTAATATGTACTGGATATATTCTTCTGTATCATTTTAGAAATACTATGTGCCTGATATTCAAATAAGACTGTCTATTAAAGCTCGCACACATTTATACATCTTATGTTAGAAAAGATAGTTCTTTATGGAGATGACCAAGCCAACCTCACATCCTATTATCATCTGAAAATCAGAATAATGAAACACTCTATTTAAAAATGTTTTAAAGAGTTTTAAGGCAGGAATGCCAAAGCCTAATATAGAAGCTTTCCTATCACATCTGTTACTACTAACATGTTCCAACCTTACTCTTCACACATGCTATGATTATAAAGTGCTCTCCAACTCACCCTGCTCCTCTAAAGTTAAAACCTTTCTCTGGGACTTCAGGCTCTGTGTTAAAAGCCCTTTTGAGTTTACTTGTTTCTCAGCAGTTGGTGATTTTTAAAAATCCCTACTTTCAAGACGGATTGTTTTTAAGATCTTCTTCTAGCTCTGAAAATCTTTGATTCTGTGATAATCAAGGCAAGTACTAACTTCCCTTTCCAATATCCTATTGTTATCAAAGTATCTGGTTCCTTCCCTATACAAGTGAACAGAAAGAAGAATGCTCTGGGATTAGAAGGAATTTTGATCCTTGACTCCTCATTTTTTTACTCTCTGATAGGAGTTAACTTTCCTTACTCACCAGCAGACCACCCCCACTTCCTCCTCCTACTTCCTGTGCCTCCCCTACACACACACACACACACACACACACACGCACACACACACACACACACACACACACACAGTCTCCCAGGTTAATCTTGCTTTAGCTGATCTAACAACTAACATTTATTGACCTCTTCACTATGCACTGTGCTAAACAGTTTCCTTGGATTTCTAAATAGTTCTTAGAGTTTGGGTTTTAGAGTTAGCAAGTCCTAGATTTGAATCTTAATTTAGCCACTTACTGGCTTTTAGACATTGAACTAAAAGACTTTATATCTCTGAGCCTGTATAAAATGGGGATTATATGAATACAAAACCTTTAAAATGTTACGAAGAGCTACCAGAATACAGACTGGCACAGAAACTATAAGAAATGGATGGTTATTCTGTTACTATTATTATCATTACTGCAAGGGCCGCTGCATTGCAACTATGTTAACTGACATTCCTAAATCATTGCTCCTAGACTCTTAGTCCAGAGTCTATAATTGTCCTGAGCCTAGTTTGGGAGTCTCCTGATGTCTGGATCTTGAACTTCGTCTGCAATTCCTGGCATGGTGCTCTCTTAGAGTATGGAACCCTGAATCCCCCCTATCCTTTTGTCTAAAAGCACATTGCTTACTGGATTGTTTGGTATTTCCAACTTCTCTGTACTTAAACCTTAATTATTCTTTCCTATGTAGCAGACCTCACAGTATGATTCTGAAGACTTCAGGTCAGAAGCTTTCTTATTAATCCACACACCAGCTCCATGAAATTATGCAGGTCTTGGCCATCCTCAACACATAAAATCTCTGTGGACCTTTCTTTGAAAGAAGGCGGCAGCCTCTTCAATTCTCATCCTTTCCCAGTGGGGTGGAGCAAATAACCAACCAAATCTGCTTGGTTCCATAGCTTCCATAGAGCTAAGAAGTAGTATTATTAACTGAGTGGCCAAGAACCCCGTTAAATTACTAGTGTGACAGAAAAGGAAAATGAATCTTAGATACAACCAGGAATCTGCCAGGGGGACGTAATAGTATCTCCATCTCATATGAGTACATTAAAGCTCAGCAAAATTAGAGTTTTGATAGCAAGAAAATAGAGGACCAGGAATTGACCAGTTCATCTGACTACAGAGCTACTTGTGAACACACTGTGGGTACTGCCTGGATACCCATGTTCCCTAAGAATGCAGCTACCACCAGTACACACTGGCAGGAGACTCTTTCCAAATAAAAGGCCCTGATCCCCTGCTCATTCTATGTAGGAGATTGAAGCACATTGTTTTCTTCAGTTATTCTAGCTACATCATGATTTTTATATACCCCTATAATAATTCTCTTAACAATATTTACTATATAAGCAACAGCATTCACAACCTACACATGCAAAAGAGTTCTTTAGCAGTTAAGGCTAAAAGGCTTGTGTTCTTTATGTAGAACAATGATTATAAACAGCATTTAAACAAAGTTTCTGATTAGAAATTAACTAATTCTATTATAAAAATAATTAAAGATTTTCAAATGACAACAAGGAATATATTCATATTATTTAATGAACAAATTTATTTGATTTATAAATTTGTTATCCTTCCAGTATTTGGTTAAAGTCTATATTGTTTTGCTTTTTAGCTCTGGGAAAACTACCATTTGGTATTCTTCACAGATGAGACACATATTCTTGGACTTAACAGTTAATGAACAGCTTTCCGGCCAACTTTTTGGGGTTTAATTCATTCTGTTTAACCGAATTTTCAACGCTGCATTTATTAAAGATCAATAATCACATTATTGTGTGCTAATAGATTCCCCAATGCTTAAATAATTCTCTCAAGGATTTGGAAGCCATTTAATATGAGTTATTAATGCCTGGATAATGGAGAGTAGTTTTCAATTTGTAAATGGGTACATTCAATTCTCTTGCCAAGACAATACTCTATTAGTCAGGGTAGACTATCTGCTATAACAAATATGTAGTTCCCATATCTCAGTGACTTAAAACAAAACTACATTCTTTTGGGTAATATTTTTGCACAGTTATCACTAGTTAAAGTTCTGCACAGTTAGCTCCAAAGTCATTCAGATACAGTCTCCTGCCCTCTTATTGCTTCTTTTCCCACATCCTAGGAGTTCTTTACATCCAACCCATAGATGGATGAGAAGAGGGGATGGTGATTGGATGGGAGTTTTGTTGACCTGTCTGGAAGGCATATGTCACTTCTACCACAAGCCACCATGAGCCCCACACCTGACTGCAAGGTAGGCTGGAAAATACAATATAGCTATACATCCAGGAGGAGGAAAGGGGTTTAGTGAGCACCTTATCACAAGATACAAATTAAGCTTTGTCACAAATACCAAAAGGGATTGCTAAATTAGAAACACATAAACAAGGCAATTCCATTAACACATTTTTTTGTTTACATTAATGGTGATGTGATTTAAAAGGATAACCTTTTATTATTTAATACTCACAAATATTATTGAGAGTCATAGGTATTCTAAGGTTTTACAGGTTTTCTACAAATAGCTATCTAAAGCCAAGTGCTTTTTTTGTGTTATAAAATGTACATGACATAAAATTTACTGGTTTAACCATTTTAAGTAATTTTAACTGTACAGTTCAGTGGCATTAAGTATATTTGCCTTGTTGGGCAGCTATCACCAGAAAGTGTGCCTTTAAATAAGTCCTCATTTTCCCTACTCTTGACCCCTAGCTAGCAACCACCATCCTCCTTTCTGTCTCTTTGAATTTGACTATTACAGGTACCTTGGATAAGTAAAAGAATACAGCATTTGTCTTTTTGAGTCTGGCTTATTTCACTTAGCATATCTTCAAGGTTCATCCAAGGTTAAGGTAAAATGATATCCCATTGCATGTATATAACACATTTTGTTAATCTGTTTATGTGTCAATGGGCATTTGGGTTGTCTCCACCTTTTGGCAATTGTGAACACTGTTGTTATGGACATGGATGTCTGAATATCTTTTTCAGTCCTTGTTTTTACTTCTTGATATATACTAAGAAGAGGAATTGCTAGATCACATGGCAATTCTATATTTAGTTTAGTTTACTTTTTGAGGAACCACCATACTGTTTTCCAAAGCAGCAGTAAAAGTATTTTTTGAGACAAACTTGTAATCAAATCTCTATAAAAGGGTATAGTAATTTATTGATAAAGGCATAGTCCCTAATAAAAAAAATTTTACTCAATTAGGAGATTATATGTTTTCAATTTAGCTTTTTAAAAACTAAAATAATTTTAATTTCATTTTCCCTTTTCTTCACTATTAAATGAAGTGATAAAGTATGTTGAATAGTTAGTTGTGTTCTCTGTGGTATAAAAAGAATAGGAATTTGATAGAAAATGATATGTGCTGAAAGTTTTGTTCTGAGCCTCTTATGACTTTGGTATCTAAAAGTTTTTCTAGAAATGATAAGCATAGCTTCTCCCACCATGACCAAAATGTAAACTGAGAACATCTCTGTACTACTGTAAATGTTAACTGCTAACTAACAATTAAAACCTGACAGCAACACCACTTAAAGAATTGACATTATCAAAGCCTTGCTTTTTTCTGCTGCTTATCTGATAATTATCTAGATTACTTTATATTTTGTTGTCTGTAGATTGTTTCTATAGTTTAGTTTTGTGTGAATATTTAAAACACTAAGGTAATGAAAACCTGGGTGATTTCTAGAAGTTTAACCCAAACAGTAAGGGGCATTGAATCTTTCGTTTTGATTTCATTCTCTCTGTCAATTTAGCATTTCTGAGGACAGGTACTGTTGAAATTCAAAGATACTATGAAAGTGAAAAGCAAGTACTGGGGAAATGAGAGTGCATTTGAACTAAACCCTTAACTGAGAGATTGATTTGGAAACCTCTGGTTCTTTAACAACGTGATTTTTAACTTTGGTATTTTATCACAGACATATGATAGGACATTGATATTGTAGGTTTCAAAAAATATTTCCAAGTTGTTTCTCCAGGACGAAAGACTTAAAAATGAAATTGGGCACAAGTTTGAGGCCAGATTATCATTTTTGATAGCAGAACATCATAAAAGATCCATTTCACCTATTCATGTTTGCCCATCTCCAGTGCTGGTACATTTTGAGATCAGTACCAAGAATGTTTATTTTGCTTATTTTAAAATACAATCGCATTTGGTGCTTAATTAACAGTAGTGATTAAATCACTTATGATGTGCAATGAGATTAGAGTATGTATACAGATACTATCTGCTCAATTTTTGTATTGTTGTATCTTGGGTTTGTATGATCTTCTTGCCACTGGTCAGAACATTCCTTTTCAAAATAGTTTGATATAGTTTCTGATATAAAAGTTTGCATATTAATTTGAAGTTTCTTTGTGGACAATTCTTTCAAAGAGAAATAAAATCTAGAGTGTTTTCTCTTCAACACTATCTTTAAAAGGGGTAAGGTCATAAAAATAAAAATCAACACGTGAAATTCATCAGAAATCTTGCTCAAAGGGCTTAATATAGGCAGCAAAGAATTTAGTAACTTCCATAAAGAAAATCCAAAGTCATTTTTTAGCATGAGCTTTGTGTATAATTTCACATCTGGCAGCATAGACCACTAAAGTACATAATATGATAAATAATGGACTTTTAGGCCTCTCCTTAACTACCATTATCAGGTATACATTTTTATGGCTTTATGGTTGCAGTGAATGCAATCAAAGTGATAGCCAGCACTGAAATCACTCAGAAGCCTCCCTTGATCCATCTGTTCATTATACAATTTCAGTAGGAGCCCAGTCATTCTAGGAATATTCAACTCTCCCAGTACTCTGCAGTTCTTAACCTCTACATTTATTCTTGTCTCTCCTATTCTTGGGCACTACTTTTATCCCCATCCCTGTTCCTAAGAGTTATTCAGCCATACTCCTTAAGGGCTGTTGTCAGTTCTCCATATCTTCTCCCTGTCTATCCCTTACCAACTAGTCCCTTTTCTTAATAACTTCTCCTACTTTTAATGCTCCCAGAAAAGAAAAGCAAAACGAATTTTAAAAAGACATGTATTTCCCCTTTTCTTCTTATTTTTTTCCCCTGACTTAAATGGGTAAATTTCCTAGTCTCCTATCAAAGTAAAGGCGTGGCGAACCAATTGGTATTAATGAAACTGTTAGTCTGCTTTATATCTGTAATTGGAAGGAAATAGCTCCTACCACATGCATGATGCCCTAAAAATCAAAGAAGACACCCCTATCTATGCCTATTGTAAAGCCCGGCAGAATTGGTCTCCACAAATACCATTGATTATTATTAAAACTCTATCTTCACTTGAAATGACTCCTGTAGGTTCTTCCAGTACTGAATACTCATCCTCTTGTTCTCAGATTTCAGGGTAAAGTTGAGGTGTTCCTCTTTATTGTGACACCTGCTCCTAGCACCATGTTTTGCACAGATTCATTCATATTTCCGAAGCCTACTTCAAATAGTCACATAAAGTTCAGGGGCCATTTCAAATGCTGTCATATACAACTCTAATTTTAAAGATGAGAAAATTCTGGCCCAGAAGTATGAAATAAAAAGAAATGGGAATACAAACCCAAAGTTCTATGTATTCAGCATAGGGATCCAGAATCTATTATGATGCCAAATTGCCAGGGAGGGCACCACCTCTGGATCTTGTTATCCTTGGTGAAAGTCCCCATTGTTCAGAACTGGGATCTGAGGGAAATGCATCTGCTTCCTTTCCCTTTCTGGACCTGGACCCTAATTCTTTCAAACTATCCAGACCAAAGACAAATAAGAAATCCCACTTTGCAGGATATGTGGGGATATCAACAATAAGCTCTAGCAACCAGTTAATGGACTCCCAGTCCAGCCGCTGAGTAGATACTGCTGCTGCAGATCTGCTTGCATAGGAGTAGGCCTGCCAGGTGGCTGAAGCCCAGACATGACCAGGACACAGGCTTTGGCAGGGCAGGGACCTACTGGGCGTGGCCTAGGACCGGAGGCGGGGTCTGGCCAGACCCTGCTAGGCGTGGCTTTGGTCCTAGGTGGGGCGTGGCCGGGGCCCACGGGGAGTGACCTAGGGCCGGGGGCGGGGGAAAGACCAAAGGGTAAGGTGAAGTGGGAGGGGAGTAGGGAGACGGAAAAGGCGGGCAAGTTGATCTGGCCCGGGGTCCCGGGGCAGAAGGCGGCAAGCAGCGAGTGGAGGAAAGGCGCCCGAGAACCCAGGCGGGCGCAAAAGCCGTGGGCCCGGTAGGAAGGGTGGGGCCCGACGCTGGGGCGGGGGGCCAGGCCCGGGGAGCCCGGAGACGGCCAGCCCAGGCGAAAGATTTTAAAGCAGCCTGTGCTGAGGCCCTGCTGCCTTTCCGCGCGCCCAGGAAAGGCTGCCAAGACCTGGAGCGCAGGCTGCGGAAGCTCGGGCCTAGGAAGTTGTCCTGGGCTCCGAGGTGGCTGCTTGCCCCAAGTCTGAAGTCCCTCTAAGCCTGACTTGATTGAAGGCAGGAGACGGAGGGTCGCTCTGTGCAGCGCCAATTTCGCGCTGCTGGACAGCCACGCTCGGGAGGCCTCTTTGGGCATCTGGGCCGAGGTGGGAGCGTCTGTTCCCTGCTCGTGCTCCTTTAATAAGCTTTGGACATCATATCGCTCAGCCTGGGGCCTTAGCCTTGGCATTTATTTTACCGTCTCTTGGTTCTTTTGTCATAAAGATGTTCCCAACACTTAGGTGCGCCTCCCGACGGATGACGGGCAAGGTACACACAGCCGTGGTGTTGGGTATTTGTAAAGACGCCTCAGGTGCAATGGTACCTGCCAGGAAGGACATTTGCAGATGAGAACTTTCGTGTTATGTAGAAACCGTAGTCCATTCATCTTTAAATCACTTCTAGAGTGGAGGAAACTGACAAGCATTTATTCCTGTCCTAAAGGATCATCACATTCCTTGTCGCAGAGAATGAACATTGTAAGAAAAGAGGCCTAAGACTTATGACACCTACTTAGCCTGTTACATTTTATTTTACATAGACAGTAGACATGTACGGCAGCTATCCTCAAGGCCTGGTGTAATTCCAAAAATAACTAACCCCCTTCGAAAAGAAATCTCAGAGCAAGCTGCAAAAAAACTAATTTTTTTAAAAAAGGGGAAGCCATCAGAAAACTTGCTGACTGTTGATAGCAGGATAGCAACTTAATTTTTAAAAAGATAGTTGAAGCACCAGATTCACAAAGTGTGAATTGATAAAATCATATTTTCACTTGTGGAAGTTGGATGCTGCTTTAGTGTTTGATAAGTTATTAAAACACATATAATATAGATTTTTTATATAAACGAGGAAGATACATTTTATTCCTATTGCTTGATTTTAAAATCATTATAGGAATGGTCACATGCTAACACCTACTTTTCTTTTCTCTTTTCTTTTTTTTTTAATGGTAAAAGTTAATGGCTAGGAGTGGTGTCTGAATCCTGTAGACTCTAATTTTGTCTACTCCACAACACTGTATTCTCGTGGTACAGATGAGATTGTTAAGGCACAGGGAGCCACAGTGCCTCAAAGTTTAAAGGCAGAAAGAATGTTTTTCTGATTCCAAAGTTTATGCTCTTACCTTTGGACCACCCCACACTTTGTACATCATTCGTCTACCCTCTGTCCAACAAGACTAAAGGTACAAGGCAGTGAGAGTGGTTGTTTGATAAAAGAACTTTGGACCTATAATGAGGAGACTAATTCTGGCTCCCGTTCCAGCCCTGTGACTTTGTACAAGTTGTTTATCTAGGTACATAAAGATAATTGATTTCTAGGTCTCTGACTGATTTAATAGTATAGGTTTATGAAAATAAGATTTTAGCATTTCATGATATTTTTGGTCTTCTTTGATGTTGAAATTATCAGGTAGTCAAGAAGGGTGGATTTATTCAATCAATATATACTTGTATCTAGATATGCATTGGTGCTACCATGGAGAACAGGACGAAACAGAACAGAAAAACGGAGAAGGGTGCACTTTGGACATAGTGATGAAGAAGAGGCCTCATCAGTGAGACTGCTTGGGAAGGAGAAAGACTTGATTTCATTTCTATCACTGGGACAACAAGGGCAGAGAAAGCATGAAGGGATGATGCACTCTAGAAACTGCCAGAAGGCTGGAGGGACTGGAGCTTGAGTGATGGGTCCAAGAGCAAGTTGGAGACCTGGCTGGGACAGGTCGTGCAGGGCTTTGGGCCATCTGGTAGGACTCTGTATTTTAGTGTAATAGCTACTGGGAGCCATTCAAAGATTTTAGGGAAGTGACATAAAGGTGGCTATGATGAAGTCCAAATAAATGCTGATGGTGGCTCAGGTCAGAGTAGTAGAGGAGATAGATAAAGTAGAATTTTCAAATGTTACTTTAACAGTAGTGCCTTCCTGACCACCTTGTTTAAAAGAACCTTCCGGTACCCCTCATACAACCCAACACACTCCTACTCCCTTTACTTTCCCTCCATGTTGCTTATCCCCATTTGACATGCTGTATGTTTTATCTGCAAATTGTTATTTACTCCTCCCTTAAGAATGTCAAGTACTTGAAGACTTGAGTTTTTTTTTTTTTGCCTGTTTTGTTTACTCTTGTTTCTCCAGCAGCTGATGCTGTGTCTTATGCAAAGTAGGATCTTAATGCATATTTATCGAATGAATGGATTTGTTAAGTATTTTGGATTCTGATTCCATAGAACTTGCTGATGAATTGAATATGGTAGTGAGAGAAAAGGAAAATTCAAAGATGATTCTCCATTTGCTAGCTTGAAAACAAGGTGGATGTCAATGTTAATTACCAAGAAGAGGAATGTTAGGGAAAGAACAAATTAGGGATCAGGATGAGAGATAGAAAGTTTTATTTCGTACCTATTAAGTCTGTGGTGTGTGGATTAGTTATCTAGCACTACATTTTAAAATGTCCTAAAATGTAGTGAATCAACAGCTGACATTTATTATCTCATAGTTTCTGTGGGTATGGATTTTGCATGCATCTTTGTTGGGTAGTTATGGCCCAGGGTCTCTAATGGGGTTGTACTCAAGCTGTTGGCCAGGGTTGCAGTCATCACAAGGCTTAATGGGAGCTGAAAGATCTGCTTCTTTGCTCTTTCACATGACTGTTGACAGGCTACAGCTGACTCTTGGCTGGAGATCTCAGTTCCTTACCTCAAGGACCTCCATGAGGGCAGCTCATAACATGGCTTCATCCAGTGAAGGACCCAAGAAAGAAAGAGGACCCATAGTGAAGCCACAGTCTTTTTAGAACCTGATTTCAAAAGTGGCTTACCATCCCTTCTGCTATACATAACTGGTTACATGGACCAAACCTGGTGTGCACTGCGGGGAAGTACACAAGTGTGAGTGCCAGGAGGGTTGGTTGTTGGGAGCATGGTTGAAGCTGCCTGCTACAAGGTCTGGTTGCTATGGTTTGAATGTGGTCGTTCCCCCAACAGTTTAAACACTGGACACTCAGTGCCTAGTGTCACGGTATGGAGAGATAGCGGAATGTTTAAGTGGTGTGACCTAGTGGGATATAATTAGATCATAGGAACACCATCCTCAGAAGGGATTAATACCCATTTCTTGGGAGTGGGTTAGGTCTTGTGGGACTAGATTGGTGACCAAGAGAGGCACTTGTTATAAAACAAAGCCACTCTGCCTGTTTGCTGTTTCCTGCACATGCCACTTGCCACTCTCACATGCACTCTTACCAGGTGTTGCCATCTGCCATGTAGGGATGTTTCCAGAAGACCCTCACCAGTGGCTGAACAAATGAGGCTGCCAGATCTTGGATTTTCAGCTTCCAAAACTGTGGGCTAACTAAATCTTTATTAAAAGTACCCAGCCTCCAATGTTTTGTTAGAACAACACAAAATGGACTAAGTTAGATGTCCAAATGGAAATGCCATATAGGCTATTGGGCACAGTAGAATGTAGCTCACAGGAAGAGTGTGGGCTACAGATAATTATTTGGAAGTCATTTGTCATGATGTGTGAAATTTGGGGGAATTTATAAGAGGACCCAGGGAGAGAGTATAGAGAGGAAGAGGACTTTTGACCTGGTCTCAAGGAACCCAACATTTAGAGGACAGTAGAGAGGATCCAGGAAGTGTAGCCAGTGCTGGAAGAAGGTGGATCAGGACAGTATGTATTCTGGAGATAACCTAACTAAAGACAGATTTCTCTGGACGAGTGTCCCCTTTCACATGAAGGGCAGAAATTTTTCTTTTTCTTTTTTTTTTTTTTGGTGCTGGGGATTGAACTCAGGGGCATTCATCACTGAGCCACATCCCCAACCCTACTTTGTGTTTTATGTAGAGACAGGGTCTCACTGAGTTGCTTAGCACCTCGCCGTTGCTGAGGCTGGCTTTGAACTCACGATTCTCCTGTCTCAGCCTCCCTAAGTGCTGGGATTACAGGCATGAGCCACTGCGTCTGGCTCAGAAAAATATTTTGAATATGGCTGAAATGGAAAGCATTTCTGAAATAAAAAAGTAATTTAACTTTTTAAAGTGTGAGCAGTTAAATTTTAAGCCAGACAGTAGCAGAAAACAGAACACAGAGAGAGTGAACATTTTGAGTCCTGAGAAGTACATGTGGGCATACATGCTATGGTCCTGATCTGGGACTTGGCCATAGGTCCCTATGAATATTTTAAGTAGAGAAGCCCTATGCAAGGATTTTAATGAACAGCGTAGCATGGGATGAACTTGGACTGTGTTCACCCTTGCTTCTGTGTACTTTATTAATACACAAGGAGCCATTCTTTTCAAATGTCTCAAATATTTCAGTTAGCCATATAGTAACCATATGGAAAATGCCTGGTTAAGCTCTATGCTGCTCAGTGGCCCTGTGAACTTGACTAAGATGATTGTTAACATTTTTTTTCATGTAACAAAACAAATGTGTCTCAATATTTTTAATTTTTTGCTGCTCTTGTGTATTTTCAATGGCCTAGGTTTTTCTAAAAAGACTTTTATACTAAGAGAATAAAAGTCTCATTCATGGACATGAAGAAGCAGCAGGACAAGAAGAAGCAATTAACCTGGCCCCCTGGTATAAACTGGCTCTGTTTTGTGAAAGCCATATCTCCCTGAATAAAATACCTCTCAAATACTTCTGCCTTTCTGGTGTGAGAGTCAAGAATGTTATCCATTTCTATGTCCCCTTCCAGCCACATATGACCATGTGAAAGGTTTACCCAATGAAAGGGATGGATGAAAGGGATGTGTGCCACTTCCCGGTGAAAGTTTTCAGGGCCAGTGAAACTACATCACAATCTCTTTCCCTCTGTCACGATGAGCATCCAGATAGTGGCATCTCTGTCAGCCTGGGCCATGAAATGAGGACAATAAGCATAAACCCCTGCCACCCTGCATTAGATATATATGATAAACTAAAAATAAACTTTTGTTGCATTTAGATGCTGAGATTTGGGGCTTTGTTTGTTATTGCAACCCAACCTCTCCTAGCCTACCTACTGTACCCAGGTGGAGGTCTGAATCACAGATATCCAGGAATTTCTGTCTGCAGTTTACCAGTCTTGGGAGCCTCAGAGAAGGTGCTGCACAGTCTCGTCTTATAACTAATGCTCTTTTACTATTGGAGAGATAGCAGGTATACAAGTTCCCATTATGCTCTGGTCAGCCTCCAGATTTTAATCAAAGGAGGCAAAAAATAGTATTTTGATGCCTAATTACATTCTGTAAGGGCACCCAGTGTTAAAGTATAAAGGCTTAAAACCTGCAAGAGGTAGAAATTAAGGCTCTAATTTTTAGTTTGACACAGTTTATATATATTTTTTTTTAATTTTCAGTGTGCTGCCAAGTTTTCTAGCACAGGGAAATGTTCATGGGTGTATTGCAAAGAGACAGTTCTTCCCAAATGTAGTGAGCAGTGGATGCATCTCAGAAATCATTTTGTCAGCAAAGAACCTTTGAAATGAATCCTCTATACTTACCCTTGACTAATTTTTTTTCATGTAGTTTTAAAGCATATTTTAAATATGATCGCCTGGCTCTCTCATTTCAGATGTAAGAGTATCAGACCTCGACTTTCATCCTAGAGGCAATGTGTTCACTCTTTTTACTGTGACTTAAACAGAAGTGAAGCAGGGAGCATTTTGCTTTGGGCAGAGCTGCACTGCATTCTGAGGGATGTTGGCTATAAATCCAGCCTCCCTAGAGGTTAACAATCAAAGTTCTCCCCCTCTCGTACTCAGACGAGTGATATGATGATGATAAATTGCTTGGACATGACTACCCCAAGCACTAGTGTGATGAATTGTGTTGTTCAGGGCACGACCAAAGATTCTATATTGTCAGTCTGCGATGCAGAATATTGACAATATTCATAAATATGCTTCTGCCAATTTTGGTCTCTGCTTTGCATATTAAATTCTGTTTTCATAGGTCATGGTTCTTAGTTCTTAACCATCTCTGTTTTTCAACTAAATTCACATAGATAATCAGCCTTTTTTTTCACTTCCTACTCATTAAAAGGGTGTGAGGTGTGCTCAATTGTGTATAGTAAACACTGTCTTTCTTCACAGAAACTGTTAAAATAGTAATTATTAGTCTTTTCACTAAATCTGGACTAACAACAGCTTATCCTACAATGGCTTAATTGCGTAATTATTTGGTGTTTGAAAAGCACTTTGAATAGAACATTGGTAAATATTGTTAATTTAATTCTCTTCTGTGTAATTAAAAGCCCATTGCATCTACAAAATCCTCAGTCTTACTGGGTACCAACAAGGTTTCTTTCTGATATTGCTTACTATTACCAAGATTATGTATGTATTGATTTTTTAAATATTTTAACTATTTCTATAAATTCTCCAAATTCACATTTTTGCATGTCTCATTTATTGTAATCCTCACATTTCTGAAAATTTAAATGTCAGTCTGACTGTCTAAAAGTTTGGAGGAAAGATCCCCAGTTCAGGGCTATTTCTTATCACACAGCTTCTCTGTATGTTGTGTGTGATATCTGCTTTTCAACAAGCTTTCCTGTTATACCCTGACAAACAACTGAAACGATGATTTATTTGGTCTAGGTCCACACCCTGAGCTATAACCTGATTGTCACAAAATGTGTCAAAAATGGTTAGGCAATTTCACATGCTTAGCCAGCTTTTGTACAGATTTCCTGTTAACTTTATAGATCCAGAACCCCCAGGTGTAATTAAAGGCCATTTCTGTAGCTTACATTAGATAGCCTCCAGTACTGACTATGTGTGTTTGCTTGGGCTATCATAATAAAATACCACAAACTAGGTGGCTTAAAAAACAGAAATGAATTTTCTCACAGTTCAGTAGACTGGAAGTCCAAGATCATTGTGTCAGTAGAGTTGGCTTCTCCCAAGGCCTCTCTCCTGGCCTTGCAGATGGCCATCTAACTCTTGTCTTGGCCGTCACACGGTCTACCCTCTGTGTGTATCTGTATCCTAATCTCCTCTTCTTATAAGGACACTAGTCCTATTGTATTAGGAACATCCTAACGACTACACTTTAACTAAATACCTCTGTAAAGACCCTATTTGTGAATACAATCACATTCTAAAGTACCATGGGTTAGGACTTTAATACATGAAGATTTGGGGGACCAAATTTAGCCCATAATCCTGCCCTGCAGTCATATGGTCTCTGTTTGAAAAATGACCATTTTTGGAGAAATAAATCAAATTTCCTTTGATTATCAAATATGAGCTGCCAGGTGATGACTGCAAATCTTTGGAGGGTCCACTCAATTTATTAATTTCTCCTTAATGTTATTTGGGGGAGAGATTTATGCTTATGACTTAAAACATTGAAATAATTAGGTAAAAACCAAAGTAATATTATTAAATGAATTAGGTAGAGCTTACTAAACAGTTAACCAAAAAACACACATAACAAACTATAACCATTCAGATATTTAAGAACCTGCAGATATTTTTACCCAAAATATGCTTTCTGGATCCAAAACTTGCTATGATTAGTCCTCATACTTGCACCAGCTAAAAGGGAAAAGGATAGAGTGTGCTTGGGCCTTGGGCCTGCCTCAGCGCTTCTCCCTGTGAGGTGGCATCTTCTGTTTGTGTTGCTTCAGTGTGTTGTGTATTGTTATCTCCATATCGTCACTGAAAATGTCTAAGAAAGCAGGAGTCTCTGAAGAGAGAAGTGAGCCCGTGGAACTAGCAAAGCCCTTACATTTGAAGAAATACCGCGAAACAAGACAGAATAAAAGAGATCAGGTTCACCGATATCTATCCACATCGGCCACATATGCTAGTGTGGACTTTGAAAAGTTTTGCAGTGTTCCTTCAGAATAGAATCACAGTCCAGGCGTGGTGGCACACACCCGTAATCCCAGCTACTTGGAAGACTCAGGCAGGAAGATCACAAATTCCAGGCCAGTCTGGGCAATTTAGTATAACCCTGTCTCAAAATAAAAAATAAAAAGGACCAGGGATGTAGCTCAGGGATGAGTGCCCTGGGTTCAAATCCCAGTACTGCAAGAAAAGAAAATTAGGAAAAGAACAGAATCATAGGTTTTCATTTTTTGTTTATTTCAATCAAACACACACATACACACACACACACACATGACCTTTTATAGTAAACCAGTAGGCAGAAATCCTACAGGATCATTTTGTGGGTATATAAGAGTATGTCAGTGATACTATTTTAAATAAGTTATAGAAGGATGAATTTTACCTTTAAAAATTATTTTAAATTGGAATTTATTGTTAAAGTTAATGGGAACTATAGAGCAGTTCACTATGCTATGATCTCTACATTTATGAATTTTTGAAAACATTCATATTAAAAAGTTTAAAATAATTTTTTAAAAAAGAAAAAATGAGTAGAAATGAATATAGCCTCCATAGATGCAAAATTTGGTACATTTTCAGGGCAGATTAAATGAGGTATATACATGCATATGTTAGACAAGACACATGTAAGTAGATTGTGGTTTCAACTACCAGTTGCTCCATAGAACAATATTGTTGAAATTCTTATCCAAGAATGGCTCTAAGAGTTCCTATCCTACTTTTGGCCTAGATTATTTGACGCGTTTTCATTTATCATGCCCTGGCATACAATATGTCTATTACTTTTATGAGCCACTGATTTTCTGCAAGTTAGACTTTTCCCCAGGCTCTCAGGCTGCACTTCCTCCAAGTTCAGTCTTTGATTTTATAGCCTTTCTCTTTGCCACTGCACAAACCACTGAACACAGGAACTTAAAAAGAGGATACTCCCCTCCAGTGCACCAGATCTGGCTGGTGCCTTCTGCCCAATACTTTCTAGAAGAACATCCTCTTCTTTTGCAGAAGGAATCTTACTGACATTAGACAAGAGTGTCATTAGGAAAGAAGAGCTCTTCCCTGAGCATTCTTCAAAGGAGTCATGCTTTGAAGTCCTTTCCTTTGCTGTCGCTCACAAAGCATGTCCACGTTCTCCCAGTCTTCACATCTAGGATTGGAAACTATTCTGGGCCTCACTTGTGAGTCTCACATTTCTGCACTAGTCTCAGGCCTGATGTAGATTTCCTTTTGCTTCTGTGCTGCTTTGAGCTTGCCTCATTATCATTCAGTAAAGTGCAACTTCAAGGGTGCTCCTCTTTCTTTTGTGTGTACCAATATGTGCAGTAACTCAGTGCATCAGTAGTACAGAATCTGCTACTTCAACTACCGACAGTACTGACACTTGGACTCTGCAGCCATATTTGATATGCCAAATCTACATAGAATGCTAAGGTTCTTGCAAATAGAGTAGCAATGCCCCTTTTTGACATTATTCATTCCTCTCAGCCTTTCATTTTTGTCCATCGGTGTATTTGAGTAGACAGAGATCAAAATATTTCAAGCTAACAGTCCCAAGTGTAAAATGATCTCCATGAAGATTCTATAGAGTTCTATTGGTCCACTGAATTTCACTTAATTATTAGATTTGTAATATACAAAAGAACATGGACAGTGTCTTCACATTAGGAATATTTTATGAATCATTGCTCCTACTTATTCTGCTATGTTGAGGTCAAAATAGATTAATTTCTAATTCTTTTTTTTTTGATAAGCCAAATCAGGATTTCAAAATATTTGTATGTGTAATTTTTATGTGTTCTGTGATGGCATGGTAGTTTTTGTGAAACTGTTTCCACTTTATTTTTGTTGTTGTTTTTGGTAATACGCTGGCCAAAATAAACTTACATTACTTATTCCTATGTAACAGAATTATCTCACAACATTTTGTTTATTTGCATTTCTAGTGCTGAGGATTGAACCAAGGGTCTTATGCATGCTTAGCATGTGCCCTACCATTAAGCCACACCCCCATGCCAGCCCTCAACATAAAGACCCATGAATGTAAAGAGAGTTTCTTATATATAGTTTCTTACAAAGAATGGTATATTAAAGTTTTAGTCTATAAATATTTTAGAGTTTAATAAGTAGCTGTACTGTGTCTGACAATATTCATCCATATTCTTTACACCATATACCATATTTATATGTTTAAACCAACATCATTTGAAGTAATGTCAACAATTATAGGATCAATACAAAGGTCTGAGAGTTAAAATTGGATAGTAGCTTTCTCTGCCTAATTAGAAGTCAAGATTATATTTCTTATGAGTTGCATGCTATGTTAGGAGTTTGTCCTGTAACAAGCCAAAGAAAATAAATGTGATATAAACTATTGCAGAGAGATCTATAGCCCTTTTAAGTTTCACAGATTCAGTGTTATTTTCATCAATTCTTCTGAAGCTTGATTATTTCCATATCCTTTTCAGGAGTATTTGTGATGCCTGGTACTACCTTTATTACTAATTACTTAACATTTGTTTTTAAATCAATTCACTTTTTAACTTTAGTTTTATCCTAAGCAATACCTATGAAATTCTTGGCTTGTAATGTTTATGATTGCTTTTCCTAGAATGTATTAAAATGTATAAATATTTGCTTAAAACACTTTTAGATGCACATAGATCACCTAAAATCAGTTTGAGCCACCAATGGGATATATGTCAAACTTTTGGAAAAGACATTGACAACTACCTAGCAGATTATGGACTTTTTTTTTTTTAACTTATATCACCATCCACTAAAGAATAATATAATTCTTGGTTGTTCAGTTAGCTCCAAATTTTCAGCATAGTTTCCATATTTGTAATGTGAAAATTATAACTGTAAAAAACTGCATATGTGCACGTATATACACGTGTATGGATAATGGATCCTCTTAGCGGCTATTTGGGAAATAATGGTTTTTGATTGCTGTGACATCATTTATTTGAGAGCTCAAGAAGTCATCATTAGTTTTTTTTATGCCTTTATTTTATTCTTACTCTTAAGCAGTATGAAGGATGAAAATAAATTATTAACAATCTGCAACTTCTGGGCTGTGGAGTTAATAATAATTTGTTGTTTATAGTAAGTTGATAGTAAAGTAAATACTGTAATATGGCTTGTTTGCGTGTGGTTTGCTTAATGGGCGGACATCAAAAAATAATTCTCATACAGAAATACCTCAATAGGCTTCATATTCCCTGTATAGAAATATTCTATTTTATTTTCCAGTACTCATACACCCCCATTTATTTAAATTTGGGACAAACTGAACTAATGGAGGAACTGCAGAGGCCATTCTTCCACACAGTCACAGAACTTGTACCTGGAAGGGACTTGAGAAATCATTTTGTTTAACTTCCTGTTGATAATGAGAAAAAAATTTCCACAGACTAAGTGATTTGCTCAAAGATACGCTTTTAGCATATGGACTATAACATTTATGTACTAAGTCAAGTTCTAGCTTTTGTCCCCTCTTGGGAAAATGATAATAAGTTCAGGAGAGCATCATGTTGAACCATCTGTGTCCCTTCTTCCGTTTTTGAAATATTGTAAGTTGACATTAAGTTTTGGTGACACTTGAGATATTTTATAGCTACAGACTGTCATTTATATCAATAAAAGATTAACTTATTGAATTAGGGAATTAGCCTATTTAGTCAGGAATTATTTCCATTGCCTTTAACACACTTGCAAGAGAAGAACTGTGATATTTTTCTAGGTCAAGATATACTGGACATAATAAGGGTAATTTCTGTTCTTGTGACAAGTATATGTGGGTTTAAACATTCCAAGTTCTTGACTTTTTAATCTATGATTATGTCTAGTAATAGAACCAATAATAAAAGCTGATAATCATGTAATAATAATACATTTTAATATTAATACATAATGAAAATTTGATGAAATAAGTTACGGTTAAGAGTAAACCAAGAAGTGAGAGTTTACTTTCATGTTGTGCCTAAACAAGAACTCAAAGATTAGAATAGCAAGTGCCATAAAGTGTTTACCTATGAAGTTAAAAATAACTTCCAAAGGAAGGACAGCTAATTTTGTTTATGTAATAGGTTTATATTACTCCACAGCTTGTTGGTGAAAGTAGCTTTGAGCACTCAGAGAGCATATCTTTATCCTTACTGTGTTCCAATTAAAAAACTGTTATTACTTCTTTTCAGAAACGGAGCCTTGGAGTAGTTCTGAGGTCTCCCAGGCCTACACAATTTGAGAAAGGGAAAATTAGCGACCATTATCCTTTAGAACGCTGTGATTTGCCATAATCAAGAAGGCAAGCAAGTTTTAATAATACGAGAAGCAATGCCAATTGTTAATTCTTTGGCTGTTAATGCGACCAGAGAGTGCATATTTCAAATCTGTTCTGTGTTTTCAGACCCACAGCAGCTCTGAAACCTGTACATTCTTTCCAGTCAAGTTAATTTATTCATCCACCCATAAAAATTTATAGAATGCCTGCTATGGGCCAGGCATGTTGCTAAATGCTGCCGGTGACGTTGTTCTCACTTAAACATGGAGCAGAGCAGATTCTTTATGAGTTATGATAATCTATTTGCAATTCTCCTGTGGCATCCCCAGAGAATACTAGAAGATTAGAGGGCCCTCAAATGAACAAAATATCCTGCCAGTCTTTGCAGTGTGTACCATTTGTCATTGACACATGATAGTCATCTTCTACTGTAATTTCAACTCCGGAAAGCAAACCAAGGAAACTTGGAGGCTGGGCAGTGCTTTTCAAAACTGGAATTTGTTTTGTCTGATCCTTAATCTGCTGTTTCACGAGAACAGTTCTGCTCACTCTTCTCCTAGAAATAAAGAACAAGGTCCAGCTTCCATTTTTGCACTGAAATCAATAGAAGTTCCAGCAGAAAAGTTTCCTGTCTATATTAGTCCATTTTGTATTGCTATTACAAAATACCTGAAGCTGGGTAAGATATAAATAGAAGAAGTTTATTTGGCTTATGATTCTGGTGGCTGGAAAACTCAAACACTGGTGGCTGGACCCCTCACTGTGTCACAACAAGGCAGACAGGTGTGTGTGTGTGTGTGTGTGTGTGTGTGTAAAGACCATGTGTGAGAACGTGAAAGCAAGAGACCAGGAGGGATCAAGCTCACTCTTTTATAATGACCCACTCTCTTAGGAACTAATCTACTCAACCCATTCATTCCACAAGACCAGCATTAAATTCTCCATAACGATGATCGTGAGCCAATCACTTCCAACTAGGCCTCACCTCTTTAAAGTCTCACCACATCTCAATATTGTCCCATTGGGCAATTAGGTCTCAACATGAGTTTTGGTGAGGACAAGCCACTTTCCGTCCATAGCACTGCCTAGAGTTCTTGCTCCCTTTTGGATGGGACTGTGGCCACATCTATTATCCATATCTTTGGTGGCCTTTTTTTCTTTCCAGAGTTAGTGACTATAAAGATGCCACGTAGCACATGCACTCCATGTCTGCCACAGTCTTTGTGTGCATTGCATTTAATTCTTTTCTTTTTAAACATTTCTTCCTTAGGAGAACCTAGTTTGGTTACTCTTACCCTTAGGCCATACCAGTTCCTTCAACACACTTTGTTAATCATAAGAGTGTCCATTATGTTTACCTATATTCTGTATAAAATGTGCTGTAAACCTGATTAAATTATAAACTCTATGAAGACAGGGACCATGGCTGCTTTTTATTTCTATGCCATGGGGAGAGACTGACCCAGTTTATTAGTGTTGTATGAATCCTAAGCAAACAAACAAAAAGAAAATCCAAACCCTTGGCATCTTTTGAAAGGACACATATTCAGTTAAGGGTTGTATAGTGACCCCACTGCAGAATGCATTGACCTTTTGAGAAGTTTAAATGCCTTATAGCTGAGCATCATTTTTTTTTTTTTTTTTTTTTAGCTCTCATATCACAACTTGGCTCCATCACAATTAATCGTATCTGGTAAGGCAGCGACAATGAGATGATTTCTCTAGAGAATCTATGCTAATACTATTAAAATGCTCTTACAATGTCAAAATGATTGCAGTGGAAGCATGTGGGGACCGTGCTTATGTGATTATGATATTATAGTGATGGGCGATTACCATAGGAAACTACTAATTCAACCCTGCAGGGACTTGCATTATGAAGCCATTATAACATGAGATTATAATGACACAATAACTTGGATGCACATTCGTGATGTGAAAACTAAAAGCTAATTTGAATGCAAGTAGTATTTCCATTAAATTGTAATTAAACACCGAAAGCAATGCTTGTTTAAATTTGAGATGGAGACATACAATTCAGAAATGAAAACTGTGGGTAAAAAATGCAAGCCGAGTATAAGCTTAGAATTGGTTAGAAACAATCAGCAGCTCTGCCCTTCAGTATTTACTGTGTGGAAAATTTCACATCAGGGTGGCTTCCCGAGACAAGCAGTATCAATACTGGTACCAAGTTCTGGATCCAGTTCTATTCCTACCACAACAACTAATTAACATTTCCAGCCTTCTTATTTCATTGTTGATGTGGGTATCACAGTACATTACATCAATAGATGAGACCAGAGAAAATTATTTTTCCACAAATAATAACCTTTATATACATATATATAAATGAATCTCATGTTCAAAAAGATAGGCACAAAGAAAGAGAAAGATTTTTTAAAGTTGTTGAAATATTATCCCCTAGAGATGACCTATATTAGCATCTCTGGGTATCTTTTCAGACTTTGTTATCTTATTTTTATTTTATTTTTTTAAAATATCTTTATTTTGTTTATTTATTTTTATGTGGTGCTGAGGATCGAACCCAGTGCCTCACACATGCGAGGCAAGCGCTCTACCACTGAGCCACAATCCCAGCCCTTATTTTTATTTTTTGTAGTGTTGGGGATTAAATCCAGAGCCTTATGCATGCTAGGCAAGCACTAGGCAAGCACTCCACCACTGAGCTTCATCCATCTCCTATACTATTTTCTATACATAGTATACTGATTTTTAAATTTTAAACTATGCATTCTATACTTTTAAAACCTACCTGTTGATTCTTCTCACACCTTCTAGTTGCAAGGTCTATTTCTTACCCAGTAGAATCCAGTTAATACGTTTTGATTTGATTTTTAAAGGTCTGGTCAAGCTGGACAATTCTGTGTCACTTAGGAAACTGTATTTTATAATTAGGAAACATTTTTGGCAGGGATTCTTTGCATAGGTTTGTCATAGTATGATCCTATAATATATCCCTCAGGTTCCATTAGCAATACTAATAGGTACTTAGCACTGCTCTCTGTTTATGAATCAGTTGTGCCTTTGGGAGGTTAGAGTTCTAATTTGTTCTCAACTGATAATTACCACATGGCATAGGTAAAACTAAAGATAAGATTATGAAAAAGTAAGAAAATTTAGGAGTCATGGTGTTTGTTAGATACACACTTGCACTAGCTTATTCAGATACTGTAAGAACCAGTAGCTCACGTGTGCTGCCTCCTAATACTGACTTAAAGTTCTTATTTGTGTTTGGTTTAAATATAGTTGAGATGAATTTTTGTTATTAAGTATTTAGTTCGCACTTAGCTATGCTGTTTGCTTTAGAGTTATTTTTGTGATAATTTCTTGCAACAACCAAATTAAGTTGGTAGGTCTCAATTACTTGAATCTGCATTTTTATAATTAGGAAAAGGAAAGTGCTGCGCAGTGCCTTCCTCACATCAGCCAGTAAACAGTGGAGTGGGAATAGATTTTCCAGTTATGGATGTCCCCTTTTTGAGACCAATGAGTAATGTTATCCTGTGAGTCATTTTTTTATTTTTTTAAATTTAAAAAAAATTTTTTTTTAGTTATTGATGGACCTTTGTTTTATTTATTTATTTGCATGCAGTGCTGAGAATCGAACCCAGTGCCTCACACATGTGAGGCAAGCGCTCTACTGCTGAGCCACAACCCCAGCCCCATACTTCCATATTAATGGAAACTAGGTTAACCAATCATGATGTTCATCGTAACTATCTACATGGATTAATAAAAAGAACACTAAACTGACAAGTTCAGAGACTGGACTCTAGTCTAGGTTACCTGACCTTCAAAAGATCAAGGAATCGGTTTCAGCATCGACACATGAAGACATGGAAATAAATGATCCTCCTAGTCCCTTCCATTTCAAAAATGTTGAGATCAAATAGCATGTAACATTACAGGAATCTTAAGCATTTTTATTATAAATATATATTTCAATATTTAATAAGAATATTTAATATATTACCTACTTTAAAACGATTAAAGTCAAAACCATACCTTACTTGAAAGGCATTTAACAATTTGACATCTTTTAACTGTGTATTTGTGACTTGAATTAAAATGTCTTTTTTTTTTCAGGAAATTTACTAAAATTATTAAGGTTGCAGATATAAATCAAATCCAAAAAGAGATCGAAATTATAGTTCTTTGGTAGATTGGCAGTGTTGACAAAGTAAAGTTAAAACTACAATTAAAGATGATATCTTCTTGATGTTTAAGTATCTAAACAAATAGTTGATATTTGTTTAAGTATGTAATTGTTTGGAATAATGTTTTAAATATATACTTTTCTGTGAATTCTTTAGAAGCAGGTGATACAATGATTGAAGTACAAAGTTAAAATATAGTGCTAGACAAATCTTTTTAAGTACTGTAAGGCACCTTATTTTTATGGGGAAAATGTATGAATAAATGACGTATTTACATGTGTGTCTATGTGTGTGGCGGGAGGTATGCATATATTAGTCAACTAAAAATTTGTTATTTGATGGTTGGATTTTGGTGTTGATTTTGTGAGACTTTTTCTCTAGAGAACTTAGAACTCCATTAGAGCTTATTTATAGTCATCTCAAAGACTGGGAAGAGTGATTATTGCTCTAAGATAGGGGGAGTTATTACAGATTTGCCCTTGATCCCTTTATAGTAAATCATCTTTCAGGAGAATAAGTTGTTTGTCACTTTACGTTTAGGATATCATATGCTAGTCTTTCCCCAAAATAGGGTCTCTGTGTTACTGTCGTGCTCTCGTAGGGCTAAGATTTCTTTCTCGTAGGACTTGATTTCTTTCCTGGACCCATTAATAAACCTTATCTCTAAAGCATTTTTTTCCCTCACATTTGAAGTTTCACAAATTGTCAACAAAGTTTTTGGTTTTGTGCTTTCATTGCTTTGATAGTCTAAACAATTTTAAACATTCTGGATCACTAAATGCATTTTATAGCCAAATATTGCCACAGGATTTCATTATTTGCATCTCTATTTCTTATGAAGACCTTAATAATAGCAAATTATTTTCCCCAAACACCAGCATTTATTTGTGAGTTTTGTTTCCCCAAACAAGGGTCTCTGTTTCCCTGGGAACTATGACTGTACTTCTTGGACCTTAGGAGGTAGCTGGATTGACAGAATGGTGTCATAGTCTGGTAATGTGGTTAGGATTATTTAATTTTCTTTTTAAGAAATGGAGTTGGTCAGAAGCACATATAAGTCCTGACCCTTCTGGGCAGACACCTTCTTCCTGTCCTTGTTGCCCTCTCAGACTGCATCTTCCTGCAATAAACTCTTAACTGCTAAAAAAAAAAAAAAAAAAAAAAAGAAATGGAGTTGGTTTATACACCAGATTCATATATGATAGTTGAAGCATGTTTGTTTTTCTGAGTCTGATTTTAATTTCTATACTGCTATCCTGAGGGAAGTAGCAAGTCAGGACTTGCTTAGTTTTCTAGTTTGTAACAGTTTATTCTCTGTTGCTATAACAAAATACCTGAAACTCAGTATTTTATAAAGAAAAGAGGTTTATTTAGCTCACAGTTTTTGAGCTTTAAGAGCATAGCACCAACACTAGTTCAATTCCATAAGGGTCCTTTGGCTGTCACATTGTGGGAGATGGCATCATAGCAGGTGCACGTGTGAAAGGGAGAGATCATGTGGAGAAACAGGGAGCCAGCGAGATGCAGGGGGGTTCAGGTTTGCTCTTTTATAACAACTGTCCTGTCAGAACTAACCAAGGTCCCAGGAGAACTACATCCATTCCTTCCAAGGGCAGTAACCCCAGTGAGCCAATTACGTTGCACTGGACTCAGTCTCAGGAAAGTCCCACCACTCTCACAGTGCGCCCTGAGGACCAAACCCCCAACACAAGAACTCTTGGGGACACTCAAATCATATCCAAACCATACTATAGTTTTTTCAATTCTTTAGCTCTATAATATGTGCCATGTCTTTAATATCATCAGCCCAACTCCTAACATGACCTCCTTAAGCCCAGTGCCACTCGCCCCTCTGGAGCTGAGGGAAACATGAGGATAGAGGGGGAAGCACTACTGAGAACTCAGCCGAGCTCCTGACGGCCAGTTAAAGCTGAGAGCTTATACATCATAACAGGTGGGGATTCATGTCCTACGTTCTTTTATGAGAAAAAAGCGTTTATTTCCTTTGGCACACATTTTAGGAATTTGCTAATAAGTGTTGGTCAACTCTCAAAGGAAAACCTCTGGGGTCATGATTGTTGTACTATTTTTAAAAATCTCTCAGGGGGTGCTTCCAGCGCCTAAAGCAGCAGTGTGTTCTGCCTTTTAGAGAAAGTGGCATACAGCTCCTCATCCTTGTCTGAAAAACTAAACACCTTTCCCCATTTTTGAAATGGGAACAAGAATAATAAAAATGGATTTCATCTGAAAGTCCATGCTATGATCCAATCTTCCACCGTTGGATACTTTTTGGTGACTCACTCCCGCTTGTCCCCTGCCGACTTCTCCTGGACATTAGGAGATTTAATTAAAGTGTACATAATGCCTTAAGCTCTTCAGGGAAACACTTGGCATTATTGTTGTAAATGACATTTTTGGTATTCCATAAACCCTTGAAGGTCATGAAACCTGCAATATAGAAAGCAGAGGTCTCCATACAGTTTGAGTTTATGAAGACACATTCATCCACTGGCACATTAATAGCAACCATCATCATGGGGTTGAGAGGGCAAAGTTCAATTACTGTGAACTTTCTCTAACTATTCTAAGTGTCCTGATTTAATTTTTTTCCATCAACAAATAACACATTTTAGAGGTCAGTTCAGTAATCAAGTTGTTCTGGTTTTAGAGAACTGTTAAGACTCACCGATTTGATTTTCAGACAAGGGTCATCACAACAATGAAAGTTACAAGGAAACAAAGTGTTCATCCAGGTTTGCCTTTGCCCTGAAATGTAGTCCTGCTCTGAAGATCTCTGAGGAACAAGGGCAATTTCTTTCATGTCCTAATTCTCCTGGCTGGCTGTCTCTCCAGTACTCAGCCTGCACTCTACACTGTCCCTTTAGTTATCATCCCGATTCAGGTCTCATCCTCTGGGCCATACCCCGTGTGTCGTGTGGCAGTGTTTTTCACAGTGCACCAGATGTGCAACCTCTGTATGAGCCCCTACAGGCTGCTCGCTAGCCCTGAAACATGCCCTTCATTGCTCCTTCCATAACATGCCACCTCCTCCAGGAAATCTTCTCAGATGGATCCCACAGGGCCCTTGCTCTGGGCCTCCTTCCCAACGTTCATGGCACTCTGCTTTACATCACTAAGTGCCCCATTAGAATACTAAATGTATCAGTCTCTCACTGAGTGTTCACTGTGTACCAGGCACTGTGCTGAGGGCTCTTTTAATTTGCTAGGGGTAAGACTGCTTCCTTTTTTCTTTGTATTCCCTAATCTCCTCCTTCTGACATAGTAGATTGTCATCGAGCATTTGCTACAACTGAATTGAAATGTTACCAGGTGAAATATGCCGGTGCCTGGACAGCTGGCTTCCCCATGTTTCCATCCCATATGTGGAGAACCTACAGCCCAAACTATCCCTTCTGATCTGTAAATCATAGCAGCTTTTGCTAATATTTCAAGACTAGCAATACCTGGTCATTAAGACTACAAAGGGGACACAGGAATAATGAAAATATTAGATTGCTTGTAGATAAGGTGACATTCTATAGGGTAGAAGTGAAAGGTGGGTAAGACAGAATGAAATAACTGTTGTTTGGTGGGATAGCTATTTATTGAGCGTCTATTTCTTGCTACAGTAGATCACAGCTCACCATTGGTACCTACAGCTCTGTGTATGGGAAAGGGTTTATAGGGGTTATCAAACAAGTTAACAAGTATGGTCCTCCTTGCACCAACCATGGTGTGGTGGTTCTCATACAGGTGTCCAGGTAGGCAGCACACAGATCACCAGAGGAAGATCATGAGGGCTGGCATCACCTGGACATGTCTCTAATGCTCCCTGCAGTGACTCTTAGAGCTTTTCCTGCATCACTGCCGTTTTTACACCAAGCGGGTTGGGCCTGACCATGCGAAAACATACCTGGTATGGTTCTTTTTAAGTCTGAATTAGCTAAGCAGAGCAACAAAAAATCAAGACTTTTTTCAGTCTACTGTGTGGCCTTTAAAATAAAGGATCTGAGAAGATTTTGTGGGAAATGCCTTTTAGATACACAGTTGTGTGACTGAATCACAAAAGCTTTCTGTCATTCAAAGAAGATTATTTTAAAATTAAACTGCCTTAAAAAGAAATTAGTGTGGATGGTCTGTACATTTGAAACATTAGGATAAGAGTCATTATCCAGTTTTACTCCTCGTAAAATACTGCCAGTGACCATGAATCACCTGCTATAATTTTACTAAGTATTTATAGTTTTCTGATTTACAGTTGACTTCTCCTAATTCAGAAAGGAGCTGTCCTTGAAGATGAAGTCACTGACTGTTATTTTTATGTGCTCAAATGTCTTGTTTTCGGTAAAGGAAAGTTAAAAAAGAAAGGGTATATATTCCTACATAGTGGGCACAGAATTATCTGCTAGAGGCATGTTCATTATCGTCTGAGAGCTGAGAGAGTAAAGACATAGAAAAGTCGAACAAACAAACATGGCTTCAAAATCCACAGCTCCAAATACTGGGGGGAGATGTTTTCCATGCTTTTTTTTTTTTTTTTTTTTTTTTTTTTTT